>NNCF01127014.1:1178323-1209814 GCA_002313205.1 Laupala kohalensis
CTGAAACACTACTGTTATCGCTGAAACACTACTGTTATCGCTGAGACACTACTGTTATCGCTGAAACACTACTGTTATCGCTGAGACACTACTGTTATCGCTGAGACACTACTGTTATCGCTGAAACACTACTGTTATCGCTGAAACACTACTGTTATCGCTGAAACACTACTGTTATCGCTGAAACACTACTGTTATCGCTGAAACACTACTGTTATCACTGAAACACTACTGTTATCACTGAAACACTACTNCTGTTATCACTGAAACACTACTCTGTTATCACTGAAACACTACTCTGTTATCACTGAAACACTACTCTGTTATCACTGAAACACTACTCTGTTATCACTGAAACACTCCGTCTCTATCATTTCAACGAGATAACCTTCCAAATATCATTTCCCTATGAGAAATGGGTTTGTGAAGAGTAGACTTAACATTCAACTGCGTCCAAATGTGGATAAAGTGAACCTGTGTCGTTTTAACTCCCAGCTATTGGATTCTTGATGAGTGATTAGACTGAGAATGTAACGTTGGTTCAACAGCGCTACATGTTGCGTTTTCTTGTGCGTAGGTCCTGGGTAATGGACCCTTCACTGGGTGATGATGAGGCGCCGAAGGACCCCGGAGCCCTACAGGCGCATCAACCCAGCTACACGGAGAAGGACTTTGAAGGTGAGTGCTGGAAATTATTTTGTATTATTTCTCTGGACTATGTAAAGAATTATTCTAGAAGCTTACATTTACGTCTGCTGTGTTCTCCATATTTTCTTCAGAAACGACTAGCAGACACTGTATTAAGACGTAAAGTTTTTATTTCAAATACAATGTTTCAACCCTTGGTTTGGATCACCCCAGGTGTAACAATTTAAAAACAACAATGGGATAATTCTAAAATTTTAGGCATTGAATCTGAACTTTTGTATCTTTTCTTAATACTTCACCAATTTGTTTTATAATCTTTTTTAATTTTATTTCGTCGACCGGTATGTTTATTTTAGGTATGTTATTTCATGTTATGTATTATTATACCATGCTTATTCCTTCGTCTTGTTTATTGTATGTGATGTGTTATTCCAAACTGTGAAGTTCATTCCTTGTAATGATGTTCTTAATAACACTATTCTAAATTTTATCGTGAAAAACTCCCAAAATTGTTAAATCTTTTAATTGTAACACCTGAAGATGACTCACATTAAAAGTTGAAAAGTTGTGTTTGGAGTCAAGACTTTACGTCTTTATACAATGTCTGCATTATAATGATCGTTTCTGAAGAAATTGTATTAGATCCTGTTTTTATCTATCGTCGTTTATCTATATTCTTTCGAGACTGCCGAGAAATTCCGGGACGAGGATTTAGTGTACACCATTCTCCTCCAAATCAGTTTGTAGTCTTATATGGTCTTTAACAAGCAAATAAAGAATCCTTCTAAAAATTCTCTTGAAGATGGTATGTGATGCAAGACATAGCAGAAATCTCACATTATTGTTACTTTTAAAATGAATTATAATATATGATGTGAACTTCTCTGGGGCCAATTAAGTCTTTACTGTTTAAGTCTTTCTTTTAAAAGTCTGTTTAAGTCTTTCTTTAAAAGTCGATTGTATTATACTATAAATATCTGTTCCGTAGTAAAAAAAAAAAACAATTTTTCTGACATAAATAAAGAACGTCGAAAGCTTAGTAAGTTCAAAATTATGGGCCATGGAAATGTATTTTGTTTTAGAATCGCACGTGCAAATTTTTTACGACACTAAAGAGTTAATCTATGAACTTTAACTCTTTAGTGTCGTAAAAAATTGGTTCCGAATTCCGTTGTGTAGGAATGTTGAATCGTTAAAATTTGTGGCCCCTTCTCAGTTAAAGAATTCAGAATTAAGGAAAACTAGATTACATCCTGAATTCAGTCTTATAAAAGCCTTAAGCTTCTCATGGAAAAGCAGTATTTTACTAGTCATAATCTATTGCCGCTTTGGTTCTTTGACTGGACTTTGATGGTCAGGGAAGAAGTAGGTTACATTCCTAGAACGACGATCAACTCGTTGACAATCGGATGCATTATGTGGTGGCGGTGACACATGCCCGGGTTTTTCTCCGGTTTTCCTTCGGGTAGTGTCGGTTTTTCCATGTCAATACTTTTCTTATTATTAACCTCGAAATTTACTGCTCAAAATATCTACCATTCGTATTTTTTGAATATTTTCTTTCATAAATATTAAATCCACCACTGCCCTTGGAATCTTGACCGGAATTGATTGCATGGACCCTTACTAGTTTCCGGAGAGTAACTTCAGTGTATTATCCCCCACGTGGTCCTCCACAGTTTGCAACTGCTTTTTTGCTCAGTTTGCTACTGCAATAAAGTTTTTTATTTATTTATCACGCCATGCTGTAAAGGGGCATCGTCTTGAAGAATTGCCGGGAACACTATGTTCAATTACTCGCTAACGACTTAAGTGTGGGAAAAAGTATTCGATAGTAAAATGTTGAAAAGGTCAGTAATGCTATGGTAGGAAGATATCATTTAATTACGTCAGGAAAAATCGTTTTTAATTTGCTGTCCGACTTGCTTAATATTTGTCATCGAGAATGTAACATTTTTCAAATGTTTTTGTAACAATTTCGCCAATTCCTATAACAATGCATCAAGACACTATTCTTTATTTAATATTCACTTACAAAGTAAAAATCAGTAATGTACCAGTTTCTACGCATTGAAATATTATAAGAGGAATGTACTGTGGACATTATCTCTTACATAATAACAGACACGTGACGCAGTTGGAGTGTGAATCCTGAATATTACGTGTTGTTGTCATGGGAGACATTCTCCGTGTTCTGGCAACACAATCTCTCGGAGCGCAGTTCGGTGTATAGCTGCTGTTGACCTTCTGTGTCAAGTGTTACAAGCTGCTTTAGCACTACGGCGGAGTAGTTTCATCGCTAAGTCCTATCTCGTATCGTTCTCCACGAGTTTTAATTTGTTCTTTTGTGTATCTCTCTCGGGGTATGACTTCACTCATTGTTCATTTTGATTTTTTTATCGGGATTTTTACGTTTATAACACGCCTTGATCTGCAACATGAAATGTTCCAAAGATGTTTTCTTCGTCGGATTTTTGAGAAGATATAATAATGATATTGGTAATACTGGACATAGGATTTTCTTCCAGAGTCACGTTGCATTTGTGATGTCAAAAGTCCCCAATTCCCGAACTACAATTTACGAAACATGGAGGCGCAGTTATCGGCGGACAATAATTACAAAATGTTTTTCGTGTTTTCTTAAATAAAAGGGCGTTGCAAAATTATTTTGTAGTACATTTATCTTCGCTTCAATTTTACTGAAAATCCTTTTTTTCTAGTGCATATTCAATTAAGTCTCATTTTGAGTGTCCTTGTGAGAACGAGCCGTGATAATTATGTAAAATCAATTTAATTGTGATTATACCAAACGTTTTAAAAACTAAATACAATTTATGCGTTTGCATTAAGTGTTGTTTAAAAATTACGTATTAAATAATGATAAACAAGAACTGAATGAACCAAAATAATACTTACAAAACTATGTAAATTAATAATTTGAAAATCAAATAAGACTTCAAGCTTAACTCGTCAGACGAAAACCATATTAAAACTTTTCCGTGTTAAAACGTCTGAAGTCATATTTTTGCCAATATATGTCAATCAAATTTTCTTTTACAGCAAAATGATGTGTCAAAATATAAGAGGATGTAACAAATTCATTGAATTATCTTCAGACAATCCGTTGAATTTATTGGTGCGGCGAAACGTATATTTTCACTTGTTTGAGATTGAAAATATTCTGCACTTGAACTACTCAATTTTTAGTGCAAACAGAAATGGATGTTTGTGAGTTGATGCATCTTCTATCATGTGAAAACTGAAGGACGATGAGAAAATTTGTCAACGATCCCCAATGAAATAACACGTACCAGTTAAAATATGTTTGCTTTAAACACGCCTCAAAGACCTGTTGTTAGTAATCAACATTACTTGTAATGTATAGTCTTGTTAGCTGGGTGAACAAAGCTGTCATTGAGCACGATCCTTTGCTTGCTTGGCTAAAACAAAGTTTCCCTCATGACGAGATCATTATAGAACAATGAGGTTTGTTTACGCCCTTAGAAATGAAAGAGGGCTGGATTTATATTTTTGTTAGGGATTGATATTGTCCTTAAAAATCATTACATCCTTTACGTTTTTTTTAAAGAAATGTTTTAATATAATTTAGTAAACGTTTAAGGAGGGTTACTGTAAACCACTGATATCCCCAGGGGTCGACTATGACCTACATGGGGTCCATGTCAACGAAAAACAAAATTGGGGGGTCCATGAGATGTAAATGGGGGTCCACGACATTCGATCACATTTAAGCAGGTTGTGACCTTAATTTTGGCTTTCCACAAATGGAATAATCCACATACAGTGTGTGTATGTCACGTTTATGTCACACCAGTTACTTATTCCGTATTATGGAATATCACGAGAAAGTTTTAAATTGTTTTTCCATTTTCATACCTTGTGGAAAGGGGTTTCAGCACGGTTGCCAATCTCCTAACAAGAAACAAACAAACAAACTGGACATCATTGACCGAAGAGATTTGAGATTAAACGTAACTAAATTGATGCCAAATGTTGAAAATTTTGTTATTAAAGCATCAGATACATCCCTCCCACTAAAAGCATCTACTTTTTTGCTTAGTTATTGTATGTAATGGATACTAAACTTTAATTTGAATTCAATTAATAAATGTATAAAACGTAACATGTGTATTACAATGTGTTTATTGCATGTTTTTTTATGTTTTTCAGACTACAGTTAGAAATTTAAATCTTTCAAAGTGAGTAACACTATACCAGCTGTCAAAAACACTTTTGAAGTTGATAATTTGGCACAAATTCAATATTAGATAAGCAGGGGGTCTACCCAAAACCGAAAAACATGGCAAGTGGTCCACGAAACAAAAAACAAAAACCTCTGCTGTTGACCATTTTGTCCAGAATTATAAAGATTTAATGATGACATTTGGATACACTAGACTTAATAGACTATCAATATCCAATCAACGCCCTATTAACTCGTAAAATGATTAGTATTAATTATCGTATGTAGGATCCACTCCTGTGCTCAGTCATATAACTTTACTAAGAGAAAATGTTACCCAAGAGAAAGATAGCATGAATGGAAACGCACTGTGTTTAGTAGTTTATTGTAAAGAAATAGTAGTAAATTTGTTTTCAAATTATTGATTAATTTATTGCCACTTACTGGCTTGATGTTGGTACAGGACTTGTCTGCAGTGTAGCCAACGCTTCTACTTCGCCATCGTCTATAAAAGTAACAACAAGTGTACCTCGCGTTATGTTGGCAGTAGTTTCGTATTTTCTTCAACTTAATCGCCAACATCAGCCACCAATTCAATTCACTCGCAGTTTTTGGTACTATTCTGTTCTGCATCGAGCGTGTGGAACGGAAATTACCTTGTGTCTTAGTTTGTTGTGTTATCTTGTGTGTTTTGCAGCAAATATTCGCTTTTGTGATAACAATTCATATTTAATCGGATGTTACTTCAATTCTTAAAGTTGGTAATTCGTGTTAGGCGCCATATTGCATAATTTTCGGCAAAGTTACTTGACTTGGGGTATAGCCTCGCCCTCACGTTCTTAGTTTTGAGCGTCTTTGAGACGAGGACGGTGGGAACAGGTTTCGTCGCTAACGAGAACGCGCTCTGGAATGCGTCAACGTTTCCACAGCAAGAAGAAGTGCGAGTATCGGCTGAAGCGAACCGCCCAGTTTGTCGCTTGTCGTTGAGGCCAAGGACGGTGCTTTGCCGTCCGTAAGTGACGTAAAACAGCTGGCGGCGTGGCGGATGGCGTAACAGGTGCGCTGAATTCGATTTTGATGGAGGCAAGTCTTATTACGTACTGTGTTGGTTGAGAGGTTATCGTATCTCGATTTGGGGAGTCCGATACTTGCTAAAACGTCCTACTGTAACATGGCCTACTTTTGTTTTTCCTCTCCAGATTATTAAGTACTAGCTCACTTTGCCCGAAGTTCTCAGATAATAATCTAAATTCATATGTTACTTTTCATATTTCTCTACTTTCGTGAGATTAAACTTAAACTACATAGTTTTTTGCATGCTTATTTGTGCGTAATTATGAATTATTTTAAAACCCAGGCTGAAGGAAAACGTACTTTACATAGAAAGCTAAATAGACGAAGCGCATAGTCAAGACCTGGATTCTTTCCATTTCCCTTTTTTCAGGTCATAATACTTGAAATCAATGTTCTTCACAGTCTTTATATAATTATACATGAGTAAGCTTCATAGTCAACGCTTATGAGAGTAAATATTCACATCTACTGATTAGCAGTCAATTTAATTTGTTTTTCTGCTCTTGTAATTCTTCGATGTCAACTGTATTTTGCGTTTTACTTGCCGATAACAGCTGAAGGAGAGTCCTTTGAAATTTCGAACAATTTCATCGATTTCTATTTCCGATGTTCATGCTACAGACACTCCATAGAATTTACTTGTATTGCTATAGATTTAAACTTGACACAAACTTCGTTGTGAAGTATTATACACTCTAATTTTTCGTATTAATAGCTAACTTTCGTAATTATTACTCATTAACTTTATTTTACCTGTATTCGTGGTCAGAGCGTTTTAAGTTAAAGCCCTTTTGAAAATGGGAGTGATCAATGGTTGTTTCGCTTTTGTTCCACAGCTGTTCTAGTCGTGAGTTTCATTTGATGTTCTCCCGGAAATGTCGTCATAAACAGTTCATGCATCTCCGACGTGTTCCTTCCATTTGAAAATTAATTCCCCTTATCACGAGCCATTGGGTGGAGATATGCATATGTATAGACCGCAGTAGACCTTGGCCACATTTATTTCGTTTAGCGCGTGCACTATAAATATTTCCAGTTCGTTTGTATCACTAATACTAAGATATGTTTAACAACGCAATGTTTACTATGATCTAGAAGATTCCCGAAGAAGCATCTGTTTTAATGAGATGTCTTTTTGGACTTTGTCCGGTGCTACGACCAACAAACCGAGGTGTAATAATAAATGAAGCCTCAAGCTAAATTAAGTATAACATGAGTCTTCGCCTCGAGAGGTTCTCACTTTCGCAGAAGAATCAGTTCTAGCTCGGTCTTAACCTCACTTCAGGCTTCCATTGTAGTATTTGTAAATGGGAAATGTAGCGTGCTATTGAAACATATATACATGGAGCGATTGGAGGTAGGAGTTCGGTGGTAGACTAATGTTAGTAGGTGGAACGGTTAGCTGGGTTTACCAATAACTTGGCCCACGTGGAGGGTTAGTAGAAGTGGTTGGTAATAGTTATTACTAGAAGGAGGTGGATAGAGGAAGGAGGGTTCGCTTTTCAGTAGTCACAGCTATATGAACTGGGACGTTAATGTGAAAAGTTACTAATTTTTGTGGCCCCACAGGGAATTGAACCCGGGATGACTTGATGAAGAGTAAGAACGCTACCACCTGAGCCACCAGAGGGGCACGACGCTTCAACGAATCGTACGTCAAGCTATGATTATTACGCTAACGTCGTTGAGAGTACATGCGCAGTGATTGTTTCATCAAACTTTCGCCAAGTGAACAATGTGATATTCCTCTGCAAGAATGGAGGAAAATGGTGTTAGCGAAAACTGCTAATAAAATCTTATGTTAATCTTGTGCAGTCTTAGTACATTCGCTATATGTGTATATTGCGGTACATGCATCGATGTTGCAAGAAAGAATAGGTTTACTGGCGTTTGATTGAATTTTGTGGAAAAATGTTCTTGAGAACATTATTTCTCATTAATGTATATATAAGACCTTGATTACGTGTTTCTGGTCTCGTCCAGAAATGAATATTTCTTTAATTCTCAATTCTCATTTCCCCCCTCAAGTTGAAAATTCTTTCTATAGACCTTGAACTTATTAAAAATTGTTCCAATTACTGAAGTAAGTATCAAAGTAATTTTACATCGTTCATTGATATTATGATCCCCGCGAATTTTTTTTCTTTTGTAATTTGATGCATTGTATATTTGAAAACGTGACAGAGAAATATGTAGTAACCATATAAAGATGTTATAAATCTGAAATGTGATAATTTACGCTCGAGTATTGTTTCCCGGGCCAATAAAAATGAAATTAATTTTCTTGCGATGAGAGTCTGGTGAATAGAGGTGAGTTAATTATCTCATGATGCTCCGTTTCAGATGCTAGAGCCTTGTCAGTGTGTGATTAATTCATCTTAGACCCTTCTCCTTATCTACCTTTTTTTTCAGTCCGCAATTCCGTCTTCCCTTTCTCCCTTCTGACCCCACCGCCTTCGCTATCTAGAATGCGATAGGCCACCTGTTGCTTTCTTTATGAATTGTGCAGAGATAGACTGTTGCCTACTTTCCTGGATGGAGACCTGTTGACCTTTTCCTAGTGGTGGTCAGGTTATATTAAGTATCTTCATTTCACGTAAGTTCTTGTGAAGTTTCGGAATAATGAATTTGCTTTCCACGCGGAAATCATATTGCTAACTGCAGCATAATATCAGGATTCCTACACATTTAATAATTGTTTAATATGTTTCTTGATATATCTTTTGATCCTGGCAAATATTATGTGGGCCAGAGGCCCACATAATATTTATTAAGGGGGCCGTGGGTCAGAGGGGTCCACAAATGAGCAAAATCCCTGTTAAAATTTTAAAGTTAAAACTCTGTAAAATGTATTTCGATCCAAAATAATGTCTCTGGTCTTCTACAGTAATGAAATTATGTAAAATTATTGTTGCAATTATGTTATTGTTAAAGGATTAATTATTGGGATCAGGGCCAGACCATCGATTGAAGGTGACCGATTATCGCTCTCTATATGTTTTCGTTGGAGCGAAAACGACTTATCTTAAATCATTCTCTAAAATATGCTCTAAATTTCACAAAGCGCCGGAATATTTAAAAAAATTCATGTGTAAAATATTTTGATTTCGTGAATATATAATTTGTATGCTAAAGTTACGTAAATACCATGAAAGGTATGGTATTACAGTGATCGCATCGAAATAAAATGGGAGGAGCCTGAAGACCACATGAAAGTGGAAAAGCTGATGTCAGTATTGCGAGAATGACTATTCTTCCTTTCGGTATACACGCGTGGGCGTTCTACTTGCGTCAGCAATTTACGTTCGAATGTTGCCATCTACATTAGTCGATTCGTGGAGCCGACAGTAATAGATATGACAAATGTGACGGAGTAGAACTTGATCTTTAACCTATGGCCGAAAGAACGATGTCTGAAGTTAGCTTTTTCACCGGATATAACAGCGTTTGTGTGGATGCCGTGAAATAGAATACCGTCCGGAATTGATGGAACTACGCTAGGCCATCCCCCCTTAGCAGACATATGACAAAACCGCTCATCCGCTCTATTAATTAATCTCATTACTTTTCTCTCGTTGTGTGGGCTGTAATTCTTGTGATTGCTCGGAGTATTTATTTCTTATGAACGAGGTGTAACGATAATGATTGGTCGCTGTATTTGCTTTATACGACATTCATTTGTATAATGATTTCTCATATTACGATTACCATATTGTAATCTGGTTGAATCAGATTACTTCTTTCCATGACCTTGTCATTGTTACGTCATTTCGTCCACTGTCTGCCCAGACACCGCCAATAGCCTTTCTGCTACCCCCCCCCCCCNGCGTCGTTTCGCTCAGACACCTCTACTAATTGGAAATTCTTGTAAGCAACTTCATACGACGGCTCTCTGATTTCGAGTCTCTTCCAAATAGTGTAGGGAACCGGTAGACGCTTCTGATATAAAAACGCTGTGCTGAAAGCGACTTCTTTGAATTGCGTATCACGCGAAAAAACACACAAAAACTCTTTCCTAAAAATATCTTACGGTTTAATGGAATTTCTGAAAACACAATTTCGCAGTATTGCTCAATGCAATAGTAAATAAATTAAACCTTTTTAGTCTGTATTACGAAAATTGATGCATGTTTAATTGGAAACTCGCACCCGGAAAGAAAATTTTCGTATTTTTGCACGTTCGTATATAAATGAATTTATTGTTAGAAAAGCGGTTTCAAACTGCGTATGACCACGTGGAGGACAAAAATCTAATTTACTCTCCGGAAGAAAGCAAGGAACCATCCCATCAATTTCAGTCAAAGGCCCCAAGACAGAGGCGGATTGAAAATTGCAGTTCACTCTTAAGAAGAAAATTAGTTATAATATCAACAGAATACCAACTAGTTCGTATTTAATAAAGAAAAGTTATTTCAGAAGTATGCATTATTATCAACTCGTAATTATAGATGATAATTACTCGAAATATACTCGTATTATTTATACATTTTAAGTATTAGAATAGCTCTAAGTTCGTAATGAATTATTACAATAGATCGCAGCCCCTAGGCATTGTATAATATTCTATATATTTGTAGATTATTTTACGAAAATAATCCGTAAGATCTATAATGAGTGACAGCAAATTTAAGATTTATTGAAGTACGAAAATTGCCATATGAATACGGAGGAGGTTTATTTTCTCTAAGAGTTGTGGATAATACGAGAAAAAACGTTGTTACATTTCCATGCTGTTTAATCGAGGTGACTGCGTCGAAAATATTAAGACTTGGAGGAATGAAGGTCTCTTTTTCCTTTACGAGTGTTCCAACCGTTACTGGCGTCCTACTACCGTAAGATCTTTTATCTATCCTAGTGAATATTGAAATCAATAAATATCGACCGATTACAGTAAACAATTTATTATCACTCTAATCAAAGTATACTAAATGGAAATACATCAAGGTTCCACTAATCGCAGCATGAAATACATAATAACATGTAGAACACTTTAGAACTTATTAAAATCAGAACATTTCGTACACTTTGTTACCGCCATCAAGTGAATTAAAATATTACGGGCGAAAGTTCAAGTGAAACTCCTTCACTAAGTATACTTTAATCGCAGTGATAATAAATTGTCTGCTTTAATAGGACGATGTGTATTAATTATGTGTAAACATGCAGGCGAAGATGGACTGTCCATACCTAGTTGCACATGAGATCAAGTAATTATGTCTAATAGTTGAGAAGGGATATCAAGATGATAAATTTTATTCCTGAAGACGATGTTCAAAGTTTGATATGGTGGAAGTGTGACAATCTCCAACATCACGAAATGTCAGGGGTCGAGGTCTCCCGATTTCGTCCCCCGATCGAGACACTGAGGGACCTCGAAAGGACCAAGAGAGAGATTTCTGACAGTTGCCATAAGACTGATTACCATCTCGTATTGTTCTAGAACATTTATTTAGTATTTTTCAAAATTTAACATCGTGGACCAAGAATTCGCCCGGAGATGAAATAAAAAAGACGAAGTTTTAATTCGATTAAGGACTGATGTATGATTGATTAATGATGTTAAAGAACTTTGATGTATGCATATATCTAGTATGTGTAGCCCTGATGAAGACTTAATGAAAGTCGAAAAGACGGTAGTTGTGATGTATGTTGTAAGAGGTAATTATAATACCTACGTGTTTTAAATCGAGGCATACTTCTCTTCATTCTATTCCTATTCTCCCGTAAAATTATTTCACCCACAAAAACGAGTAGAAGGATTTTCTATTACATTTTGTTTCCTACATTCACGAAGTTTAAAAAAATACGAAAGAAATAACTTGGATTTCATAAACATCACCTAGTTCTATTAATCAATATGTATGAACGCAACGAAATGTTTATTTTTGTGACATGTGTTGACATGAAAACTGATGAAATACAAGCTTTCGACAGTCACCCGCTTATCTCAATGCGCTGCAATCTCGCATGCTGAGTTATTCGTTAAACCTTAACCTAACGTTAATCTTTCACTTCACGAGTTAAACAAAGGATTCTAACTTTATTTGGCGCAACCTTATTTCTATCACCAGTGTTGTAATACCGCATTGACTTATCTTCCTTTCGGAAAGTCCCATGAACCTTATTTTACCTCTTCTGTCGTCTACTTCAAAGGTATATTTCTTGGCTGAATCTCCTTTGTTCCTTCTCCATTTCAATATCCTTTTCGTTCGTGAAGTAGGACAGTGGCGTCACCTCTCTCCATCGCATCCTGCGAAACGAGTTCTTGGCGCTGCTTTTGCTCGGCGACGCCGGAACATTGCCAGAGGGGGGTTGCTGAGCAAAATGCGATTCCAAATTCTATTACGGCGCTTTGATCACAATTCTCTGTACTATAGCACCCTCTCGCAAAAATTGGAATGTGTTTCGTCGCCTTTTAGATGGGGATGAAGATAACCCAATTGTCCTGTGGTGATAACTTTCGGTCAGATGAAAATGGTGACAGAGCCGGGAATCGAACTCGGGACCCCTGCATTGATCGCAGGCGTTTTCCGTCCAGACCCAACCCCGGAACACCTCAGACACATCCTAATACAAGAGACAAGTGAACCAGGCGGCACATTATGCTGTGTACCGGTTTTCACACGTACCTACGTGTTAAGGCGGGTTATGCATATATTGTATTCCCGCAATTTTCATCTGACCGAAGTTATCACCTCGTGTAGATACACGGAAGAAATATATGCTTAATTGACCTATTAATTTAACTGTACTTTCAATCAGGAACTGATCCCGGATTTGATTTTGGGAGGGGTCTGTAGCACACGTTGCTACATCTTACAACATTTCAATAGTAGTCAAGGCTAGCCTCCTAAATATCGTCCACACAGGAAACCCAGGTTATTGTCTTAAATTACCTGGCAACTAAAAGTTTTTGATTCTGACAGACTTTATTCATTCTGTCCTGAACTGTGATACGAGCAACATTGCTTCTGTACCCGTTCCGCCAGTCGTGAGTTTGATGCTGCATTATTTAGAAAGTCAGAAAAGCTGCATTATTTAGAAACTGTGATAACATGACGCAACCGGACAACTAACTATAGATATCGTGATTGTACTAAAACAATTCTATTATCACACTCGCTTAGAAATGTGTAAAAGATTGTAGAAGAGGCCCGTAAAAAAATATTTTTCTCTTATCATTCATGAATCATACAATGCTATTATTACACATTTTATAAGAACGCCAATAAAACATTCCATCATTAATTTGTTGTACTAATTAAATTCTAATAAGCAATTATTTATTTTCTTTTTTTTATTTACATTTTTTTCTATTATCTTTCTGTAGTTAATTTTATCTACGTGATATTCTATTAGATATGTGGCTGGGAATCTCGCTGGAGTGCGAGTATACTAGAAACGGTGAAATATCTTATTCCTATATTCTTATTACTATATCGGAGTGAAAATCTATGAAAGCAAAGAATGTCGTGTATTTGTTCTATAAAATCGTTTATTTACACAGAATTTATCGGTTGTGGTTTTCAATGGGTGTACTGAATTTTTTCGAAGTAAAAAAAACTTCCTTTTCTCTTTTTGGAAGGGGCACTTGCCCCCTTGGATCCGCTACTACTATCAACCTAACATGAGAAATGGATATTAGAATAAATTAACCTTTTTCTGGAAAACAATACATATCTATTACTGATTTCTAAAGTCGATTTAGATGGAATTTTTATGAATGGGTTATGTGTAAGTCATTAGTTGACTTAATGGAAATGTTAAAGTGGATTAAATATTTTCGTACATTTTTATTATTTCTTATTATAGAATATACGAAAATTCTCATTAATGAGAAGAGTTATTCTATTCATACTGAACTCACCCAATGTATGAATTTTATCGTCAGATGTTTAGAGTCATCAATAATCGGAGAATGCCATGGAAAGTAGAAACGCGAAGCTTCAAAAAGCGTGATTATTCAGAACCAATTCTAAAAACCTTTTTATTGTGTATTCTACGTAAGTACGAAAGACGTCGTCTTCAGATCAACGAGATTACCTGGTCTTGTTTAAACATGCTATAATGAAACATTTAATAGCTATATTAGCAATATTATTAGTTTTTTTCATCAATATGTCTTATTGCGTAAAATTATATAACACGTGATCATAGCGTGCGTGTTTATGTGAAGGAATATGAAACTGGATATTTTGTTTAGAAGAAAAGTGTAGCAATCAAAAATTTCTTCAACAGTAGTTACGCTTCTTTACAGCCTCCACGCGATGTTCCAATGAATTAAAAAAACTCATATCTTATTTATTTGAAAGTTTTTTTGTTTTGTTGTATCATAATGTTCAATTTTTTTTTTAAAAGTTTTGCTGATAGAAAATTTATAAAAATATTTATTTCTTATATCGAGAGTTACTCGAATTATTTGACTTGATTTGCAGGTTTGTTCAGAGAGTAAAACCATAGGAGATAATCATTCAACATCCTTCCCTTGTTTCCTTTTTACTACGTAAGTAATTGATATCCCATTTTCCTAATGGTATGTTTGGGTAGATGGTAAAAACATCAAGACTATTTCACATCATTCTCCTATTTTTCAATACTTATCGAATTCCTACATGTTCATGTTTCTATCCCCACAATGATTATTGAATGTACCATTTTATTGGTTGATACCGCCTTGATCTCATTAAACAGCGTTTCATGTTCGTCGAGATTCGTGTGAGGCTATACAGACGTGTTAATTAGTCTTGCTGATTGAATCTAACACTAAGACATACGTGTACACTTCTACTAGAATGTCATAAATATTGATAACTAGAACAGAAACCTTAAGTAATCCCTTTAAAAATAGTTTACTGAACACGTTATATTTTTCTCCAGAGAATAAATAGCGTGGACGGTTATCATTTAGTTCCATATTTTACAAGTAGATGGCAGGCAATATTGCATTGCAGAAAAGAAGCTGTATGACGCGATACACTGGGTGACAATGATATTTCATCGCTTGTAGTGCGGTATGATTAAGAGACAGAAATATCGCCAAGGGATTTGAAACATATTGGAATATTTCTCCCCACATCTACCAGTTCGTTCATCAAATATCTCATTCTTTTGTACATCATAGTTTTTTCTTGACATTTAAAATAATATCAGGAAAAAGTTCTTGAGATGAGGTCTGTTGAAATAATACTGTTTATGTATATGCCAACGTTCCGAACTAAATTAGTTCATCAGAACTGTAGATTGTATTATTCATTTTCTTCGAACTTGATGAAAATTAATATAGTTTGAAACGTTGCCATACATATTGATAGTATTATTTTAATAGATCTCATCTCAAGATTATTATTTTTATGTAAAATTATTTAGAATGGTGTGGGTGATTTACTGAATTTTCTCATATCTTGATTTCTAGTTACACATTTTAGAATGAGATCTCATTGAATACTCATTGTATCGTCATAACATCTTCCATTGAATCCGACTGTAATGTTTTGGTTTTAGAGGAATATTATTTGATGAAATAAGTGTTTTATCGAATCATTATTTTTTGGATGGTTAGTTCATTTCATTAAAGTTCAATGAAATTTGATTTCATTTGTAGATTTAGTTTGTGAATATTACGAGTGTTCCAAAGAACTTGGAAATTTATTACACTTCTTTTTCTTTCGGCCCTCTAGTTAAAGAAAATTTGTTGTTTAGTTTCCTTGTCGGTACCTTTTCCTTAATGCTGCCTAACACTAAAAAACGCATACTTTCGGGAAATTTTGTACTTTTCGCTCAAGTTTAATTCTCTTTCAAAAATAACATTAATATTTTAATATGAAGGAGATTAAATTTTCTTTTGTCAGACATTGATTTTGGAAACAGTTCTCTTCCTATTCGTTTCTGTTAAAAATCTGGTATTGTACATATTTTTTTTATTTATAAAATTTATTTATTATTTATTAAATTCTTCCTTTTTTGCGTTGAAACACCATTGAAACCATACTCCTGTAAAACTGTCTTTTAAATTTTCCTTTAATTTGTAGAAAGAGTAGAGAGATTTTGATTCATTATTACTTTATTAGCCGGGGATTTGGAAGTTATTGGTTAAGTGATTATACTGATAAGTTGAAGAAAGATCTATTTTAATAAGATTGTAAACTATCGTTCTATAATGTATTTGAATAACCTGAATCAATTATATATTCCATTAAAGATTTCCTGTATTTTTAATAATTTTTGGTGTACATGAAAGAAGGAATGTGGTTCCAGGACTGAGAATCATTTTTCTCTGCAATATTTAATTGAAATATTAAATTTATTCACTCGAATGACATTACTGATAAACCTGTGACATACAACTCTTTGGTTACAAGGTATGGACAATATCTTTCCAAAATTAATTCGCCTCGAAAAATTGGTGTGCGTATAACTTATTGCCTAAGTCCTCTTTTTATTTTTATTTACTTTCTTGGACTCTTCTGCTGCTAATATTTTTAAGAGGCGTTGCATTGAGCAACATTGTCCCACAAAATAGTACGTAACATCATTAAGAACCTGTTCTTTTAACCAATACTACACTGAAAGTCTTGTTACTTTTCTTGGAGAAAATTTACCTCGGAAATAAATACCCGATGTGTTTGTTTGTTAATCGTAATGTAGTAGCAGTAAATTAGTTAATTGTCTTCATCTTGGTTATAGGCAGTTTGTAACTGCTCTCTTGACTATTATTTATTTATTATGTATTTATTTATTATTATTTTAATTAATTTATTTATTATTTCTTTAGTATTTCTTATTTTTTGCCAGTCTAACTGGATTTATTTTGGTACCGGGTTCGTACGCACTGTAGCCAACGCTTTTACATCGCCATCGTCCACAAGAGTAATAAGTGTACCTCGCGTTATATTGGCAGGACTTTCTAATTTCTTTAAACTCGAATTGGTGGCCGATGTTGGCGATAAATTTAATTCTTTTACCTTCGTGGAGCTATTCTGGTCTTTCCGCATCGACCGCGTGGACGAATGTCACCTTGTGTCTTAGTTTGTTGGTTATTTTTTACAGCAAATAGTCGCTTTTGTGGTTACTATTAATTTTTATTCGGATATTTTTAAATTCGTTTTACGCAGCCATATTTCGTTATTTTCCTGAAAGTTACAAGACTGTGAGTATAAGCTCTGCAAGACGGTGCAGGTTTTCTGCACTGTGGACGAACGAACGGACTGACTGCGCCATGTGGAGACGCGGTTAAAAATATCGAGGAAGTCCGTGTGTGGCGTCGGCGGCTACGGAGACTGCCGAAGAAGAACGGAGAGAGAGAAACGAGAGGGTGCTTCGGCATGGACGCCTAGCACGTGGCGTTCCTTTTAGCTCGCGCGGCGTGGGACAGGGCTTGACTTGGCGTGCCGGTTAGACCGAGGCGCGAAAATCGAGGAAGTAGGCATAGCTAAAGGGACCAATTCCAATAAGGGAAAGGGAAGCTGACAGATGCGTTGTATTAGAGGAACAAACCATGTATAGCGGAACCTCTCATATCCGCCCTCTTCGGGACCGTGGCCGGATAACCGTTTGGCCGCTTAATCAGAGGTTCCTTTCAAAAATCGATTTTCGTCGAAAATGCGTCTCATTTTGTAACAAATAAACAAACAAATCAGACATCATTGCAATTCATTTTATTGTAGAGCATATACATACATAAACGAAGATGAACAAATTGATTCATAAATAAATAGACTCGGAAGCAACGGGATCAAACCCCCCTCTCCCCCATTCTGCCCATCACAACACAAACACATTGCACACCTAACGTCGCGTCACCCCTTTTTACTTTTTTGGAACTTTCCAGCAAAGGCCCGTCAAAATTTAAACAGTTTTGTTGTGTCGGGAAGTACCGTCGAGCTCATCGACTTAAAAGCGACGTGAATAAAGCTAGAAAACGCCTGTGGTGGAAACAAGCGACAATTAGAGGGCGGCTAAGGGTGCTCTAAATTAAGAAGTGGTTCGTTTAATGTCATAACTACAACTATCGTCGATAAAGGAGGAAAGAGTAATGGTAATCGGAGGTTTCAGTGTGTGTTCGTTAAGCAACTTATCGGTTCAAATCCATCTTGATTCGTTAAAAATATGTCTTGAACAAAATGGTTCTGCGATAGGTTTTCATGGGTTACATTCGTTTCCTCTGTCCCTCTTTCCCACCCCCACCCCCAGATTTATTTACTTAAAGTCTATCGGCCACGTTCCTGAGCGACATTACTCGGATCACTATCCCACAATTTACTCCCTACAACATCCTTCACGTCATCCATATTTCCGAAGAGTTCCTTGAGTCAGAGAAGTGCGTTAAGGAGGGCGCCCAATTTCTCTTAGGAATTATGTACATTTAGAGTGGTCCATTTAGGTGGAGACATTAAAATATATAGAAAACTAAGCATCGTAGAAAAAAATTAATATGAAAATTTAATGTTTTAGAGGGGCTCATTTACTTGTGCTAAACTTAAACCACCTACCTGTCTTTTGAGGGGAGGAAGGGGGTAACTTTGAATTCCTAAATTTGCGTTAAAATAACATTTTCGGCGAATTTCGAAAAAAAAGAAGAAAAAAAAGGAAAAATATGTATCATGAAAAAAAAGGGAAAATAGTGTTCAATGTTTTAAAAAAAAGTTTCAATTAGTATCAAACTGTACCCCCATTGCACTTTCTGGAGGCGGAGGAGGTAATCACGTCAAGTGTAACAAATTATAATAGAAACATAACAACAGAAAAATTGAACATGATATTAAAGATAAATATAAACTCTACATATGTTCATGTTCGTTCGTCCATCGTAAGGTCGTGTCTTAAATATTCCTTTATCTTGATTATATAAAGGCAACAACGGTAGTCTAATGGAAGCGTCTTAACCTTCAGGACGTCGCTGAGTTGTGGAGCATTTGTTCAAACCCCGTTTGGCCGAACCAGGCGAGGTTTTCAGCTGAAGATTCTCTCGTCTACTCCAGACGAATTTCGGTTCGGGACGATCAGTTCCCCATCAACCCAACATCTTTTCTTCTTCAATTCCCTCTCCCAAGTCACGGTTAGGTGGAAGAGCAGGCCTCATGACCTGAACCTCCTTTTGCCAAAAGACATAAAATAAATAAATACATCACGTTTAATACCATTCATATTTCAGAAGGTCGTGTTCCTTCTTCGTCAGAGAGGTTTGGTCGGAAAGGAATTTCTCTGGGGAATTGAATATATAGGGTGATCCATTTAAGTGCAGACAACAAAATAAATAAAAACTGAGCGTCGTAGAAAAAAGACTTGTGTTACTGTTTTCACCAGGGTTGGCTCTATTTTCCTCTGCCCAAAAAAACCCATCTGTGATTTTTAATAAAACCCACTTAAAAGTCATTTAAAAACATTAAATATAAGGGTGAGTTTTTATAGGGTGTTTTAGTGTTCATAGTAAAATATGTTTATTTTAATACAATCTCCCGTTCGTAACGAATCGCATGATTATTTCTCGAAGCTAATTTTTTTATTTGATTCATATTAATCAAAAAGACACTAATTCCATGATGCTAGAGTTGGGGTTTCACCTTAACATTATGGATATCTTTTTTATTTACACAATCAATGTTTATATTTTTCAATCATTGTTTTTGAANCATTATGGATATCTTTTTTATTTACACAATCAATGTTTATATTTTTCAATCATTGTTTTTGAAACGAATTTTGTTAACATTACCGCTATCTATAGAATATAAAATGAAATTCGAAAAAAAATATAACCGAAAACCCTTTAAAAACCTAAAGAACCCACTGGGCTGGGGATTTGTAAAAAATCCTGTTTTTTAACCCTAGTTTTAAGAGGGCTGTTTCACTTCTACCAAGACAGGACCTCCTACCTTTTGAGGATGAAGAGGGTGTTTTAATGAACAATCAGTGTTCTAATTTCAATTTTTTTATAGATTCAATTTATACGGCATAAAAATACGTAACTTTTGTCTGAAACATTGTTCCAACAGATGGCGTTGTATTCGTTGAAGTAATACTTTCAGAGAATCTCGAGAAATACCATCTCATCGACAGAGAAAAAAAGGAAAATAGTGTTGACTATTTTAATAAAGCTGCAAATGATACCACACTGTAGCACCTTCCGGAGGTGGAGGAGGTTATTTTAAAATCCTAAATAGTAGGACTTCTCATTAAGTGTTTGAGGAATGTCACGGACATAAGTATAGTATTACATAATTATAGTAATTTATTAACAAGCCAAGGATTATGCAATGTACTTCCTAATACATAATCATCCTTCCACATCCGTAAATACTATATAAACTACAGTGTTAAATCTGATTCGTCGTACCGCAACTGAGTCGTCCGCTGCAAATTCGTGACCGCGAGCGCCAGAGTCATCGGAGCGAGGACTCCGCTAGAGACAGCTGTTGCTGAAGAGTCTCCTCAGGCTGTGCTACAGAGCGAATGTCGAAGCACGAGGCGCATGAGATGAGCACTGGGGCAGCACGGAGGTGGAGACAACCGACGCCTCTGGCTTAGAGACTGATAAACCATCTGAGATCGTTATAGGTCACGTGGAAGGCGGGACGAGATCGTGGGGGAGGTGAAGTAGCGAAGTGTGCTTGCTTACAAAAACGACGTGGTCCAAGAGAAAGGAAGTTTGGGGGTTAAAACATGGCGGGCAGTTATTATTATTTTTATTTAGTCTTCGTGGCTCAGTGGGTAGATTTCTGAGTTGCTGGCGGGGATGGCCGGTGTTCGGTCCCGGTGAGGTGGGGATTTAACATCACGCATCATCCAGACTGAGTCCCAGGCCTACTTTGCCTGCTGTAAAATGAGTACAAGGTCTGTGCTGGGTTCAAACCGGCCGGACAGAGACGCGCGCCACATCTTCTCCTCCTGCCCTCCGCGAATCCCCTGGACACCTTTGGTACGGTTTGAATTAATACTCTATCTTGTTCGTTGACACAAGACTACTACCATATGTTACTGATTAAAATTCTTTCTAGTCGGGTTTTCTTTTTGTTTAACGTAGTTTAACTGTCGTTTGTCTCTATTGTCTTATCTCTCCATCTTTCCCTTCCGTTCTCTTCCTCCCGGTCCCCGAAACGTCGTCGTGAACACATGTCCTCTCCGCTTTAAACTCCCGTCTGATACACATCACCTGTTCCATATAATCCTGTAATATATTGTATTCTCGTCGTCCCTTACTAGTCCAGTACTGTAAGTTGAACATCCCTGTTCTTAACACTGATCCATCATTTTTCCTGATTATTTGTATCACACTCGATTAATACTGCACTCGTGTTGGTTCATCCTTAATCTTAATTTTATGCGGGCAGTAATTGCGGAAATAATGAAACGAAATTTTGTACATCGCAAGTATATGATGCGGTATTTTCCTTTTTGCCTACCAATGACAGTTTGAGTAAATAAAATACATCGGAATAATCGAGGCTGTGATCTGGAATTGGGAGGAAATATGAGGGGAAGGTCTTTTAAAACGATGACGCGGTGAAACGCAGAGTTTGCGAGTGGTTGGAGTCCCTTTGAAAGCGCTTCTCGAAAAGTCGATGCGAGCGAGAGGCGCGGCGTCGGACCGGAAGGTCCTTGGGGCAATCGAAGGGAAGGACGGAGGCCACTGAAAGGGACTTTTGTACCTTCACCAGGAGATACGTGTCCTTGTTTATCCGCAGGAAATGACGTTTCGAAATTGTATAAAATACATTCAAAGAATGTTTCATTCTGTTTGTTAGCATTGTCTGAAAGGACAAAGTTGGACATGACTCATGTGGCGACCTACTGCATCTCTAATCCAGCGATTCCTCGCGTTATTGGATTATCGGAAGAACAATAATAAATAATACATTCGCATATTTCTTATTAATTAATTTCTTCTACTATTGTAACACTAAATGTTAAAAAGTCAGCTGCATTGATAGATTTATAATGTGTTTAATGTGATTAAACTGAATGACAGGTATTTATTAACAGGTCCTTTTATATTCATGTATTACCACAGTTTTCAAAACTATCTTAATGATGAAAATAGGGATTGGTGAGTTTTCGTACTATGAATTTAAAGTTTAAATAAACAGATACAAGGAAGTAAACAATTGACGGAGAAGCTGCTTATGTAATATGTCGCATTAGTTGCAGTGATATTAAAACAATTAGAATAAAAATAAAGGAAACAATTATAATTGAACAATTATACCCGGGTTTTGCTTCGGTTTTTAGAGGCCGATTTCTTATAAAGGTTCTCTAGGCTTGTCTAGGGACATGTTTATTGTAATAATAAATCGTGAATTTAGATTATTTTGATTTTTAAACATTATACTCAGAATAATCTATAGTTCGATAATAATTTGTATATGTACATTTTTGCGTTAAATTACAAACATATTGACATTCTATTAGTATTATAAGTCGTAGCTAACTTTTCATCTTATCTAGGAATTTTTTCTGAAATTTTTGAATCCGCCTCTACCTTAAGGCCCTTGATCGGAATTGATGGGATTGTCCCTTGTTTACTCCCGGAGAGTAAAATTAGTTTGCTGTCCTCCACGTGGTCATACGCAGTTTGTACTGTTTTTTGACAATAAATTTATTATTTATTATTTCATCTCGGTGATTTGACTCACTTGAGAGTGCTGGCCCCACCTGTTTTGGAAAATATCATTTTCTTCCCGATTCGTAGAGATATACGAAGCGGTTGACATTTCCGACGCATCAGAGGATCCCGGAGGACCGCTCCAATGCATTTGATCACGTTCGCAAATTGCTCTTCAAATGTGCTTCTGCCTCGCGCGCGCTCGGGTGGCGGAAATCTCAATGATCCGTAGATGCGGGAGCCAAGGCAGCCGACTAGCATCCTCGATCCCACACACATTGCCAACTCGCTTTCAACCAACACTTGGAATAGAGCTTTCCACATTCGCTCTGTCTGCGCCTAACCAAAATACATATACTCAAAGTCGTGTTACTTCGCCTCGAGAAAATTTAACTACAAAAATGAAACATGAACGGAAATGCACTAATATATTAGTATATTGTATTGTAGTCGCAGTAAATTACTTTGTCCTCAACGTGGGTCATAGGCGTTTTGTAACAGCACTCTTGACAATAAATCATTTATTGTTAGTATAACTGGCTTGATGTTGGTTTAGATCGTGCACTCAATGTAGCCAATGCTTTTACTTCGCCATCGTCCATATTTGTACTTCGTGGTATGTTGGCAGGACATTCGAATTTCTCAAAACTTATATCCATCGCCAACCTCGGACACCAATTTGTGTGCTCTTGTGACGCCTTTCTGTACTTCCTGCATCGAGCGTGTGGAACGAATATTATCTTGCCTCTCTTTGTTGAGTTATCAATTTGTATTTCTTTACAGCAAATTGTCGCTACTATAAATATTCATTAGGATATAACTTAAATTTGTAGAAGTTGGCAATTCGTGTTAGGCAGCCATATTGCATAATTTTCGGCCAAGCTACGTGACTTTGAGAACATGTTCATTGTAGGACACTTTCCGAAAACATCTAATGACTTTTAGTGTATATGATTTTTATGATAAAGTTATAAATTTTTTGTTTTAACTGACCAAAGTAATATTTCTTCCATACGATGTCTTATATAAATTTACTTCCAAAAGAGCAGTAAAAACGTGCTTATGACCACGTGGAACATAATAAACTTATTTCCTCTCCGGAAGCAAGCAAGTGACCATCCCATCAATTCCGATCAAGGGCCCTAGTGCAGAGGCGGATTTCACATTTAAGAACACTTCAAAGATGAGAAAAAAATTGTTGTGTACGTATTATCATATCAACAGAATACCAACAAATTTGTACTTTGTAAAATACTAAAGAGTAGTTCACAAATACGTAATATTATCGAATAGATTATCCGGAAAATATTGTTTATAAACCGTAAGTATTAAAGTAACTCTAAATTCAAGATTAATTATTACAATAGACCGTCGCGCCCAGTAAGAACCTCGAGGACCTGTATATAAAATCCGCCACTTCCCGAAGGAAAACCGGGAAAAATCGCGGGCCAGGTTGGGGCCGGAGAAAAAGCCGGGCGATTATTTCTAATTTTAATATGTTGAACTGTTATTGAGTACCCAACCTCGAATTGTACTTTCTTGACTTATGTGCGGAGTGTTTCTGTGTTAACCCTTACTTCTTTCTTGTCATCGTCCAATCAGCCATTTTCAGTTGATTACCTCTCAATACTGTAACAGAATATTCTTATAGTTTGAATTGAATTCTACACTATTTGAAAATAAAAGAAGAAAGTGCCATCAATCAACTGAAGTACGTAACTTGAAAGGCTTAAGGTGGGACTAGCGTAAGTAAAATTAAATCACTAAAATATCTTAAATAAACAGAGTAACATGTACTTATTGTGATTTCAACTTGAAAAACGTGCCTCACCGGCCATTTGAATGGGATATTGAAATCATAATTATTGAAATACATTTTGTCTTATGAAGAAAACAATTATTTATAAAATGAGACCAACTTTTAAATCACGAAAGTGATGGAGGTTTACTTTAATTTGTAGTAAATTTCCCTTTGCAGTATTTTTATATCACTTTTATGTATAGGTCACCGGACATCTGACAAAGATATTTCATTTTTCCCGAGGTGAGATGCAAAAATCAGGAAACCGTCGGTCGTCATGTATTTACATGCTCTTGTGCATTTCATACGAGCAAGCGAGTTCTTGGATATTATTTGTACAATATCATTACCTGATGTATACTAGTTAAATCATTATTTTTCAGCGTTATTGATGTGTTCTAAAACAATTAGAATAATAATTAAGAAAATCATTTATCTCGGTGATTTGACTAATTTGGAGTGCTGGTCCCACCTTAATGAGTGGTTTTGTAATAATTACTCCATTTTTGTATGAAAGAGAAGATCTTCAAATGTATGATTCAATCGATCTTAGTGATGTGAAATGTCAAATTGATATTCGATGGTCTAATGAGACATAATATGCTGTACCTGTACATAACCCTTGAGGCCATGTGTGATTTATTGACCACATATCACTGTACGAAACTTCTTGTCAAGTGGTGGCAGAAGATTCGATATGAAAAATTACATGAAACTGCGAGTGAAATAAACTTCTCCAAATTCATTAAATAAAAAGGAAAAAACTATCTTTAAAAATTGCTCGAATTAGTTCTTGAATGTCTTGTCCTAATTTTGAATCTCTTGTCCTAATTTCGCGTTAGTTGGTTTATCGAGGTACAAGTTAGTTGAAGTAGTCTTCGAGCATGAGAACAATTCCTGTGTCTGTATTTTGAGTTTTTATTGAAAAAATCCAATAAATCTTAGGAATGTCCCCGTTAACCTAAATTGAGTTTCGCTAGAACATTAAGCGGAAAGGATTTCAAGGGAATGCAATATTCCCCGTGGATCCGGATTCGAATGTAAGATATGCTCTGTCATAAATAATATGCGAGGTGGATTAAAGTGAGACATGTCTAAAAGGTGAAAAAAATGGACTCGAATATTAGTCGAAAAATTCATGAATGATATCACTTAAAAATAACTCTCGTATTACCCATTCCATGTAAATTGTCATTCTGCTCTTTCTCTCTTGCGTCTGGTATATATCTTCCTTATTTCTTATGTTGCTATCGCAGTTTTCCTAGTTGATACGCTACAGGTACAATCGTAGTTGTCATTCACTAACGTTTGACCTTTGAATGAACTTAAGCAGACGCAAAAGCTCTCTTACAAATTAACCGACAACGCGAATGCTATTAAATTTTCTTTCTTGATATTGTTTTAAGATTTGAACACAAAGCTATTTTTTAAAAAAATTTGTCTTTGTTATTCCCACATTTAAATGGTCATAAAATGAGTTTTTGAGTCCTTTTCTTATAGTCTACCAAACTGCGAAGGGGAAATATCGGTAAAATAAACTAAACTTTATTGTCAAAAAGGCAGTTGCAAACTACGTATGACCACGTGGGGGCAATAAACTAAGTTACTCTCCGGAAACAAGGAAGGGACCATCCCATCAATTCCGATCAAGGGTCCAGGAGCAGTGGCGGATTTAATATTTATAAAATAAATTATTTAATAAATACGTACAGTTATCCATTTATTATTCAAAAATAAATTTTAAATTCGCCACTAACCGAAGGAAAACCGGAGAAAAACTCGGGTCAGGATGTAAGAGCTAATGAAGATTGTTCCTTGATAAAACTGCCATTCGAATTTGGAGCGTGTTCGCTTCTTAGTTTCTTCCCGTCTTTGTCTGGAATGATACTGCACCAGTTCGACAGCGAACTGGAACGATGTTAACTTCACTCGTTGATACTGTCGAATATTGATAGCAAAACTTGTGACGGGGGTGGTAGTTAAAAGCGTGAAAGACATAACTTCACGCATCCATTCGACAGTCCTCTCGCGTTGCCAGTCTAAACGATCTTACGAACTTCGCGAGTACGTTTTCATGTCATTTTATATGAAAGTTGTTAAAATGACGGCAGTTTTAATTCACGTGGAGATGAACTTCCTTTATATTTCACTCTTGAAAGATATTAACGAACAATAAGTTTTAAATTGGCAGTAAAATAGTATTTTACGATTACACGTCATTAATCAAAATAGTATTTTAATAGCTAATATTTTCCCTTTACACATTCCATATCTTCTCAGAAAGAAAACAAACTTCCCAAATTCTTCGTTTTATTGGGTGTTAGGTGTTATGTTTGAGGCCAATTGTATTTCTTTAATGTATTTCCGTAAATCGAATAACTGTAGGAAGGAAATACATAATAGTGGTTTTCTTTTGTTGTATCGACTTCTGTTTGAGTTACGACTTCATTTTACTTTCAATTCCGTATTATTATTCTAAAAATTTACTGCTATTATACGCGGATTATATATTTCAAAAATATCTATAACACGACCCCTTTGCAAAGACACTGTGTTAAATATTTCATCTTATTACATTACACTACGTTTCAACCACAATACAGGTAATCTACATTAAAGCCTGATGAAAAACAACAAATTTTACGGGTCAGTTGGCTCCGCATGACCGGGAGTATGAATGTTGAAGATCAGTAGTGTTTTTCTTTTCTTTTAGTCGTACGTTTAAATATGTGTTGACCACCTTGCCTGTAAACAGTCATTCCAAGGCACCCTTCGATTTTCACTCTTACAACTTGTTTACACTTCATCTACTTCTCTCACATTCGTCTCTACCCCTGAGAGGCGCTCACAATATAATACAAGAAGGAAATACTAGATTTTATTCTTGTTATTATTATTAATTATTATTAGTATCATTATTTGGGCTTTATGGCTCGCTAACAAGGTTGTCAGTTGAAACAATGTGTAATGTAATATAGTGGGATACGTTGTTTTTTTTTGCTTTGGAAAAAGATCAAACAAGAAGTTGTGATACAATTACAATGAACTAAAGTAAATAAGGGTGCAGAGTCCCTGAATCCCATCGATTTTTTAATGTTGCTTGTTTCTTCGAGAAAATTTAACTTACGTAACAAAACATGGACGGAAACAAACTGTTTATTAGTTTATTGAGTATTAGTCGCAGTAAGTTACTTTATTGTCCTCAAGAGGGTCATAGGCAGTTTGTAACAGTTCTCACGAGAATAAATCATTTCTTCATATCTTTATTTATTTATTTATTTATTGTCTAATTGGCTTGATGTTGGTATAGCGCTTGTGCACAGTGTAGCCAACACCATCGCCATCGTCCATAAGAATAATGATATTTGTAGCTCGCGTTATGTTGGCGGGACATTCGAATTTCCGAAAACTTAAATCCATGGCCAACTTCTGACACCAATTCAATGCACTTGCTCTTGTGGCGTTATTCTGTTCCTTCTGCGTCGAGCGTGTGAAACGAATATTACCTTGCGTCTTGGTTTGTTGTGTTAATAACTTGTATTTTTACAGCAAATAGACGCTTTGTGACTTCTATACATATTTATGTGAATATAAAATGAATTCGTAGAAGTTGGCAATTCGTATTTGGTAGCCATATTGCATAATTTGCAGCAAAGTTACATGACTTGCGGCAAAGTTACATAACTCTGGACATGCACTGCGTTCCAGGGATTAAACCCGCGTGTGCCACATCCGCCATCGCGGCGACGCCCGTTGGTTTCCAAGTGGGCGACTGAAGAAGCTTCATTCCGAAAGACGCGTGCGCAGCAAACACGCGACGGACGGATTGCGGTCAGCGGAAGCGAACGCACACACACACTAAAGGGTTCATTTCGTCAGGGTTTTCCTCCGGTTTTCCTTCAGGTGAGACGGATTCACATAGTGGCGCAGTAGGTTGGAGTCAAGGAGCAGAAATGTCATAACAAATCCAATAATTTGTCAAAAATCTGTTACAAACTGCGTATGACCACGTGGAGGACAATAAACTAATTTACTCTCCGGAAGCAAGCAAGGGACCATCCCATCAATTCCGATGAAGGGCCCTAAGGCAGAGGGGATTTAACGTTTCAGCACACTCGTATTTTAAGAATAAAATTAGTTTGCTACGAGATAAATCAACAAAATACCAACAAATTTTAATTTAATAAAACACAAAAATGTTATTTCACAAGCATGTATTATTATCAAACTATAGATTATTGGGTAAATCCATGCTAATATATAAATGCGTAACGCGAATGTGTGTCTGTCCGTTTACTACTTAATCTCGATTAAATCCCTGAACCGATTGTGATAAAAGTTGGCGAACATATAGTTAACATGTTCAGGATGAACATAGACTAACTTTTATTTACAAAACGGGTGAAAAGAAAGATAAATTATTATGACCATAAATGTCGATGAAATCGGGAAAAAAGAGTGGTATATTCGCTTACGTCGCCTAAACGGTTAGAGATTGGTGATAACTATGAATGGCAATATTATTCGCCTCAAAGAGTTCTACAAAAATGTCCGTGACAGCATTTGACTATCTGCAAAGGTTTATCAACATTATCGTAAAAATGTTATTAAAAATACGTGTGTTAATATACTTCAACTTTATAGAATAATTTTAGAAGAAATCAATCAATCAATTTGTATTGTTTTGTGCATTTAGCAAAGACTAAACACATCTTTACGTCGTAAAATTAGATTTTAAAGAGTTTTTATGAAATGGTGCAGCCGCTCTGGCACCATTGTGTCTTGCCTCGGAAACGTAAATTCTAAGTGCGCAGCTCCCGGCGAGTGGGTTCGTTGGTCTAAGAAGTAAAAAAAACCCGGGCAACGCCGAGTAAGCAGGTAGTATTGTTTATAAGTCAAAACTATTAAAATAAGAAATCCACCTCTACCCGAAGAAAAACCGGAGAAAAACACGGGCAAGGATGGATTCTATTGTTATTAATTTGGAATTTTGAGTGATTTTAATAGTTAGGAATTATTTTTAGAATTACGAATTGAAAGTTTTGAAGGAGATGGAAAATTCTCTTAAGCACTCAGTTTTGATACAACGAATTAGTGCAAAAAAATTGTTCTTCATATTGTCAGAGAAGTTAGTTGATATGCCAAAGAGTCTGATTTTGGAAGGACAAAGAACTTTACTGGAACAAAATAATTTTATATTTTTCGAAATTATAGACTATCTAAAATAGGGCGAGGAACAAATTTTGTTAAATCATTTCTTTTAGTGGTTAGGCGGAAGAGCAGATTGCCCGAGCCTCGCCACTTAATAAAGACATTATTATTATTATTATTATTATTATTATTATTATAGAAGCATCAAATCCGCCACTGCCTTTGGATTCCTGTTCAACAATGATGATATAGTTCCTTTCGTATTGTAAATTAGTTTTTTTGCCCCATTTGGTCGTGTGCACTTTTATACTGCATATTTGTCAATCAATTTACTATTGTAACTTGGTAGAGCTCAATTTTATATAGAAATGATTTTTCACAACTAACTTATGTGAAGGATAATATGTGGTCTAAGGTTCTTAATGTTCACTCAAAACTTCCCCTTGCCAATCTTTCCGTATTAAGAACTTATCAATATCTTTTACTTTGTTTCCAATCATGTCATCAATACATTAATACGCAAATGCCCTCTAGGTTTTTCGTTACTTCCCTGCTTAATTGCGACTGGAGCAAATCACACAAATGAAGTATCGTAATTTAAAACATTAAAAGATGTTTCATCGTTCCCCGTTTCTTCTTCGAGATAACACCATTTTAAAATTACATCGAGCAAAAGACTGTATTCCTTGTTGAGATAGAACCTTTAATTCGGGAATCAAGATAATCTAAAATAGCGACCGAGGGAGCGAAAATGTGACCCTTGAACCACCGTAGTGGGTAATCACTTTCTGGATAAACTGGTTTCCATGACAGACATGTAACAAGCATCACGTGGTAGAATCCATGTTACAAGCATCATCCATTAATGTAAATGCATATGAAACGTCAGCCAGCTCTCTGTCCTTTGTGATACACATTTTACAACCAACACAAAGAAAACGTCAGCACTCGCTTTATAAGGAAATACAAAATATAAACAAAGATTTACAAGTTAAATTTAAACGGTATATTTGAGCAGACATCTATATTGTGTATGAATATGTATGAGAATAATTTCATGAGTAAAAATTTTCAATCTTCCTGCGCAAGGCGTTTCTTGGTCCGTAAATAGTAGTCCGTTGGAATTAGGGAAAAAATATCGATTTGGGGGAAATGAGAGGTACATTAGATTTTTTCGTAGAACTTTTATTAAATTTTAGGAGTAAAATATCTTAATAAAGTGGGTTTTGCACATTATTAATTAGTTTACATAATTAATTAATTATTAACGTTTACAGTGAAAAAACATCAAAAATAGCAATTTTATATTCGAAATTCGCGCCATGGGTCAAAAATGCATTTTAAGGGTCCTAAATCAATCTATATCTTATGTGAGGTATATATAACAATAAAATAAAAACATTTTCGACCACTTTTTATCACTTTTAACCGAATACGTTTAAAAAATCTTTGAAAAGAGCACAAAAATTGCGAAAAATTGCACTTTCTTTTTGCATAAAAGTTTATTTTAAACATGGTTTCCTAGGTTATCAAATCTGCGGGTTGTGATTTTCACATTGAATACACCTTAAATAAGAGTTCTACGAAAAAATCTAATGAACCTCTCATTTCCTCCAAATCGATATTTTTTTCCTATTCCCAACGGACTAGAATGTGTACATTATGTAAAATTGTGGGATTTATTGTGAACACAAGCGCATTTGTGGCTTTTAATGTGTTTCTTAGCTTTAAGGTCCTTTAACTTAAAAACCGTCGAGACTTTCGGGTTTTGAACCTACCTTGCAATACATTGAGTTTTGACTGAAATACAATTTTTATACTTCGTAACATAAATTTGTAAGTATATTTTAATTCAAATATTTTCATGTCCAATTTTTTACATATTTTAAAAAAATATTTACATATCGTTAAAATAAGTACGATATCGTTTTTAACAGCTCTTTGTATAATAAACGATAATTCCTTCTGTAATGATAAACAGGTTTGTAATCACCTTGCATGCAATTTGATTTTTTT
>NNCF01127014.1:1209971-1233901 GCA_002313205.1 Laupala kohalensis
TTCTATCCACCTCCTTCTACTCCCAGTATCTCTATTTCTGACTATTACTAACTACTACTATCACATCCAAGTTGTTGGTAAACCCAGCTAACCGGCTCACCTTCTACCCAATTGCCCGTACTACCTACCTCCTATCTCCTCTCTTATATAAGCTCCAATAGCACGCTACATTTCCCATTTACAAAAACTACAATATAAAAACTCAAAAAATATATTTCCCCTTATCGGAATATCTTGTTGACAAGATCCGATGAGTATTCAGCCTTTCGCAAGATCTTCTTGTTGAAAGGTGAACCTAATGCCGTGATCACCTCACTTTTCGGAGTATTTGAGGATACCGTGCTGGTCGCATCCCTGCGATGTTTCGTAGATGTGGGCGCGTAGCCAGGGAGACTGACGCGAGCGTAATCTGGAAATAGGCACGTCAGCCAGAATTGGCACTGGAGAAATTTGCGCGAAGTCTCACTGGATCAGCATTCGATGTGTAGTTGAGAGGTTGAAAGTTGAAATGCCAAAATCTGTTGAGAGGCCTCGGAATTGTGATAATTAAAGCATTAACCATGTTAGTAGGTACTACTATATGCATTTTCCAAAACATGAAACTTGTTTTATCAGTATTTGAGAGCGAAGTGATTTATAGTTTTCTCAGCGAAAGAAAAGTAACGAGATATAACCAATACTGCGTAAGCGCGGTGTTGTCATATTTGTCTGTTGCAGTATGATCTAGTGGATCTACACCAATTTGCAGGCGGATGCCACGGCACCTACACTATAACTTCCGGAACAGCTAACTTCAGCCACTGTTCTTTCAGTCAAAGTTTAGGGATCAAGCTCTCCGTCCGTCACAGTTGACATATAAATTACTGGCAGTTCTACGAATCGGCTGATGCAGTCGGCAGCATCCGATCGTAAACTCAGCAAGATTATACTGTCATGAATAAAACGCCCATGGTTTTAGGTCGGTTTTCACATTGCCTTTGGGATTCCCCCTCATTCCTTTTTTTTCGCTGCGAGTAGTATAAAGCATTTTTCTGACAAATGATATTTTTACTAACGATATTCGTGTTACATTCTGATTGAGGAAGGAGTTGTGTGGCGCTTTTCTGTTCTAAAGTTATCAGTTAGTGTTGGTTTTTCGAGGACTGGAATGAAGTCTGAAATCCTCTGTCTGAGTGAAGTTTCGATGTGCAACCCGTATGCAGAAGTGGGTTGTGGGTTGCCGTCCTCAGGGGCATCATTCTTCTCATTTGGTACAGAAATAGAAGCGCCGACAGAATAACAGACAAATTCTTTTATTGATGAGATATGTTTTTTTCTTCGTGTATATTACTTGGTGGATGCTGACATTTTTTCAAAAAGCTGGTGAAAACTTTTTTTTCTTTTCTGTAAATGGCATCGGTGGTCTTCCATTATACCGCTGAAACGTACAAAGAGCGTGGGTTCTAATCCTGCGTGACCGATCTAGGTGATGTTCTCAGCTGGTGTTTCTTTCATCTTCTCCAGACCATCGTCAAATTGGTACCGTAAGTTCACTGGCAACCCAACATCTCTCATTCCCTATTCCCTTAGTCGAGTCACGTTTAGGTGGAAGGTCCTCATAGGCTGAATTTGGCCATAAGACAAGAAAAAATAAAAACAAATGCCAAAAAAGTTAATCCGACTAATATGAAAATGGCAAAAGACTCTCCTCAGTTTGTTTAAATCTGTATATGACGGTATTTTTTTGTTAGTGAACGTTCGATTTTTCTTATTTAGAAGTTTAAATATGTTTAAATATCGATAATTACGTCTTTTTTGTGACTAAAGAATTCTCTGAACTGTTTTTCATTCTCCAGGAGATTAAATTAATGTACACAGTACTTGTAATTTCTTTAAATATTACATTGAAATTGTCAATTTCCTACATTAGTCAATTAACCTTGTTCGATAATTACTTGTAATATATTTCAGAATCGTTACATAAAACTATTTGTTATGGAAACATTACATATCTTATAAAATATGAACAATGTACAGTAACAAATCAATTTCTATAGAGTTATTACGTGTAATGCTTGATTTTTTTTCTTTATTTAACTTCAACTATTCGTAGTTGAATCGCAATTGCAGAACCCAAAAATTTTCTGTCCCAGTGTGTTCCATGATTTTCAGTTTTAAAATTGCAATTCCAGTAGAGATAATGTCCCAGGTTTTAAAAGGGTTTTCCGTTTCCCGTCCGTGTCCCAGAAATAACATTAAGTTCAGTGGTTATACACAGAAATGTTTTTTTTTTTTTTCTCAATACAATCTAACCATCAGATGGCGAACCTATCAGAGTATTTTATGACAGCATCCATTAGTATTCCAGACTATGCAAGTTCTACCAGAGTTATGCCAATCACTGAGATAATCCAACATTTATGCTCTCTGTGCATTCGAGAGGCTAAATAGTTTAAAAATTGCTAGCTCTTAGAATGAACCCAATTTATTTTATTGTAGAAATGCGTTTAAAATTAAATAAAAGGTTTATATACTCATAATGTGAGTAAGAAGTATTATACTTTATCGACTAATGCTTTTTTTTGCACCGTCTTTATTACTATCATGACAGATTCCAGCTTTATTTTGTTCATATCAATGTAATAAATTATGAGAAATAAAGCATGAATGAACCTAGAAGAAAAAAACATTTAACTGCAAAGCTCAAAATATCTGAGTTATAACAGTATAACGGTTCATTTAATCCATGACGCGATTTCAATTTTATGGGAAATGAACTTTATGAATATAAACGTACTGTATTAGTTTATCTCACTTTAAATGCCTGGTGATAAAGTTAACTTGTGCGGAGCCGAATGTACTGTCGATGAATACTTCATAAAAGTTTGATATGTCTCTATTGAAAATTAATCTGGTTTAGTGCAGCCATTGTCAAATGGTATTCCCTGACACACTGGTGCGTCACGATGGAACCACTGGTGCGCACGCAGAAAGTTATTATTTTAATAATACAGATCCTAAGTATACAGAATGTTAAAAACTCCGCGCATAATAAAATTGGAGGGATGATGGAGCACATTAATAAGAACCAGAATCGTGACATAAAGAAATGGAGGAGATAAAATGACACAAGACAGAGGAAGGACATACCACAAAAGAGCGTGTAAATTACTGGAATGGAAAAATGATATAGGTGTTCAAAAGTACAACAGCAAGCAAATCACAACAGAAGTCAAAATTTTTCCAATTAACAGAAAGTTTTTTTAACGTTGAGTTTTGAAACAAACCACGTGACGTCGTTGTCATTTCCATCTGAATTGTGGAAACGAACAAAAAATTACTTCATTGGAAAATTTGCTGAAATTCTGGTGTGGGCACCTTTTTTTAAGTACAGGACATCTTCCTCCAGGAAGGATATGAAGAAATTGGTTAACAAGAGAACGTAAAACTTTCAAATATGTTAAATCACTAATAATCACTATAATTATTTTTCTATCCCCCTTAGTTTCATTACAGGGTTGGTCGTGTTAATAATCATGTGAGACCATTTTTCGAATACAATCCTTTCGTGCTATTTCTTTTTTGAAGTGTGAACTCAGTTTTAACCTTACAGCAGTATACAACTTATGTAATACTAATATACACTCCACTACGTTTCTTAAGTTCAATTACTGTTGCAGTTTTCCATCCAAAGGAAAACCGGAGAAAAACATGGGCCGAAATTGAGTACAGATGAAACTAAACTTATATGATTAATAAGAAAGTATAAAAGCATGTAGGAAAATAGTTTCGAAATTTGATCATTTGTTTTGAAACAACTGTAGCAAGTAAAAGGACTATTGACGTATTTAATATTTGAAAGAATAATTTAAAAATGAACATCTAATGGGAAAATGAAACTCATTTTAACTTTTATTCATGTCAATAAATTCTTTGGTAGTGTAATAGGATATTGAAAATTGCAATAGGAATCGAATTTAAGTCACATTCTCGCATATGGACATACCAACGATTTAATTACCGAAGGAAAGCGTTGTATGAGATAAGCTAATAGTCATTAGTCATTGACCCACTTTGTCCGAATACACCGCTGAGTAATTTATACAAGTTGAGCAAACTGTTAAGTTTGTTTTATTTCACCAGATCAGTACTTGCTCTCATAAAAATCAAGTATTTTTTATTCTTTTACTGCTTTTGCGTGCTATATTTTAACATACACTTATGTGTTCTTCTCTCTTCGTCCGTTCTGTTGTCTCTTATACAATCTATTTTCTCCTCTAATTTTCTCACCATAATGTTTCTTCTCTCTTGTCGGTGTTTTCACAATCTTCTTCTCTTCCACATGTACCGCTTCTCTCGTTTTTCTCCTTTAATACGTCTCGTATTATGGTTATTAGTGATACATATTCCTTGTAATGTGTACCTCGCATTTTTGTCCTGGTCAATTCGTCCTTTCTTTGTATCCATTCTATTCCTTCTTTTTTAACTTTTGGATGTGTTATGCTCTTTCTGAATCTCATTCGCCACATTCTCAAAAGACATGTTGTTTATCTTCCTCCAAACTTCCGCTTATATAATCTGTGTTATTGAATCTTTCTTTCCTTTTTTTAAAAAAAATTTACAATATTCAGTGCTTGCTTCAGGAGACTTCGATATCTTTGATGAGGATGAACTTCCACTGCAAGTCTAGAATTACCTGCTCCCTTTCGTGACGATAGGCTTCCGTGAATGTCTTTGGAAGTAGAAGTGGTATCTATTGGAACATGAAATGAACTTCTTTCTTTCAATATTTCTCTAAGTATTTGTCTAGAAACTGAGACGGATACTGTATTGGATTTGGGTGCGTGGAGGGATGCATTTGTGTAGCTGAGAGGATGAACATGCTTTCGTTTCTATATTTTCATAACCAGAAAAATACGAAGTTGAGACGGGTACACTCCGCATTTATCTTTCTGTTTTACAAGCTTCTATTTAACTTGCTTCGTTCGTATGTATGTTGTCCTTACGTTTCAAAATTTTTAATTGATATTTTGGCCACTTTCGAATTTGCGATCGAACTGAAATTTTACAGATATGTCTGGTTTACATGACATTAGGTGATTCTAGCACCAGATTACAAGATTCTACCCCTATAGGGGGTGAAATGGGGGTATGTCCAGCCATAAATCATGTATACCTGGAGTAATTTCAACCAAACTTGGTACATAAAAGATTGATAATCTGACTATAAGCACAGTGGGGATAAGTTAACCCTGTCACCCCTAGGGACAAGATGGGAAGGAAGTAATTTGTAAAATAATTGCAAATGGTACGTCAGTCGTGTTTGTGCTCATTTGACAAATAAAAAACTACTTTTAGTACAAACTAAGCTTAAACCTTTTTAAAATAAGCTTTTATATAAAAAGTACAGTACTAAAATACTTTTAGTACAGTAAAAAAATACTTTTAGTACAAACTAAGCTTAAACCTTTTTAAAATAAGCTTTTATATAAAAAGTACAGTACTAAAAGGTAATGAATTATGTTCAGTAAAATTGAAAATTAAAAAAAGGTGATCAGATATGTTGCTTGAGACGTTCAAGCTTGAGACGTCGAGCGTCTTTATGACTAATATTACTTTAATTTTCTGGGGAAAAAAAGCCTCAAGATTTAAAATTTTATGATTTTCTCTTTTTAGTCTACTTTATTAATTTTCAAGTTTACTGAACATTATTTATTACTATTTAGTACAGTCTTTTTTATATAAAAGCTTGTTGTACAAAAGGTTATTTACGCTTATTTTATTGCGTCATTTAATACTTTCTCCTAAACTTCGAAGGTTAGGTGTCAAAATATCGGCAGGAGTTATTGTAGTCTTCAGAGTAGCGCATTCTGCGCGATGGTGCGGTTCTTAATTACATTCATGGTCTGAAAGCCTTAGGTCTCTTCTTGATGAGAAATCCATAGAGTCGCTGTAAGGGAGAGTTTATGAAAGGGTTTAATATCAGTTAGTGAAGCGGTCTGCTCATTTTGATGAAAACTCGTATCACATCGTAGATGAAAATTCATTTTAGTTCTACTGTTCCAGTTCTTGTATTTTTCTTTTTCTTGTATGTCTTTGTCATTTTGTCCCTCCACACGCAGAATTCATTTAGTTGTTTGGTTCTTCGATACCCCGATACCATCTGGACGGAGACTTTTGTTTTATTTGGCACAAGTTATTTTAAATTTCCTAAGAGTGGTATTAGCATACCTAATAGCACATCTTTTATTAAGAAGTATTCAGCGAGAAGCATGGATACAGTTTCATAAATGGAAATTTTCTAATGGTCGTGTCTCCGATTACTTCGCGGATAGCTGGAATTTGTTTTAATTTCATAAACGTAAAAAAAATGATACGGAGTGTGCATATTCTCCTGGTGTTCGATGTAGGGGGTTTCAAAAACTTCCAAAGTGTTTTGTTTTTTGTTTATTCGCAAAAACTCATAAATAACAAAGTTTTTCTCTCTCAGAAATTTTGTTTTATGCAATAAATTACGTTTGAAGTTGTAAAGTGTAAGACTAGCTATAAGTTCTGCAAGAGTTCAGAAAACGATTTTTTTTTTTTTTGTGGTGTTTTAAGTACACGAAGGATAACATTGTTTTGCGAGCTGAGTTCGCGCGTCATACCTTGCGAGATGTTTCGAATTTTGTTGTGTAGATAATCGGTCTTTAATTCCTATTGATGTCTAAGTACATAAAAAAGTTCGTTCATATATCATATTCAGTAGTCGAAACAATTGTGAACCAAAGCACTCGTGATAAAAAACAATGAACTTGGATATAGAAAATTGCTGGCCAACAATGAATAGCAATGGGAGCTCATTTAATGCCCAGGAAAATAAGGAAAAACGTTGGCAATATGTTCTCCGAAAATCGTCACAATAATTTCTCTTCAATGCTATTTTCATGGTCCATCCAGTATTTTGGTATAAATGTACGTTAAAAATTTTCTTCTGTGTTTTCTTTCAACCGTATGTATTGCTAGTTTTGTTCTGGGGTGCTGGAAGTTTTCAGTTTACCACCGTTCAAAATACAAATTTCTTTTTTTATATTGTGGTATGATTTGAAATAAAATTATCGTATCCTTTGATATTACTCAAGGTAATTATTTAAGTGGTGCATTTTAGCGTAGATCCTTAATCGATACGGGGCTCCTCGTGCCCATTCTAAGATCGATCTGTCATACTTGATTAAGTGCATAAGTACTTACGTGGTCGATTATGACTAACTCTGTTCCAGTTTACAAGAATCGACTCCATGTTCATGGAGCTATTAGTTACGAAACGAGAGGTATTCGGGACATCGCTCGCCCATGACTTACTACCATTTGTAATGAATAATTATCTTGTTCTTTTTGAGACATAATTGACTTAACCATTTTATGTTAAGAGGCTAACTTAAATAGATTTAACGGCTATGGAATTATCAACCGAACACAAATCATTTGCAGAACTCGTACGTAATTATACAGGCATCGTAAACCTTCTTCAAAAGCGGGTTAAGTAGCGTTTTTATTTGTTCGGAATTCTAATACTTCAAATGCAATAAAATCTATGTGCTGTTATGAACTTCTATCGTAAATACAATAGTGCACGAGACGTTTTGAGCAACTGATTTGCAATGACTCTTAATTAGTAGTACGCGAACGTTGATTATGTGAGGTGTCGCGTTGTCGGAATAAATCCGATCACGTGCTGCAGTCGTAATAACAGGGCCGCTATCGGGATGAAGGATCTGGGTCTGTTCGAATGAACGAGTGGCTTGCCTCGTGCTGCGGCTGGGGCTCTCGCGCGTTCGACCCCCGACAGTCTCCCACCGTCCCTCTCTCCCTGACTCTCCTCCCGTCGCGTCGGCGTAAATTTAGATACGAGTGGGAGGCAACTAGCGCAGGCGAAGGTGGCGTGGGCGAGGCCAGTGACTAGCGGACGACGAGGGCAGATTATCAATTTAGATCCAGTTTCACCTAGTAGAGAATAATCACGATTTTCTTAATCTCGGTTAAGTAAATTTAATATCGATTACATTTTATGCGTTTCACCAAACAAAACTAATCTTCGATTATGTTAATCGAGGTTTCTGAAGAATTTTCTAGGTTGATAGCAGTTTTGCGGTGCATTGTGGGTACCTTGAAGAAAAATGACGAGTGAAAAATCTCATGTTGTTGCTCAACGGACACTCCCTCGTGCCATTGAACACAACTATATAAATCGAGCCACGCGTCAACAAACAAAATGGACGCCATATTGCTTGCAACCCTGAAGAGAATCGCTATTAGTGCTAAGAAACGAACGGACTATGAGCGTTTAAGTGCAAATCGCGATTTTCTCGTAAATCGTGACTTAAGTAATTGGTGGAACGCGTCTTTCAATATTCATGGTTAACTAAACAAATTCTCGTTTAAGGAGTTCAACGAACTAGGTGAAACTAGGTCAGAAATATCGACAAGTTGGGATTGAGTGTAAATTCCTTAAACTTGCTTTCCAGTACGAAACTTTTAGTGTCTCGTGTCTGAAATGCTGTACTTCAAGGTTTGCCTGCCTTTGTGATCAGAGAGACAAATACTTGAATTAGTCAAAAGTAGTGAATGAGCTTTGGTTGTGGTCTGTTCGAGAGGTGAGTGCGCTGTGAATTGGCTGGGAACGAGGAACGCGTCGGGACAAAGACCTTTCTTCACTGGATCAAAAGTAGAGGAGAACGATAAACAATTGAGAAAAATAAACAAACTAAGAGTATTATTGTGTACGCAAAGAACTGAGACCGCCTCAACTCCATCTTCGATACTGGTATCTCGTAAAATAGACTGGAAAGACACTTTATGGTGTTGGAACGAAGACAATGAGACGTGGATTAAGCGGAAGTGGGGAGACGAACACTCGAGATCTGTCGTAGCTTAATCGACCTAAGGATATCCGCTCAACCGCTCAGATGTGGGAGGGAGTTTGAGATAGAGTGGGGAGGGAGCATTGGGTGTCCGAGGGACGGACTGGCGGGTGCGCCGCCACCGCCGCTGAACAGCTGAGCCTCATATAAATAGCGCGTCGACGCCGTCAGTCGGTCGGACGCAGGTGCGAATCAGTTGCGTCTGGTTGAGAGCGACGCCACCACCACGATGAACGGCGACGCCGCGCGTCTCGATCCAGCCGCTCGTGCGCCTCCGCCGCCGCTGGCGTCCACCGAGGACGACGTATGGGACGAAGACGATGGTCTCACCTTCATAGCACCCACCGCCACCAAAGAACAAGAGACGGAAGAAGAAGGTAGGACTCAGTGCTTTCGAGTGATGGAGGGAGAATGCTTTGACAAGTGACGTTGCGTGTGCAAATTAGTGAAATGGCGCGTTGCCTCCGCAGCGATACGTGCTTGTTCTTAACTGTAGTATTTGTAAATGGGACATGTAGCGTGCTATTGAAGCTTATGTACGTGGAGCGATAGGAGGTAGGAGGTGGTTGCCAGGGACTTTTGTTAGTAGGTGGCGGACCAGTTATCTGGGTTTACCAACAACTTGGCCCACGTGGAGTAGTAGTAGTGGTAGTAGTAGTTAATAACAGTAAGAGTTATTGATATCAGGAGTAGAGGAGGGTTCTCTTTCCAATTGTCACCACTATATATGAACTGGGACATTGAAGTGAGAAGCTTTAGTTATGTTGGGAACCCACTGGATTAACATTCACGATTGGATTCTTCTGTGGAATTAAATATTGAACGTGTTACACGCAAATAGCTAATCCACTTGATTCCATTAACAGGAGTGGGATTTGCGACTTTGGTGAAAATGGAGTAACACCTTTCAGATGAAATGTTATTTTGGATATCACTGTTAAATATTGCGATCATACATTAATCAAGTTGGGATTTTTAAACAATTCTGCTCATTAGATTTATCTTCGGATGAGTTATTTCAGATGCAAATCGAACTTGGGAGCGATAAGAAATGCGCTGTGAAATTTTAACCTTTGTTTCCCTTGGATAACATCTACCGAATTGGGACTCCGTGAAGATCAGAGTGTATGGTGATTTAGTAAAATTAAAAGTGATTAAAACTAAAATTATGTCTAAACAATTATTTTGAACAAAGAGAAAATGTCGTGGAAAATCTTTTGAAACCAACGGTATTTGAGACTGTTTATTACCTTGCTTATGAGCGTACTTTGTCTGGGATTTTTCCTCCTCTTTCCCGTGACATCGAATGGATTGAATTACATAATTAATATAGTAATATTAAGGAATAGCGTGGAATTTGGTGTTTAATGCGTGTTGGACATGGAAGTGGACACTTTCAGAACCAGTTGCGAGTGCTTTGACAGCAGGGGTTGTTTATAATCGAAAACCATGTTTGTGCACACACTTCTTGAAACCTTGCAACGCTTAGAGCAAATAAGTATATTTTACCGTGCGAAGAGAATGAATAAAAGAGAGAAAACATATCGCCCAGGAAGGAATAATAGAGCTGGCGCAATTTGAATTGTGTGAAAACACAATGTATACCGAAGGGTAACCTCAACGTTTTGATGACATATTGACATCGTCAAAAATTATTCCTGGGACAGTTCTCAAGATTTCGTGAATTATTTTGGACTAAAATATGTTATTGACAGTAGTTGACTAGAGGGGGTAATAATTCCTTCGAACGTGCTTAATACGATTTTAATTAGTTTGTGTTTAGCAACCCGATTACATTTCTTTTCTTAATTCTAATAATAATAAATTTATTCCATTGCTAAATCAAAGGAATGCATAATCTATCCAATATGAAGAGCTGCCAAAGGACAGTGATCGTGTGTTTGATCGAACTGGAAACCGGAAAAAGTGAATCGAGCATCGTCTCAGGGACTGTAATGATGAGAGAGCGGGGTGTGTGTTCGTGTTTGTGCGCCGCCCCAATCGATACAGCAGGTGGAGAGGTCTCTTGATTGGGAGGCGAACTGCCCGGAAGCGACGGAGCGTTGCCACGCGTCCAAACACGTATTCCCGCTCGTAGATAAATGTCCCGATATTCACATTGGAAGCCAACACTCGCTTCGTGTAATTGCGATGGAAACGATGAAGTCGTCAGCTGATGGTGGGATCCTGGCGATCAGTGGCTTTGTATCCACGAGGGAAATGAGAATGCTGCTTGCGACCTATAGTGATCGCAGCGAAAGTAACGGAAAGTAACCAATGGTGCGAAAGCGCGGTGTTGTCATGTGCATACTGCGGGGGATGGCTTAGTATAGTACTCATTCCAGCCAGGATGTCACGACACCCACACAAAGGCAGTTAACAAGCTTCTAAACAGTTATAAAGCTTCTTTCTTTCAGCCAAAGGTTAAAGATTAAATTCTCTGTCAGTCACATTCGGCATATCACTTACTGTCGGTTCTGTGAATCGGTTAATGTAGGTGTTGTCATCCAGATGTAAAGTCAATAAGATTCTGCTGACACAAGTAAAATGCCGACGTGTCTACATTGAGAGGAGGAGTTGGTAATCTCGCAACACTGACATAGACTCCTCGACTTTAACGTTGTCTTCTAGCTCCTCTCTCATATCTTATTTTTCGCTGAGAGGACTATACGAATTCATTCCGGAGATGTTTTCTTTTATGTTATTTGATATTGTTACGCATGCTATTTACAATTCTTTTCAGTTTAATGGCGCATTAAATTCATTTTACGAAAAAAATTAAAAAATTCAATTAAATTAAAATCGGTGATGTGATAGGAAATAAGTAGACGACGCTCTGTCTTAAACCTTCGTTAACTCATAATAATTTTACTTTTTGTTTTGTTACTGGAGAGAGGATTTTTCATTGGAGCTAATATTTTATTTATAAAAATACTAAGAAATACCTGTTAAAGGATTACGGCGTTAAAAGTACTTACGGAAGAAAAATAACACTTTGGTTGCTCATTTTTATTTTCTCGTTAGAAATAAGAGGAACGAACTTCCTTTTCATGATGAATCCGGGAGCCATCGCTGCGACGTTTTTTGTGCTGTTTCAGAGAGAAAAGACAGTTTTCTTAAATTTGAAATACAGCTCAAATTGCCGGTTTCTTTTTCGATAATGGTTTTCTATTTAAGATATTGAGAGGTTTCCGAGCATTTCTAGGGCCCTAATTTATCTAATACATCTATCACTTGATCATTTTTTGCATAACTATGTTAAATGTTGGAAACCTGAAGCATAGAAACAATGCTACTCTAATTTATTATTGCGTTTTCTTTCAATGCTAAGACGCCCTGAGCAAGGACGTATCCAGCTCAAAACGTAAGGTGGGGAAGATTTCTGTATTCAACCTATATATAAGAGAATTGAATGCCATACAATAAATAATACACACTAGCATTAAAAATGCTATTTATTTAAAAGAATCAACTTTAAACAATAGTTTGTGGGGAGTAGTAGCAAATTTTTCAACTACTTCTTTTACTAAATGATTTATTTTGAAAATTGGGTATCTACCCTAACTCGTAAGGTGGGGCAACTGTCCCATCTTGCCCCACCTTGCATACGCCCTTGGCTCTGAGTGAGCTGTTGGTATTTAAAATATTTCACGGACTTCTTGAATCAGAGCCAATTTTATCCTTGCAATGGCATTAGTTACTTGGTTATGTGATAGTTTTGGAAGAGGCTATTTCTGACATGTCGTATTGATATGTATTCTGGATGAACTAATGCATCTTTCAGACAAATGTACGATTTTTATCTATTAATACTTCGTGAAAATCGAGGAAGCCGTCATGTAAAGAGTTCTTTTACACACATCCAGGTATTTCTTTCCTGGGCGTGAAAGGAAATCAAATCCGAAACTATTTATTCGTTTTCTAAATAATCAACAGCAAAAATAGAACTAGTTTTTCGTCTTGTGTAAAATATCCTTTACGTCTTCAACGTTTCAATGATCTAAGGCGTATTCAGACTTCATAAAAATAAAAACAAACATCACAGCAATTTTTCAGTATCAGTGGAATAATATTTCATGACTTTATGCAATAGGTGTAAATATAAGAAATTACACCTTAATTTTAATTTTATAGAACTCTACAGAGCAATTAGAGTCAAGATATAACTCCGTAATTTAATTTAATATTAACTTCAATGTCCCAACTATACTATGCACAACATGTCTTGTGTTATAGGACTCGCTAAACCTCCATACTACAATCGATAGTTTTTGATTGTATGGACTACCGATATATTCAAAATATCATCGAATACTTTTGTTACGTCATCTTTATAAATGAAAACGAAGAATTTAATTACTAAACATTAAAAACAAGAATAGAATTTGGATAACAAAATGATTTGTAATATTTTGTGAATAAAATGAAATTTTCTACTCAAAGACACATTCCTGTTTATCTCTACCATTTTCTCGTTTTCTATCAACAATTCTATTGAATTTAGTTGCTTAAAGTTGAAAACCTGTAAATCAAATGCTGATGAGATGCAAACACCATTTCTCATTTCTTGTCGGTAAGACCTAGTCCTGAAATCATAACCAGTTAGTAATGTGTACAACATGTACTCTCAATTAGGAAAAAACGAGAATATTTTGTTTTTATTTTATCTAAGCTTAATATAAAACTAACACCAAAATGATTCACATTCTAAAACTATTTTAACTCATCAAATCAGAAAATATATTTCAAAAGCATTTTTCATACGTAAGTTTAACACTTTTTTCTTCCGAAGGAAATGCTGAAATGACATTTGGGCTCTTCATCTTCAAAATTTTCATTAACTGTACTATCGATAGCAGATTTAAAAAAACTGTTGGGTTTAACCCTAGTATTGGAGGAAAATCTCATCTGCGGAATTTGGTGAATAACAAGTCTCCTGTAGTTGTTGAGCATTTAGGCGACAAAGCATCCGCCTTGCATCCCTTTGTATGTTCCATGTTCAACAAGACAAGAGCATAAACTAGGTCAAACACTCAGTCATCGATCACGTTGGAAATATCTGTATTCTCCTTCATCTCATGCTCCTGTCTGGTTCGGTTCTTCAGCCAAAATAGCCTTCGCTACTTGGTTACTCGCGAAATAAGTCGTATGGTGAACTTGTTAAAAGAATTGACGTTAAATATCTTTTTTAATATTTTGCCATTACGTCATAGTTTTAGAAATTTAGATGGGAAATTGTTATACCATTAGATACCTATGTATGGATATACCTGCTATTGACCGATAATCAGTTAGTGTATTTTTGTAGCTCTGTTAATACATAATTTACGACACATCATGGAGAAAATAAAGTGCTATTTTTTGGGAGCAAAACACTAAATTCATTACAGATCCTAAGAAAGACTCTACACAATACAAATAAGTTACAAAATAATAAAATTATGACCAAATTTATTTTTCTAGAAATTGACTTAAAGTTAAATAGAATTTTTTTGCTGAACGACATAAATCTCGAAAATAACCATACCAGTGACGCATTGAAAGAATGCATTTTTATTGTTAATGGGCAGTATTCGCATTCAGAAAATTTACAAAATAATTTTTATGATCACCTATAAATTGTGGTCTGTTATATTGTGATGTTGACAATTATTTTCTGTATTAACTTTTTTTTACGAATTTTCGTTTCATGCGCCTACACTTATGGAAATGTGATAAAAATGAAAACTCGGTAACTATATTCCATTTTCAGATAAGTAATTAAGTCCGGTTGAAACTTCAATGTAAATTGACCGAAACGCAAGAATAATGTCCATCCTTATCTCCTGACTGATAATATTAACGTAATTGTCAAAAATTAGATTAAAATGTACCGTGGAAAAAACAATTCTTAATATTTTATCCTAAAATTACTGAAGACTTTCAAACTTTCTTCTCCGGTCTATAGCTTTTGTACCCTAAAGATTGTACAATTATTTCCTCTAAAAATTCAAAAAATCCTTTTAGTTAATAGTTTAAAGAGTAATTTTCTTTCAAATAAACAACTTTAAAATTTTCAACACATTTATTCTTTTTATTAAAAAATTGTTTTATCTTTGAAATAAAATAAGAATAAAGAATGTTTCTCCTCTTAAATTACAAAATGACCCGTTGTTTATTTGAAAAATTATGTCTATGAACTGAAAAAAAATCTTCCTTTATATTAAAAATTCTGTTTGTATTGAAAAATGTTTTTTTTTATTAAAAAAGGTCTCCTTTTACATTTTTTTAAATTGCCTCCTTTATTAAAAAATGTATCATTTGAAATGCTGTGAGTGAACTGTATCAGTAATTTACTCACACCAGTCCCCTTCCCCATGCTGTCGTTGTTTCTCCTCTACGAAAGGAGTGCTCTGAAAATGACGTCGCTGCTAGTTTTTCACCTGCGTAACTTACTTCTTAGGCGGGTTTGTTTTCTGCGTAGAAGTGTTTGGGCGTGTGAGAGACTGGATCAGAATTGATATTCCGGTCGGACATTCGAAACAGCTGTTGGTGGCAGTGGGGCAAGGCTACCACCAGCGCCGGAGGCTGTGAACGTGTGTGTGTGTGAAGGCGACGAAAGCGGCGCGGCGCGGACGCACTTGGAAGTGATGTTGCGCATGCGCTGTTCGGAAAGCGGAGCTGTCTGGGCGTTATGCATCAGTCACTTTTTGTACGTTACCTTTCAAGCACAGTCACTTTGCATTTTGGAATTGTGTACTACTGAGATACTCGGGATATTTGGTTGATTTAATACCTATTGAACCTAACTATCCTCGTAGTCTTGTTTCTTTGCGTCCACAAAATTTATTATAACTTTAAAAAAATGAACGTAAATGCACTGTGTTAATTAGTTTGTTGTAAAGTAAAAGCAATAAATTAGTTTGTTGTCCTCAACGTGTTCCTAGGCAGTTTGTAACATCTGTTGACAATAAATTATTTATGTATTTATTTACTTTTTGTAAGTCCAACTGGTTTCATGTTGATACAGCGATATCACTCAATGTTGCCAACGCTTTTACTCCGTAAAAGAATGATATTTGTTCCTCGCGTTATGTTGACAGAACATTCGAATTTCTGAAAACTTAAATCCATCGCCAACCTCGGACACAAAATCAATTCGCGTGCTCTTGTGACGCTGTTCTGTTATTTCTGCATGGAGCGTGTGGAACGAATATTACTTTTTGTCTTTGTTTCATGTGTTATTAAATTGTGTTTCTTTACCGCAAATAGTCGCTTTTGTGACAACTATTAATATGTATTCGGATACTACTTAAATTTGTAGAAGCTAACGATTCGTGGTCCGCAGCCATATTGCATACTTTTCGGCAAAGTTACATGGCTTGGAGTATAATATTCGATGTGAAAATGGTTTCTTTTATGTATCAAGACTATTTTATTTACCTGAATATTGTGGCAGATATTTCTATCCCCGCATTTTCTAGTTGTAGGAAAGTTTCATTCGCTCTCATATTTAGCATTAACAGTGTAAACAGGACATTGAATAGTACACGATTTTATACAATGAAGCATTACGTAACTCGCGTAACATTTTCCGCGAACATTGTTTATTGTTTAGTAAATTTGTCAATTTACGTCCTTTTGAAAAATATAGGCAATCGTCAACACGCCTTTCAATGTTTTAAATTACGACACTTCGAGTGATTTGCTCCAGTCGCAGTTACGCAGGGAAGTAACGAAAAATCTAGAGGGCATTTGCGTATTAATGTATATGATGATTCTATCTAATATATTAAAATAGAATTATTTACTGAAATATCCTGAAGATTCACGAATACATAGGTATACTGTAAACTTCGGAATTAAATTCACTGATTCTTACAAAAAAAATTAACAAAGAAAACTGTCAACTCCAAATACACGTGGAGATTATTTTTTTTTTTTTACTTTATCATATGATTTCGGATAATGTTAAGTTTTTCTATTCCTTCATTTCTTCGTTGCGATTGGGAAAACAATGTTCATTACCAAACATGTAGGCAATACGGTAATATGCTTTCCCCTGAGACTATACCACTCGAAAGCAAAATTTTGGGATAAGTCAAGGAACTTGTTCGTTTCTGCCTGATTTATTTTTCTACTTTCACTTCTTAACACAAAAATATTCCTTAATTTCGTCTAACGTGTCAAAATACGTCTTCTATGAAATTCTTGTATTATTTATTTAGCTTCAATTTAAATAATGATTTTTAGGAGTCGAAACCCTTAAGACCGAGTGGAACGGAGTCTTACTTAATTTTCTCTATTGCATAAATTAAAATTCGGAACTACGATGCAAAGTAATACAAGGTTACAAAGGTAATCCCTCCCGTATATTTTGCATAAATCCCGTTTTTTTCGTATATTAGCGAAGAAGTGCATTTCAGAGCTCTTCTCCAACGTCCGAATATAAAAATCTCACGCAGCAAGACCACCTCAAGGCCAACTTTCACCAAAGAAATCAATCTATCGCTAATCCATTTAATATGCTATCGATAAAGTGTCACCGTGACATCTCCATTTAAGTTTGTCAGTTGGAAGTATATGTAACTGTGATAAATGGCAGTCGTTCACGTTTGGAGATAATGTTGTCCAATTACCTTTTGAAAAATGGCTTTGATGAGACGCTTAAAATCCAGGCTTAATCCTCTCGTGGAAATGAAACACTGGAAGAGCATCTAGTCGTAATTTATGTCATCATATCGTTCAGAGATTATTAAGTTGATCACACGACCGTTGAACAGTCGTGTTGTCGTTTTGTTCTGGAGCGATAATTATTATATTAATTAAAATTGAGCGAAGCATTAAATATTTATTCTGTATTGTTTACACTAATTCTGTAGCCCTATCCTTGCCCGGGTTTTCTTCAAGGATTTATGTAGATGCTCTTTAAGCATTGAGGCGGCAGTCTTTTGTAATAATTAATCTGGAATTGAGTTATTTAATAGTTACGATTTATAAACAATATATTCTGAGTAATCTAGATTTCGATAATAATACGTAATTGTGACCTAACTTTTTGTGTTAAATACTAATTTGTTTGTATATTCTTGATATTATAATACGTATAGCTAACTTTTTGTTCTTATCTAAGGAGTGTGCTGAAATTTTCAATCCGTCCTTATCAGAATTGATGGGATGTTCCCTTGCTAGCTTCCAGAGAGTTGCATATGTTTATTGTCCTCCGCGTGGCCACACGCAGTTTCTAATGGCGTTTTTGACAAATTTATTTAATTATGTGAGAGAACAAGTTTGATATATTTAATTGATTCATATGATTGTAAAACTGTCGTCCCAGTAATGAAATACTGCAGTTTTTTTTGTGCTTGCACGGGAAACAGGAGTGTGCTTCCTGTGTGGCTCCTGTAAAGCGAATTCTGGTGAAGAGGCAGCTGTAACTGTCCCACCGGAAACCCATTCCATTGTATTTAGCGTAGATGATGGCAATTGCATATTAGAAGCAGGAAGAGCCAGTGGATGCTGCGCCTACTCGTTTCTCCACTGTCTTTCTTATTCTTTACTTTCATTTTCTTGCTCCACCCCCTTATTTATTTCTCAATGTTCCTTTCTTGTTCCCTAAGGTATTACTTTTTGAGGATTTACGTGTGTGAGGCAGATGATATGAGTAGCGAGAAGGTTAATATTTTGTTAAAATTTTGTTTCCATGTTTTCTTTCTGTATTGGATGTTGTTTCTTATACGTCCTATTTTTTACTTATCAATTCTTTAAATAATAATAATAATTTTATATTAAAAAAGCCGTACAAACTGTAGTATGACCATGTGGAGGACAATAATTTGCTCTCCGGAAGCAAACAAGGTACCATCTNAAATTTCAGCACACTTTTTAGAGAAGATAAAAGCTAGCTACGTTTTATAATATCAACAGAATATCTACAAATGTGTTATTAATAAAACAGAAAAAGTTAGTTCATATTATCGAACTATGGATTATTCGGAATAGTGTTTATAAATCGTAAGTATTACAGGAACACTAAATTCGAGATTTGTTGTTTCAATAAACGCCGCGACAAGAACATACAGAACCTGTATAAAAAATCCGCCTCTACCCGAAGGAAAACCGGAGCAAAACCCGGGCCAGGATGGGGCTACATAATTAATGTACACAACCGTACCGTGGTTGAGAACATATACAACTAAACTTATATGCTTCTTTGATTTCATAGTTATCCCTTGTGTATATCGTTTGTCCGTGCTTCATCTCCACATCATTTCCATCGTCTCCCAAACGCTTCACCCCCGTTTTCCCTTTGATCTCTGCCCTTGCCCTTTTGCAATTTAATGAACATTGATCTCCCCCACTCCGCCATTCTTTGTCTCCAACGTCGAGTCACTACTTAAACATGTTAATTTCGGTCACGAATGTTAAGCTGCCGCAGACCTTACGACCTTCGCTCATCCTGTCCTTCCTCCGTTAACGCTTATCGTAAAACACACGGTTTTTGTATGTCGGTCTTGTGAGTTTCATATTTAATATCCTCTTAAAGTCGAAGATTTCTGTGACGATCCCGCGAAGTAAAGGTCTCTTGGTTCGATTTCCGGAGGAGACGTTTAAGATACGTTAAGGTTACAAATACTTTTTATTATTATTATTATTATTTAGCGAGATTCGACTACGAGTTTTCCATGTTCACCTCGACTTCCACACCAACCTTCTGACCGCTTCACGATAACGAATTTCGTTTTCAAACACAAATGATTGATGACAATTAATGTCAGTCTGTTTGAACTTTTATTTTATGGTTCAATTGGAGAATGATTAATGTGATCACTTTTGAAATTACATTCTTTGCGTCATGATGAAGATAATATTTTATGACATTTTTCTGTTTTTTTAAACTAGGTTAAACCCTTGCTGAGTATTAATGTTACGATTCAACCTTTCCAGAGATTTTAAGCTTGCAGGAAGCAGCGCGAAAGAAGCTTCTGCGTTGTGCGGGAACGATGTCAAAATTATAGTGGCACACCTTGATTATCTTAAAAGAATAATAACTTTTGACAGGTATCGATAATGGTTTTTACAATTTATGGGTATTAGGAGGTGGGCTAGTTAAAGAATAAAGAATGTTCCATCATCTCAACCAGAATGTTATTTCATTGGTCGTATTTTCATAATAAGATCATATTAAGACTTGGTATTGCTTGCTGGTCGGAAGGATGTGTGGAGAGGTGAAGAAATGAAGTGAAATTGTTGTGTGTTTTGGAGGAGGATGTTCGCTAGATTGGAGTTATGATTGGTCTGGGAGGATATGAACCTAGTTATCATATTTTACAATTGTTCGCTCTGAAGGAGATATAAAATCTATCGAAACGTTGGCAAACGCAAGTTATCCTTATTTTGTGAAATGTTACTGTCTTAATCATCACTCCACAGGAATGCATGGTAATGGTCAATACGGTGATGGGAGAAAACAGAGATCGTCGTCATAAATATTGGATTTATATTCTTGTTTTCAACAATCTTTTTGTTTGTCCAATGTTTGATGGGATATTCCCACGCTTCCAAAGAGTGCGACAGATATTGCCCTCCAAGAGGTCGTATGTTTTGATTTATAAATTATTTTATCACGCTCGTATAGCAGTCTAACGCACTATTGTTTCTATAATGTGAAAGAATTTACTGATTTTAAGAAAAGAAGTTAATGGTAGTTTTAATTTCTCAATAAATATTACTTTCCATATGACTTCGGATGATGCAAGTGATGTTAATTCCTCTTATCACGCCTCAGTTATGGTACTCTTGATCACATTCCTTTTTTTTTTTTCGTTCGTTGTTTTCAATCCTTTTTATTTATTTTAACTGTTCGCTTCCTTGACATGGCTGAGTACATTATATCTGTAGCCCCATGCTGTCTCAGGTTTTTCTCCGATTTTCCTGCGGGTAGCGGCGGATTTTCCACACGTGAAGGTCATTAATATTTTTCTTATTATAAATGTCGATTGTTTTACTACATATATCTACGATTCATTTTTGAATTGTAAATGGATACCAGTACTTATTTATTTAGTAATTTCTTTTATAAATATATAATTGACATTATTCACGTCTACTATTATAAGTAAATTGAAATAAAGGGGGGTAGGATGAATAATTTCGATATTATTATGAAATCAACCACTGCCCTTGGACCCTTGATCAGAATTAATGGGATGGTCCTTTGCTTGTTTCCGGAGAGTAACTTAGTTTATCCCCCAAGGGATCACACGCAGTTTGCAACTGCTTTTTTAACAAAGTTTATTTATTTATATATTAATGAGATGTTAGAAAGCTTCCGTTTTCAGTAGTATATGCAGATGTTAAATCGGGGGCGGGGACGAAGCATAAACCTTAACTATTGTCTCCTTGTAAAAAAAACTTATATCAGAAACGGAGATGGGCTGACCCTTCTAATATTAATTTTGTGTTAAAGTAATTGTGTGTATATTTACGTAAGACGAAGTGACACCGGTATTTTTGTAAGAAAAGATTAAGAAATAAAAGAACAAAAAATGAACAGTTCAGAGATTTGACAAGAGGCAGAAATCATTACCTTCAACGTAACGCACCGCTCAAATTAAGAGATAATGACGGAAGTAGATGTAACAGTGATTATTGAAGCTATGCACTAATTGTTTTATTAGTATTAATATCTCTGTCAACCCAAGAATGCTATTTTGTTATTATAAATTAGAGCGAAAGTAATTAAGGAATTGCGTATTAAGTTTTTTATTATTTTGGGTGAAAGTAGTGAGAGGTTGTTTCGAACCCTCAGAGCCCGACCTGCGTACGTCACTGCCGTTACGCATTAAAAGCAGATTACCCGGTATTGCCCAGATTTTTCTTATACCTATCTTCTTTTTTGAAAAATGTAAATAATTTCACTTGTTGCATTTTAAGAACATACGTACAGCATAAGGACGTATTATTATAGCGTGCGTTTTTTAAAATTCATGATGCAAATTTAATTCAAAACTTAATCGTATGAATTATTTTGTTTCACCTCCTGGAGCTAGAATAAATAGAACTTGGTGTGAGTCACCATTCAGCAAGCAACATAAATTTGTCCGCGAGAGAGAGAAATTAATCGAAACTTCTCCAACATAGCCTTGTACATCACATCACCATTAGAAGAGTTAACCCTCCTGAGGTGCTCAACTTAAGTGGCATTATGTCAGTATTCATCTGAGAGGCCCCGAAATCTGCGAAAGAAACACAACAGTCTGTATTTGTTTCGATTAAATATTTTTTCATTACACTCCCCACTTCGTCCATAGGGACTCTGGGACTGTTCATCCCCCTTCCCATCAAATGGCGGCTCACGTCTATGTATATATAAGTTATGTATATATTAGGTGGCTATAACAAGAGTCAATATTGGTGTATCGGTGCTACCCTATTCCCACCCCCTACGGAAGGGGTGATAGGGGTGTGTTATTTCTCATGGGGGCTGGATTAAGACGCGATATCAGGATGTCACTATCAGCCCAGTAATACCGAAAACTGTGTACGCGTCACTGGTCATTTTCGATGGTTTTTGCTTTTCATCTCCTTCGTAAGAGATTACTGGTTTCCATTGGAGACATGCTTTGGGTGCTGTAGCTTTTATCCGGGTTTTCTAAGCGTTGGAGCGGATGGGCGTGGAATTATGGAAAGCCCTTCTGGGACAATGAGGGAAGCTGAGGGGTTGTCACCGACAGAGAGACAACTCGATGCGTTTGATGTTTCCTGAGCGTGGGCACCAGTGGCGGAGCTGTTTATCGATCTATCACGACGCTGTGTTGCGTGCGGAGGCAAGCAGACTTCGCTTTTACAGCACAAAGTTCAGAGATGGGAGCTCTCTGTACGTCGAAGTGGCGACAGATGTCTCTTGGAAACGACTCCACCTCGACTTACTTTTGATATTTCGGTTACGCCGTAAAATCGGAGTAAATATTGATGGAAAGTTAGATAATGATGCAGAAATTTCTTTTGATACTTGAGAAAGACGTTCTTAAATTAGTGTACACAACGAAAAAAGATAAAGTTAAGTTATGTGTGTGTATCTGAGAGATTTTAATATAAAAGTTACACAGATTTTTGTCGAAATTTTTGTTGCATTGAAATACTGTGTGTGTCTCTTTCAATTGCGTAAGAACAATAAGCCGGCTGCCCCTGACTTCAGAAAATAAAATACAATGGTAAATTCACATCTCCATTGATCAGAATTGCCATGATAATATATGTGACGCTGTTGTTTTAGTCTAAACACAGAACTTCGGAGTAGTTCCTAACTAAATGGGTCGCGGAGTGCCCTAAATTTTTGTTTAACTAACCTCATTGCATCTTCTCGTAAAGTGAATGTTGGGAAAAATCTTACTTACTGCCTCCTTTGAAAATGTGTTCGACCACATGCAGTTGCGATTCCGTTATCCAGAAGGGGTATAGAGGGGAGGAAGAAAGAGAAACCAGAGTTCATGACCTTTCACGCACCTCTCTGCGGAAAGATGTGTGAATATAATCCTTTTCAATCATCTTTTGGCGCGTAATGAAGAAATATCCTCGCTCGATTCGTAATAGATACTCGTTCGCTGAATTTTATCGCCCACAACCCTTCCACTAGTGGGCCAAGTCGTTGGTAAACCACACTAACGGGTCCACCAACTAACAATAGCCCGTACCACCCAACTCCTACCTTCTATCGCTACATTTAGATAAATTCCTATTTGTACATTTTTATAATCTTCGGCATTTCTGTTCACATCACTGGAGTATCATTTACATAATTACTCTTCCAATACTATCTCGAGAGAGTGAAGAAAACTGGGAAAATTTGAGAAATAATTAATTGCATATAGGTATGAATCATTCTCTTCTCTCATTTTATTTGTTCAATTTAAAACTTTTTAATTACTCCATTTACAGAATTATATACTCCTAAAAATTTGAAGTATAATAATGTGATGTGAGCACTGTATGTATTTATTTTATCTATCATATGAAATAAGAGGAAAACAGTGAAGTTATAATAATAATAATAATAATAATAATAATAAT
>NNCF01127014.1:1233948-1265354 GCA_002313205.1 Laupala kohalensis
AATATACAACAATTACAACAACAAAAATAAAACGAGGATATACAAAATCATACATGAATTAAAATAAGAATGTGTTAAAATAAGAGTATATTAAAATAAGAAAAGTATTAAAATAAAAATAGGAAAAGTACTAGGATGAGAAATGTATTTAAAAAATATTATATTTAAAAAATATCTACTTATTGTAGTCATCTACTTATTGCTTCAGGTTTCAACTCCCGAGTGGAGGCGGCACATGACACGAGCGATAAATACAGGGGGTGAGAGACTGGCATACTCGGCTGAATGGAAACAAAGGCATCCGAACTGAAATGTTTTGTTACATGGCGGCTAAAGATAGCAGCAGGTGAATGAAGGTGGCCAAGAGTGCTCTGTTAGACATGTTTCTGCTTTCATGAAATGAAAGCAGCTATCTTGGGTGTTTATATTGGCAGTTGTATCTATGACAGCTCCTTCTCCAGAACATATTTCCCTCAATTTTTTTGCCGTCTTGGTGTGTCTTTGAAGTGTGTTGTTTAATGATCCTGAAATTAATATTAACTTTTTTTCACATTGGACAATATAGAATATACAGTTAGATGTACTGTTTCAAGTCTTGTTTCCGATCAGGTAGATCTGACATAATATAGCAATGAAACGTAAATATACGTTAGCTTTTGAAATAAAATCGAACTATGTTATAATGTTTTTTTAAAATTATTCTTATTTAGAGAAGATCATCGGAATTTTATTTCGTGGTGTGTTACGGATATCGGGGTTCGTACGGTGCTTAAAATCCTTAGAAGGTGCTTATTTTTGGAACCAACTTCTAAGGACTGAAAGAGTCTTATTTTAGTACTTCAAGAGTCCTTATTTTTTCAGGAGCTTATTTTTTCATCTGATGTATACGTTCCGTTCAATTTTTACGAGAGGGTGGAATTCAACCATTTGATTCACTGGATTGTAATATGTCACTGCGCAAAACAGCCACTGATGTGTATTTTTAAAACGAAAATATAGGGTTCCAAGTTTCCTTCAAAATAAGAAAAAAAATCTTATCTTTTGTTTTAAAATTGAGGATAAAAAATGAATTATCCTTATAAAGTGTATTAAAAGTTTTTTTTAAGTGTTACTTTCAATCTGTCTCTTATANAAATGATTAATGGAAGATGAATTGTAAATTTCCTTTTATTTCTAAAAACACAAATAATAGTGACTTAATTTAAATAAAGAGTGTACGTGGCAGAATTTTTTTTTCTTTCATTCTAATTTGGTATTAAAAATAAAAGCTGGCAAATTTGCTGCTCATACAGGTCACAAAATCGATACTTCACTAAAGAAAAGGTGCTCAAAATTTATTTGAAGTGCTTTTTTTTGTAAAAGAAGTACGAACTCCGGCTTATAAAAGGAAGCTAAAATTATGTGAAACAAATTTGCGTCAAGTAATACGAAGATGTGATTTTTTTATAATTTAATCACGCGATGTTAATTTATAAACCTAGTTAGCTGAACGATGTCAATTTCTAAAAATTCGTCGCTGAATTCCATCGCTTCTCAGCTGCGGTATGTCAAAAATAAACTGAGTAATGGATGTGTTATGTAAAACTTCGAAACGCTGAACACAAAAAAAACTTGTTTCGGTGTACGGTTAAGTTATAAATGCTGTCGACAGATTTTCCTTAAACTTTTTTGTAAAATGTAGCTATTTGTTGTATTAAAACAATTTTTTACAGTGTTCGAATTTTCTATAAATGTAACGCGTTTGAAAACCAATGATTTAGGTTGCCAATTTGATTGTTTTCACTTCGAATTAGCGAATAATTTAAATTCTATTACTCTATAGCCATGCTGAGAGTTACTAGGTAATACTAATAGAAAACTGAGTAATTATAGGGTATTCTGAGAGAGAGATTGGAAAATACAACAATAGTTGGAGGCAAAATTGACGTAGTTGAAATTGTAATTGAATTGACGAGTAATTACAATTCTTTGAATACGACGAATATTTCCTATATAGTCATTACGCGGAAAAATCTTTTGAGTTCACTTTTTTGTCCCTCTCTCAACACCACATTTAAACTCTTCCGTCCCTTTTCTGTCTTGTCATATTGTTTCATTGTCATTGCATCGCGTACCATGCTCATTTTACAGATTTCCTGAAGTATCTTGAATCTAGTCTCTTTCTTTCCGCATCCTCCTCTCTCGTCTTCCTGTATTGTGGAGGTCGCCGTCCCATACTTCATGTCCATCCCGCAGGTGCATTTTTGTCTCAGTCTTTCGTATCTTTGTCAAATAAGTTGCGAAATTTCCGTGTCATTCGTAAACTCCTTTATTTCCCGTCCCGGTCTGAACCACTTTCCGTTCCTAAAAAGCATGTCACGTCCTCTATGTATGCAAAATCTTGTCGTTCCGCTACCTCAGCGTACTTGCTATGCGTTCATTAATAACGTGGTTGATTTTCCTCTTAATCCTTTCTCGTCTAGTTATTCTCTTATCGTGTATTTTCTCTCTTCTTTCTTCCTCAGCCAATAACATTACCTCATTTTGTATAAATAAATATATATAGACATCTGTCCTAAAACCACCTCTTTTAACCCCATCCTGACCCAGGTTTTTCTCCGGTTTTCCTCCGGGTAGTGGCGGATTTTTCATAGACGGTATTGTAATTTAAACTTTTGTTATAATTAATCTCGAATTTTGACTGCACATTATATCTACGATTCATTTTGTAATAATAAATTGTATTAATCCGCCACTGTCTTTGCGCCTTTGATCGGAATTGATGGGATGGTCCCTTGCTTGATTCCGGAAAGTGACTTGTTTTATTATACCCTACGTGGTCATACACAATTTGCGACTGCTTTTTTGACGTTTATTTATTTATACTGACTATTGTTGCATCCGGTAAACTGAACTAAACATCTTCGTTGAGTTAAATGTTAAAATGTTTCTGCGTGTGTGTTACCGACTTTTCCCACCCACACTCTTGCCGCTTAAATTGTCGACATGATCATAATTATTAACTCTGATTATTTTTATAATTAACTCTGGTCGTGAAAGATTTTTATAACTGTATCCCACCCACAAGGTCTGTATTGTATTTTCTTTTTCGCTTTTTCTGAGATATATTTTATATGTTCCTGAAACGTTAATCCATCATCCAATATCATTCCTAAGTATTTTTATTACGTACAATTTAATGCTTTCCCCTTGGAGTTTTCTTAATGGGTTTCTGCGTTTTTCTATTATTATTTCCAAAATGAATTCCCTTAGAAAATTTCGATCCCTTCCGTACCGTAAATTCTTCACATAAATTCATAGCACTGTTCCCTTTCGATTTTACCTCACAATGGCTTCTTCTTCCAACAGACATGTCGTTCGAATGTGTTTCAACGTAAAATTGGTTTTCATTCATTGTTCTTAGAACGTTATTTATATAAAAGTTCCATATCAGTGTTGATACAGAACCCTGTGGACACCCTTTAGTATTTCATTTTATTGTTGTTACACATGAAAACACAGTCACGTAACTTCACTGATAGAATAAATAACACTAGAAAATGAAACACGAACGGGAACGCACTACGATTATTAATTTATTGTAAAATAGTAGCAGTAAATTAGTTTATTGACCTCAACATGGTCATAGGCGTCTGTAACTGCTCTCTCGACAATAAATTATTTATTTATTTATTTCCGGTCTAACTTGCGTGATGTTGCTATAGTGTAGCCAACACTTTTACTTCATCGTCCATAAGGGTTATGGTAAGTGTACCACGTGTTATGTTGGCAGTACTTTCGGATACTTTTAAACTTAAATGTATCGCCAACTCCGGCCATCAATTCAATTCACTTTCTCTTGTAGCACTGTAGCTCATTGTGCGTCGAGGGTGTGGATTTAGTTTTACCTTGTCTTAGTTTGTGGTGTTATTAACTTGCATTTTTATAGGATATAGTCGCTTTTGTATCTGCTATTGATATTTTTATTAAATGTGATTCACATTCGTCGAGGTTGGCAATTCGTGTTCGCAGCCATATTGCTTTATTTTCGATTAAGTTACCTGACTTCGAGTAAACAGTATTTGGTGGAGGTTATCGGATACAGATGTGGATAAACGTCAATGACCCTCAACACAGAGTCTAGCCACGTTTCCATGGCGACGTCGAAGGTCGCGAGATTTTCTTATCAGTCACCATGGTGCATTGAGGTTGCGCGTTGTTGTATCCTGCGTGTGACGTTAATTGATCTCAGCTCTCAGTGGGGAATGTGCTTAGTAAATGATGAGTATAATTAAGATTATCGATTTTATGAAATGTCATCAATGGCTGTGTTGGATTTCTGTATACGCCTTGGAAATGATACAATTTCACAGTGAGTTTTGGTGTAGGATATTATTTATTTGATTCATACGACCTGTTGTTTCATTTTTATTGTGTACTCACAATGAAATTGATTGATTAATTTAACTTATGAATAGAGTTACTTCATGGAATGTTATGTTAATGAATGACTGAAATAAGTGTATATGGAGAGTCGCGGATTTTATTTCTCAGAGATTTGTTCTGACAACAGTCGACTCTTTTTAGCGAGATAAGTCTCTGACGAACACAAATGTAAAGGTCTCTTTCAAATAATAAATCCGCTCTTATGACTTCTATTGTTTCTTTAATCGATTCTTTAGGAAGTAATACTCACCCAAACAAGCAAATGCAAAATACTTTTCACCTAATGATTTAAGGCGAAGATAAAATGATTGATTGCAAGGCTTCGGGACTCTTCTTTTTATTTAAATAATAGAGTATAAACTTTTTAAATTGTTTTTGGGCGATTCTTGATTTTTTTTTTGTTCACAAAGGTTCTCGTAAAATAAAAATACAATTATCCTCGATTTCGATGTGACGCACCAAAAGCCCATTTCAAATTTCAAAACTATTTTTCTGCCTTCTTTTAGTGTTTCTTATCATTAATGTAAGCTTAATTTTATCTGTTCACAACCTTGGCGTGGGTGTGTACTTTAATTCTGTTGCCCTATCCTGGCCCGGGTTTCTCTCCTGTTTTCCTTCGAGTAGAAACGGATATTATATACAGATTCTCTAGGCTCTCGTCCAGCAGTGGAACGGTGTATTGAAAACTTATTGTACTAGTTACAATTTAAAAATATGTTTCCCGAATAATCTATAGCTTGATAATAATACGTATTTGTGAACTAACTTTTTTGTTTTATAAATAGCATATGTGTTGGTATTTTAACATGCAACTAAGTATTTCTATACTTAAGAGTGTGCTGAAATGTTAAATTCATCCCTAACTTAGAGTCCTTGTTCGGAATTGATGGGATGGTCCCTTGCTTGCTTCCGGAGAGTAAATTAGTTTATTGTTCTGCACGTGGTCATACGCAGTTTGTAACTCCTTTTTTGACAATAAATTTATTTATTCACAAACTAAAATTTATTTATTAATCATAGTGTTTTGTTAACAAAATATAATAAAATAAATTATTGAAAAAATTCAGTATATGACGGCTTGAAGGACAATAAGCTATCTAGGAATCATCCCATTTATTTTGCACAGAGAATCCAAAGGAATGTTATAAATACCTATATTAAGTTTGTACGACGGATAATAATAGCCACTCATTTGCTGTGAAATTGCATCCTCTACGCAGCAGATTGCGTAAATGAACATACCATATTTCAATCCTTACGAGGCGTTTGAGGAGCATGATTAAAGCCCCGACCGACGCCTCGTCGTGAGTGTGGGGTGGTGCTTGCGGAGCATTCGCGCCTCACGCCCAGACGGATGTCGTCGCAAAGGCATCATTGCCGCCTTTTCACTCAATTGCGGATTGGTGGCGACGTTCGCAACCCGACGAGGTCATCGCAGCGACCGAGGAAACATTTTGATTAGAAGCATCCTTTCGCTTCCATGCGATAGAGTTGTCGAGAAGCTACGGAAGTTGGAGGAACACTTGCTTGGTTGTGGATGTGTGTCTTATGTATCTAATGAGTGGGTCCTCCTATATATTATAAACGTGAACAGATATTAAAAATAGAGGAAGAAACACACAAGTCACTCACATATTAGACGAATGAGTTTCGACTTCCGCCTTCATCAGTCACGTAGAAAATCCCTTTTTGCGTGAAATCATACAAGTCGTGTGCGTCAATATACCAATTCTTTTTCCATGGCCATCAAGATGAAAATATCTTCTGTCATTGATATACAAGAATATAGGAATTCTTGGTTCCATTTTACTGTGTGTTTGTGCGTGCGAAAGAATGTGAACCAGGGAGATTGTGCATCTTTTTTTAACTCACAACTTCCGAGTAACTTCTCTGGGAGGGAAGTTGTCATCGTCTTCGATCAAATGAAAATTACCACGGACCGGGATTCGAACCTGGGACTTCCTCTTTGGTTACCGCTACCGCAGATGCAACCCACCTCGACTCCCGAAACCCGTACACAACATCCACCTGGCCTGTTTCATGGCGCATAGTTTTCACATATTTATTTCCATTACTCAAAATTAAGATTTAAATACTTCATTTATGTCATATATACTAAAATTATCATAATGAAACTATTACAATGCCCTGTTCTCGGAGCGAAATTGGAAGAGGGACCTTCCAGAGTTTGCTTTAATTAGAATTGTATACAGATTTTTATTTACAGAAATCTCTTTAATTGCGGTGTACGTCACCACCAGGTAACAGATTAATTATGTAATGTTGAATGAAAATGGGAGACGGGACCGAGATTCGAACTCGGGACCTTCAGCTCAACGCACTTACCAACTGCGCCATCCCGTTCGTTACACCTTGCCACCCCAAAGGCGATCTCCCATTTCCATTCAACAAAACACAATATGTTTATTTAATACCATTTAATACGTCCAACAGTCTACTTGGAAATTGCAGAACTCTTTCCTCCGCGAATCTCATGTGTGTGTTACTTCTTCAGAAATCGTTAATCTCCATTCCTCGTGGCGCACATGTTTCGTGGCAGTCTCACTTGTCGCGATTGTGTTGGATTTGAAATTCCTCCCAGGCTTAGGCTCAGCCAAAGTGATCTTCAAGCTTTTGTATAAATTTTAGTGATATTTACAAAATTTATCATTTATATTTAGTTTTCTCTCAAATGTAACATGATTTACTGACATTAGTGTTCCATGTGTATATATTCTCTTAATGCAGCATGAGCCTGATAGACGCTAGACAAACACATAACTATTTATGAAACTTTCAATAATGTTATCCATTCTGTTTGTATTAAAAATAGTCTTTAATAGCCAATAAACAAATAATTTAAAAAATGGTTCTAGTTTCACTACTTTGAGACAGTTTTCATTGAATAATCTTATATGTTCGTAGATGCAATGCAAATTTCGTTTGTTCTTTTCTATGTTAAATTTGTAACATGAGTGATAGATTTTTAATCGATTTTATTAGAAATTACAAGGGAATTTATATAAAAACCATAACTTTAGAGACGTTATCCATATGAGCCCGTACAGCTTCAAGATGTGTAGTTAAATATTAGCCCCTCAAAGTTCAAATTTTTGTGACGAGTTCATAGATAATGGTTTGTTTTTTCATTTAAAAAATCAGGATTAATGAAAGTGTCCCGTCGTTTAGGGAATTTTGCTCGACATTGGGGCTCGAGTTCCCAAAAGGACACACTTCCAGATCCCAAAACCCGCGTCCAATTCCCTCCCATCTTTCTGACAGACAGACAGACAGACCTAACACGAGAATTTACGCAGCGAAAGAAAAGGAATGAGGGAGAAGTCTAAAGACCTCGTGGAAGTCGAGGAGCCAATGTCACTATTGCGAAAATTGCCGACTCTTCCTCTCGCTGTAGACTCCTTATACGTGAGTCTTAAGAATTTTAGTAAGTTTCCGTCTCGATATTATCTACTTCAGCTGACTCGTAGAACCCGCAGTAATTGATATGCTAACTGTGACGGACGAGGCTTGATCACTAACCTTTGGTCGAAAGAACGGTGCCTGAACGATTTCAATGGTTTCGAGCGTCCTTCGTTTGGGTGCCGTGGCATACTGTCCGGAAGGAGTGGAGCTACTCTAGGCCACTCCCGCAGCAGACATGACAACACCGCGCATTCGCTCCATTGGTTACATCTCGTTAAATTCTTTCTTTACGAGGTCTATAGTTATGTGTACTGTCTTTCTCGTGATATACCTGGTTGTTCACATAACTATTCGGGTACATTGCAGAGGTGGATTTGGGAATTGAGTTGAGGAAAATAAACTTAAGTTGAGGGCAGAACCCCCTACCAAAAAAAGTAAAAAAGAAAAATAAGTTATTTGTAATTTCTAAAAGGTATTGATAATTATGTAGATTTATTTGCATTGGTTGTCAAATATATGAACTTACAGAATCGTAAATTGTTTTATAATTGTATTATTTAAGAAAGAATTCTGTACTTTTATATTTCCCGGAAATCTAAGCACTCAAGAGAACCTGGATTATCACTGGTTAATGGTATAGATAGAAAATATAAGATACATTTGCATCTACTTCTAATTGCTATTACTACTCAGGTTGATATAGTTCTCCCTGGTAATTTGTATTTTCCTACCACTAATGTCTGTATTTTGTTTATTTCGACGCCTTCCTCTCTCGTCGTCATTGGTCTTTTGAGCCTCCATAAAAAAACAACCTTCGCGTACTAATGTATCTGCACAGTTTTATTGAAAGTATATCACGCTATCAGAAGCTCAAATACGGACGACTGTTACATCACGCGATTTCAAGAAAATGTAATTATGCTGGAGTAGGAATATAGCAATTTTAGTTTAACTAGTCGTGGATTTATTGGTTAGTTGAAATTACCCTTATCTGAGACAACTTTCTTCGATATTGTTTGAAAATGAAGTAAATAAATATGTTCGTAAGGTTTCGCGGTCGCAGCAATTTACGATTGGAAGGTACTGTGTGGAACTGTCGTATAGAAAGAGGACCAATCAATTAAGTCGTTGCGAAGGAAGGATGCCATATTGCGAAAATTTTTGCATTATATAAAGTGATTGGGATTGCGTGAGACTTAGGTAGGATCATAGTGATTTGATTGTGATGTGTGTATCCGGGTAGAGCATTGGAACTTGCAAGTTGACGCATACCTGCTATCGCAGTGTTCGGGGACACGAAGAAGCCAACTGAGGACGTTGGGAGACCTTACAAAATCTCTGACCTCACTCTCGCATCGATTGGGCTACTGTCGACTCTGCATTTCGTGCCTCCGAAACGTTGAATTTAATTAAGTTCTAGAGCAACAACTGAGTTAATTTTTTTTTCAATTAGTTTTAAATTAAATGTATTATTATTAAAAATCAGTAACGATGAGACGAGGTAATTTTCCAAACGTCAGTTGATTTTTGCAGCACAACGTATTGCCATCATTTCCGTGATGAGAAGTGTCGCTTCGAGCTTTCTTTTGTGATGAATCCAATATATTTCATGTTTGATTCGTCGTTTCTCTTCACCGTATGTGTATCTTTGAGAATAGTTTTTTTATAATTGCATGAAGACTTTCACGAAGATAATTGTTTTCCGGGCTATGTAGCCGTGGTTACTCCAGACGTTGCGCTTACAACTCCGGTGAGCATCTTCAGTGGGGATGCGGCTTACGAGGACGCAGCACACTGGTTGAAACTTTGGGAGTAACTAACGTAGTATTTTGTTATTCCTCGAATTTTTAGCTGATTAATTAGTGAAGCTTCGATAATAAGTCCTTTAATTCGTAATTCTCAAGAATTCGAAATGTTTCATTTTTTTCCTTCACTTTCCCATAGAAGAGCTCGGTTAATCAAATTTTCTAATTCGAAATCTGTAGGAAACGTTTTGCGATAATTCGACTGTGCGTCACTTCATTTTTCTCTTTACATCTGTTCTTGTTCTCTTGTATTCTGTGTTCAAACACATCACAAAACAATTCTGCTACTGAGAAACTACAGTATCCAAAGATTTGCACCTCACCGACGCTTCAATTGACTTGGACCGATTTCCCAAACTGTAGTTTTCTCAGAATTTGTTTGTTTATTGGAAGCTTACTGTTTGCTTGTTTGCAACCATTAATTGTTGATACCGAAATTGGAAGAATCGGAGAAAATTACACAAGGACAAGAAAATCATTCTAAAATAACGTTTTTCCTCTACAACCCCCTTAATAACGTAAATACGACGAACAGAGTATATTTTTATAAATACGCACTTTACTACTATTATGCTTTAAACATTAAACAATGAAAAAGGCCATGCTTTAGTTTGTACGTAATGTGTAAGGGTTGAAAATAGGAAGAAATTAAATGTTTTGAAAATTTTGTAATTCGAAAATTTTTAGTAGTCCCGTGTGTTCCGAATTAGAGAGGTTTTACTGCGTATCCAAATATTCTACTTTTTATGAGGCGATGTGTGTTCCTAGATATTAGAAGGTCATATGCACGCAGGATGTAGTAAATATAATTGATAAATTGTATGTGCGATTACCTAATGCTTTTACCGTAAGAAATATTTTCATGCACTACACGAGATGACTGGGAAATGTTGTTATGATTTTTACTAGTATTATAAACAGTCCTCGAACTTTCTTTTGAAAGGAATTCCAAGCTGTGTTAATGTGCGCCCTGAAAAAGAAATTCCTTAAAATATAATAAAAACTCCTAGTTTTAAATGCATTTATTTCATATACCTATTAACTTTATATATATATATATATATATATATATATATATATATATATATATATATATATATATATATATATATATATATATATATATATANTGAAAAACAAGAGAGAACACACAAGTCACGCGCAGATTTGAAGAAACAGTTTTTGCTTCTACCTTAGTCTTTCACCGTGATCCAGTGGCGGATCCATGGGCGAGACTAAGGTATAGCCCCCCCCCCCCAATTGGACCTGAACTCTTAACAGATAAAATTGAAGTTGATAAATGGCATACTTTGTAAAAGTGTTACCAGATTAATAATTGTTATTGTTATTAATAATACCATATTAATAAAATTAATAATAACATATGAAAGTTAACAATATTATATTAATAGCTTTAATAATTAATTGTTTTTGTTATTAATAATACCAGATTGTTAATTTTTAATTATTTATTTGATGCATTTTATTTAAAGGTTATATTTATAAAATTTGTGTTGTGAAATCATAATTTTTAAACAAAAATGCTCAACGGTTACGGTCTAGATTCGCCTCTGTTGTGATCTGTAAGTAAATCAGTGACTGAAGGTAAAGGTCGAAACTTTCTTTAAATCTATGAGTGACATGTGTTCTTTGTTGTACACAATCTCTAAAACTATTTATTTACCAAAAAAGAGTCGTTTTTCTATCAAGTTTAACGTAGTATTTACATTATAAGGAATACTTACTCTCGTACCAATTGTTTTTCTAGTAATGAAAATTGTTATTGACAATTCCATATTTTGATACTTCAGGTATTGGAGGAATTGGTCTGATGTTGACAGATTGATGTTCTTTATAAGTAGTAAATGATTTTGTCATTCTCTCATTATTTATTGATGCAAAAGGTCTTTTCGGCCGCATGGCGCCCATCATCAGTGCTGGGTCCTTTGGCAATCTTTTCAGCCACCGCTTGCCACAGCATTGAAGATGGCTATCATGCGTCCGAAAAGACCTTTTGCATCAATAAATAATGAGAGAATGACAAAATCTTTTACTACTTGTTATGTACTTCAGGTATTATCACTCAGAGCGACTCGGCTCTAGTATCCCCCNAAAAAAAAAAGTTTCAAATCATGGTTTGAACCAATTTCTATCTAGCGGCGGTGAATTTTCATGCTCTTAAAGCGCAATATTTTGAATTATTGGACTTAAAATTACTATGGGTCTATATGGAGAAACTTTCTCGGACTTCTGTTTTCTTGATATCCTGACGCAATTATCGGCTTCACTTAACGATAAAAGCAACAGAAACATAGTGAATGAAAATAGCGACACAATGGCATTAATAAAAATATTATTCGTCCATAAAAGGTCGTAAGTTTTTAACTATTTATTTAAATAGATTACATAATGGACGTTAATAGTAGTAGAATTAGTACCACTAGACCAGTTGATATGGATAGAAATTTTTTAAACAACATGAGAATTAAATATGGTTATAGATTTTACTTATATCATATTCATTTGTCCTATTGTTATAATATAAATTTATTGTCAAAAAACAGTACAGACTGCGTATGACCACGTGGAGGACAATAAACTAATTTACTCTCCGGAAGCAAGCAAGGGACCATCCCATCAATTCCGATCAAGGGCCCTAAGGCAGAGGCGGATTCAAAAATTTCAGCAAAAGTTCCTAGTTATTGTTATGTTTATTGTTATAATTTGGTGTTACTTGATCACCTGACGACTGCGTAAATCCACGTCGAAACTTAACGAGTTCTTAAGTTTTTATCTATTTATTTAAATAAAATGACATTAAGGTTTCTATACTTTCCGCTGCATTTAGAAGAATAATTCAACAAAAACTGCGGAAAATACCGTTCTACCGTAAATGGCAGCCAAGCCAGTGACTGAAGACTGCCTTGTCAAAAAAAGAGTTTAAAAAAATCTAAATTTATTATCAAGTTTTAAATTCACAAAATAATTGTCATAGTCTAACAGTAAGAACCATTACTGCGAATTATTAATTAATACGAAGTCCTTTAATGATTATTTCCAAAATTCGTGAACAGTTGACAACTTGACTTCAGTCAACGCGCATATAATAACTTAAACAATTCCCGCTTCGATGTGATTATGGGACTTGTTCATCTTCCTCTATTCTTGTTCATGAGCGGATCCAGAATTTGATTTTAGGGGGGACCCTAAACCGGAATCGTTTGATTGGGTCCCGCAGTCAAGGTATCCTAATCCTCTTGCCACCCTTCCCAAAAGGGTAGTGTTGGAACGGAGTTCTTAAACTCGACACTTCCTCATGGTCATAAAGTCGGGTTCGGAATTAAAAATTTTGGGTACCATTACACTCGACACTTTGTACCTGCCCGAATGGCTTGCCACAACCCCCGCCCACCCTCATGCTAACCGACCGACCTGCCGCCAATGGATTTGGTAAATCACTTACTGGAGAGATATTTAAAATGATATTAATTGACTAGTTTTATTTGTATTCCTATTATCTTATAATAATTTAATTCCACGTACAATTCCAACAAAAATGAACCCAAACACGGCGTATTTATGTCATTCCTGGGTTTTAAGCTTCTGTTTTTACTCATCTTTGTAGTACATAGAAAGTATTGTAATCGTGGAAAACATTGGGTTTCGAAATTTTCACGGAAATGCCCGTTTTGGGAGTCTCTGATTTCAAGAAAAAAGTACGTAATTTCCACTTATTTTTTATAAAAGAATCAAGAAAATTACTTTATTGATAGGAAAATAATATTTTTATCGTTCTACAGTAAATGCATCAGTTCTTAATAGTGCACCAGTACTCGACACATTTGGCTTTAAAACCACATAATTAGGCTTTGGAAAATTTTTTGGCTCCGGTTTTATTTTCAGCACAATATTTAATTCTTTCTAAGACGAGGAAAGTGTGTTTTATACAGTTTATGACAGGAATGAAGAATTAAGGCAGATCTTTGAGACAGCAGGGTCTGAATGTCAGAAGTGAAGGAGGTAACCTCTAAGAAAGCTTAGATGTAACTTCGATTTTGTGTTCTCATGAATTGCAGCATCTATTGTTGACTTTTTGTTATGAGCGTGTGTTCCCTACGAGAGAAAAATGCCCTTTTTCACATGTTTTCTGAGAGAAATTTATAATATATATTTCATATAATATAATTCATATAATTATAATATAAAAACAAAATTATGAAATATAAGAACAAAAGAAATTGTTTCAAAAATTTCTACGTCACTTTTGCTTGGAAGCTTTGAACTCTAGGATTCTCGAGTAATTCTGTGAATAATAGATTAAAGTTTCCAAAAACCAGTCACTGTAGGTTTTTTAAAGAAAATATCGTAGTGTGTTTCAACTATTTTGTATAAAATATGTAAGAGGTTTCTCTAATATAAAGAATTCATTCATGTTGAAATAACATTGTCACCACTTAGAGGTCCAACCATCATGACTACTGGCTCATTCATTTTCGAGACGGTCGACTACTGAGGCAAAAAAATGAGTTTTACAAAATTAATTTTTTTAGCAGCCGCTCGATAATTTTAATTTAAAAAACCAGGAGGGAGAAAAAAACGAAACTGCAGGCTCTGTGGTTCTAATATGGTCCGAGATTCTGGTCTTTAACTGCTGCAATTTTCCAGAACTGTAAAAAATAGCATGCCTTATTATTAAAAAAAAAAATTGCTCCAAAGTTAAAATTCATGAAAACTGAATAATGTTGAAAGTTTACTATTTTCTTTTAGTCTATTTCTGGTACTTTCGGAAAATTTGGGTTCATTATCAGCATTTGACCATAAACAACGAATCAAAAAATTCGAACTACCCTATTTGATGCAAGGAATAATATACATATTAACTATTACATAGATGTGCACTAAACTTCCACGTACGGGAGAGGAAAAACAAATTATCAAAAAATATCCTGGACAACACATTTTGTAGATGTTTTCCGTTTCCTTATAAGGTCATTTTCTCTAAAAGTTTTGAGTTCTCAGCAAGAAACGGAAAAATAAGGTTTTTGTAGTTTTCTGTCAATACCATCGCGCTCCTAAGCCTTTTCCGTTCGTCAGGCGACAAAACAAAATAGAACATAATTTGTAGGAATTTTAATGTACTTTATTTCGGCACATGAATGTTTTGTACTAAAAATTCTTTGTTTTCATGTTATATGCGAAAAATGAAAAAATACTGACAGTGAAAAACTTTATTGATTAGATTCTTTTCGTCGCCGAATTACTTGGACTGGTAGTAAAATGTGTATTTGATTCCAGCAAGATTGAGTTTGGTATCATTTTTCATAATTTTTAGCATATATTTCAATTATTCTGGAACAACAACACAATTTTTATAAATAAAAAAATAGTGGCTATGACTCATTAGTGAAGTGGCTGCCCTCAGGTCCCAGTGACTGGGGATTCACGCGACGGGCACAGGTAGACCCGCGAAGTCCTAATTCTTAAGGAAGTGTCGAGTGTAATGGTGAAATTATCCTTTTACCCGAGGATCTGTCGAGTTGAAGTACGCCCAGTTGGATTGGGTCCCGCGGTCATTTTCCTCGTGAAGAGGGAGCCAATACCTTACCTCCCGGACAAACTGGTTTAGCCGATTTTCGCAAATTAGGAACATGCAGAGTAGAACAAGCTTGTCTTTGAACAAGAAAATTATTCATCAACCCTCAAACAAGTATCCTTGTTTAACATATTGATCAATATCTTTATTTGAATACTTGTCCTTTTCTCGCTGATTCAATGTGCTCATGAACATTTTATAGATATAATGTTCAAGTACAGACTGAACCTTGCTTTCCGACTACATTTTAATGCACGCTTATGACATGTTGAATAGTTAAATATTATTTTTGTTAGCATATGTCACAGAATGGTTGAAATGTTTATATAGTTTATAAAGAGCCAAGCTCTTCTGACAAGAAGAAACTGAAAGGGCGCTAGAGATGAGAAGCTGACCGCGGGACCCAATTCAACTATACCCCTCTGGCCAGGAAAAACTGTTAAGGGATTAACTGGGACGCTAGCGAAGGGAAAATTGGCCGCGAGACCCAATCGACCGTCACCCAAGGGGAGAAAAACCAGGGAATGCGAGTCCCTTTCACCGGATTAAAAAAAAATATACTTCTTTAAACTGCAATTTGAGACATTCCTTTTCATAAATAGCACATTAACTTAAATTGAAGTTTTCATAAATTACCCTGAAAAAAATACATTTTTGAAATAATTCGTGTTTTTAGTCAAATTTTTTACTTTGGGCGTTCCTTCTGTTGTAAATTTTATGAAGGAATTTCTGTATTAGATAAGTGGTACGCAACCTCGCTGGAGTGCGAGTATGCTAGGAACTATAAAATATCGCAGCCCTATGCTCACGTTCCCATGTAGGAGTGGATATCTATAAAAGCTAAGTCATATTTTTGTCCTGTGAATTAATCTTTTAAAGACAGATTTTATTTATTCATTTCCTTGCTTTTAATGGGCTCATTAAAATTTTTAGCGAAGTAAAAGAACTTTCTTTCATTTTATTTCTTTTTTGGGGGAGGGAGAGAAAAAACCCCCTGTGCCCCCTCTTGGATCCGCTACTGTTCTCGTTCCTCATACATCACGCTCCGTTTACTATTTCACTTCCTGCGACCTTGTAAAGCGGAAGTGTCTGGTTTTAATTGTGTGGAGCAGCTGTTGCTAACGTGGCTTCCACTATGAATGACGGCAGGCGGAAGGCCTTGAACCTCTATCGTCATCTCCTGTGAACCTTCGACCTCGTCTCAGTTAATACTCGTGACTCCTCCTGTTTCATTTTCTTTCCGCTAGGCTTCCAGCATTTTTCGGGTTTTCTTCACGGACCGAAAGGTTTTCGCGTCTACGTCGTTTTGGAAGTGGGATCGTCCGTACGATGTTTTGACAGATCGGTCGAAAACCTAATTTCACCAAATGTAGAACATGTATATTATTCTTCCGTGTACCTACACGGATAAGTGATAACTTTGTCAGATAAAAATGTTGGCGAGTCGGAAATCGAACCGGGGACTCGTGCATTGATCGCAGGGGTATTAACCATGACACCACTCGTTCGCCTTCCACAACTGTACACCATTCGATTCCCGGCTCGTCGCCATTTTCATCTGCCCGAAAGTGTCATCACATCATCGCCACGTGTACGGTAAACGGAAGATATATGCATAACCCACCTTAACACGTGTGAAACCGGCACTTCAGCGCACAGAGCATTGTGTGCCACCTGATTCACTTATCTCCTGAATGTGGATGTGTCTTCCGGTCTTAGGTCTGGATGGAAATGGTGTACAGTAGTGGAAGGCGAACGGGTGGTGTAGTGGTTAATGTGGGACTACGTAGCAATATTTTAACAACGGATTAACGATTATTTTCAAAGTCGTGTCAATAATTCTTTCAATGTTTGTCCTACAAATGTATGTATCTTTTTATTAGTACATTATTTTGGTGGGGGGAGGCACGTGTCCCTGTGCTTTCCTTGGATCCGCCACTGTACGACCGGGCAAGTTTCAATTCATTCTGTAGTTTTTTAGTAATGAGAGTTCAAACAATGTTTTCAGTAAAGTCTTGTTGTAAAGTTATTTCCTTTATTACATTAAAAAGTGGAAAGGGGGAATTAAGTACATTACACACCAATTCTACCAAACCACCAACATTAATGAGTATTTTATTTACTATGTATCAATATCAGTGACTGTATTATTATATCCATTGAGCTCTCATAGGTCATCCATAAACATGATTTATAATAGTGTTTGCCCAGCGGCTAGAATGGGCTGTACTACCTCTAATTATATAAGTACTAGCTGATTACCCGACGTTGTCCGGAATTTTTTTTTACTTTTTAGACCCTCGGACCCAAACGCAGGTCGAATTTTCGCTTCAAGACGAGACACAACGGCGCCATTGCGGCTGCATCGTTTCATTTCTACGCTTGTCAAATCTAAACCATTCGTCGAAATTTTTCGTTTTAAATATGTTTTTACTCTTTGTTAAACGCACAAAATAAATAAAAATATTATTTATGTGTATAAATTAGTTTATTGTTCTCCACGTGGTCATTCGCAGTTTGTACTGCATTTTTTACAATTAATTAATTAATTAAATTTGATGATGATTGATTTTCTTCTTCTAAAATTATTTGCTTAAATTGAAGTATTTTAAGACTCCTATTTTTAATTACGTTTTATCGTTAATGTATGTTAATTTTTCTAGAAAGACATATGCTGTCGCGGACTTTTTTGTAGAACTCTGAGGCGATATTGCAATGCATAGTTATCTCCTATCTCCAACCGTTTAGGCGTAAGCGAATATCTCTATTTTTTCGATTTTATCGACATTCAAGGTCAAAATCATTTTCTATCTTTATTTTCACCCATTAAACGCATTTTCACGTATTGCCTATGACATGTTCGAAACCATCTTACCTATATCCTTGTCAAATTTCGTCACGATCGGTTCAGTGGTTTAATCGTAGTTAAGTAGCAAACAGACAGACACACTTTCGCGTTACGCATTTATATATTAGTATGCATCGTTCCCTGGCTCAGAAATTATCCGATAATAACATTGTTTGTAAACAGTGCTCGTGAAAACAAACCATAATATTCTTGACAAAAGAAAATCACGTAGATGTGGAGCAAGAATAGCGATGGCACAATATTATCATATTGTGTACGTTTCTTGTGTCATTCTATAACGGTTGTTCATATTGGTGTTATTCGCACTAGTGTGTGTTTCAACCACGGATCCTAGTGAAATAAGGAAGAGAGCGCGTCTCAGGATGTTCACGGAGCTTCACACGTTCTCGTACAATTCCACGCGCAAAGAAGGTGTTGTGAATCTAGAACATATATAATTTTGATTTTGTATTGTGTGTGTTTCTGGAAATGTATAAGTTTCCCTTCATTCATAGGGAACTTTCCCAACAAAATATTTACCTTTGTTCGTACTATTTTGATCTCTAAAGGAGACGAGTGATCATAATTATTTTTATTGTATTTTATTGTGCAATTCCTCTGTCTTGGAGTGGTAACTCATTCCTAATATTTCAAGAAGGTTTTAGTGCAAGGTTGGTTTTAGATGTGTGCGAACTTAATGTAGGACAAGCGAATGGCAAACAGCGTCACATTATTTCGATCTTTTGAGATATACTGAACGTATATATCAAGTAAATTTCGAGTACTTAGATATAGAATATTTATTTACAATTTTTATTGTTATATTTGTAATTAAATCTCGAGGAAGAGAGTAACCGAATATTTCATGTTCATTATCAAAATTGAATATTGTAAATGTAGTAATAAAAGTTCCTTGACAAAACAGAAATAATTTTCTCTCGTTAGTCAAAAGCGATCGTTTCATTGAAACTTTCCCAAATATTCACCTAATTAATTGTCATGTTTTCGAATATCTGTCAAATGTAATAAGTGAGACAATTCTTGTACTTGACTGAAAAATATATGGTTAGGACTTAAAAGGGTTAAAAGTGGACAACAAAAATATTCGTATAGAATATTCGTGCATTATATTTATAGTAGAATTTGATGATTAACTTGTCTAGATAAAGGATATCTAATGACGCGTCCTAGTAATTCGAAATCGTAACGCTATCATAAAACAATTTATTATGAAACCATTCTGCAACAAAAATATCGAGATATCCAAACTTTCCACCTCGAAACCAAACCCAGCACAGTTCCATATAGGAATGAAAAGTAGAGAATGTGATTCTTTTTAGGGATTTTTTTTACGATGAAGAAAAATTTTGTGGCAAGAAGTATTATGTTTGTATAAGTCGATACATCTTTACTTTTGGTGTCGATTAGAGAATGAAACTTGCAGACCCGATCCCCTATTAGCTTTTCAAGGAAGAAAGTTTTGTATGTATACTGTAACATTCGGGAAAATATGCTCCCCTAAAGGAATAAAGTTTGTACACATCCCGATAATATTTCTTCTGCCTTGTAAGTTAATCTATATTCCTATTTCGACCTTTGTTCACAAAGTTTCTACGTCAAAGGTCGTAATACAAATATTTTACAGTATGATGGATGTTACCGTAATCTTTTTTATTATTATCAGTTATATTGATACTTCAAACAGTTACAAATGTGTTAATGAGTTAATATTTTTACTGTTGTTAATCGTATTGTTGTAAATAATAGTAATGAACCGGTGGTTCTGGAATTAAGAAAAGATTTTCGTTATAAAAAGTTATTCATATGAGCCTGTTTTCTGTCGCAGGCCATCGTGCACATACGGTGTACGTAGGCGTTCATCTGCCTGGTGCCAAGCGACATTCCCGTCGCCACCACCATCACAAGCACCATCGCGCCAACGGCAAGGATGGCGCTCCCGGCACTGGACCCGGGAACGACGACGACCGCCCCAGTAAGTAGAAAATGGCATGTGACTTCCTTCACTCTCTCACGGAAAGAAACTCAGGTCATGGTCGTTGTAATCTTCTCCTAATTCTCAATGCTTTCATCTTTCCACTGTCCCACTCCCTTTATATCCACGATAGCGCAGAAGAAGCTGCTTCGCTTTTCGTCTGCTTCAGAATGGAAACGGGGGCGGATCCACGATTTGATTTTGGGAGGGGTCCATTTAGAAAAGTATTTCCTGTAATACATTTCCATCAGTAATTTATTGTACTTATAAAGCATTATTATTCCAATTACAAATTATTTATTTTTATTTATAATGTACACTTTTTCGATTATCTTTTTATTGAAAATTTTATCGAGGTAATTCTCTATGTGATAAGTGGCTCGGAATATTGCTGGAGTGCGAGAGTACTGGAAGCTGTGAAATATCGCAGCCCTATGATAATGTTCCCATGTTGGAATGGAAATCTATAAAAGCAAGGTAAGACATCTATCTGTTTGTGCAATGAAGTCGTCTTTTTTATGCAGATGGCTAGTTCGTCTTGTTGCTTTCAGTGGGTGCACCGAATTTTTTTCCCCAAGTAAAACAAAACTTCATTTGTACATATTTCTTCCGTGTGACACGTGACACGTGGAGACACGTGTGTATTTGACACGTGGAGAAGATATGTAATAACTTTCGGTCAGGTGAAAATGGCGACGAGCCTGGCATCGAACCCGGCATAGATTATTTTGATACTCTCTATTATCATTGAATTTACATACTACGAGATTCTAGTATTTTATGCTGAATTGAATCTGCGGAGCTAAATTTCTCGTTTCCAACCAAATCTTTCGAGAATAAACAGATTTTGTTTACATGACGAAACCACTCCGTTATTAACCATTTCAAAGAAATTGGTAGACCTAAGGCTTAATCACGGAATCGCTTCCGTGTTTAATTAATCGCGCAATAAAACTGATGAGTTTTAATGGAAATAGAGAACATTGAAACAATGTAGCAACTCGAGAGAAAATCTTTTCTTGACTTAAGTTATGGGATTGTCATTCACTTCGAAAGCATCTGCCTGAGAGGTACAGTATTGAATTACGAGAGGACGCTAACAATTTCAAATGAATTTGTAAATAGATTTATTAATTCTCCTCAGTGATCTTTATTAGAACCTACATTTGTTCACAGCAAAAGTTTTTATCCAGAAAGTCTACAGAGTGATATTTGCCAGTTTCGTATTTTTACTTTACGACGAGCTGAGTATCCGGCGTTGCCCAGTTATTTCCTTTTAGAAAGCAGGGCATTAATTAATTTTATCGCTTGTTGAAACTCAGTTATTGAAGTTAAGGATCAACTGATTTTTCTATATCCGAAGATCGATTGACGCAAACTAGCGATTGTCTAAACTATAAATGAATCGTTCCGTTTATCTCGCATGTTTTTTCTCGTTGTGCTTCAGCTTTCTTTCGAATCTTCGACGCGTAAACCCAAAGTCATGTAACTGTGCCGAAAATTTTGCAATATGGCAACAACATATTACAAATTGCCAACATCTACGTATTTAAGTAATATCCGAATAAATGTTAATTGTAGCGACTGTTTGCTGTAAAGAAATACAAGTGAACAACACAATAAACTAAGACACAATGTATTCGTTCTACACGCTCGAAGCAGAAAGAACCGAATATCACCACAAGAGCACGCGAATTGAATTGGTGTCTGAGGTTGGCGATTTAAATTTTCAGAAATTCGAATGTTCTGTCAACAAAAAAATTGAATGCGAGATTTCGACGGAAATATCCGTTTTGATAATCCTTGATTCAGAAAAAGTTGTTTTTGGCATAACGTCCGTCTGTGCACAGCGTTTCTGAGTAAATGGATGAATCAATTTAATTCGCATTTAGTATTTACGGTAGAATTTACTTGTTGTCGATGCACGTGCTCAATTTTTCTCTCTTTAAAACAAAGGGTACTTCACATGAACAAAGAACTCTTTTGAATGTTTCTCAAAAACAGCTGCAACAATTATGCTTAAATTTTCTGTTCGTAAAATACAATTAGTATGCATTACATCCGTACCAGCGGTATTTCGCTTGAAAGTTTGGTATAGACGCAGTAAAATATTTTCTCTCTGCTACACTTACACATTAGGTTACTGTTTCAAGAAGCTTAATAGTATTTAGCAGTGTAAATGGACCAAACAGACGTAGAATACTCTTTTCGTAAACTGAAATGAAAGATGCGTTTGAGGACAGAAAACTCACTGCAGATACGAAAATGCATTAATTTCTGTCTACAACGAAATTACATTTACACAACACTTTTAAGAAATCGTTTGTCACTCCATGCTGCAGATGGAGGAACGTATATGAGAAAGAATGCGGAGTGGTGTTGCACCACTAGTTAGTATATAAACAAATGTAATGTCATTATTCATCATAAAAATATATATAGAGCTTCTTTGTAATTGTGTATATAGATTTGATACATAACCTCTCGAATCAAAAATAGAATTAACGTAACATGACATTTGTTTATGTACAAAATAAACGATAGTTCGCCATAATCCATCAAATTCACGGGATAAAATTCTTTTGACCAGTTTTCGTCTCAATATACTCCACTGTGCAGCCTTCAAAAGCGGTATTCACTAGCCCCGTGTACATTCCCCTTAACGCTATGAAACTACATCTTAATCCCCTATCCCCAGGGTGTGTTACGTAATTTGTGAGTGGCCTCTAAAAGAATTGAGGCAATACTGGATTTTTTTCTTCAAATTTTCTTTGATTGGTGCGCAATGTAAATTTAAGTTTCTTGGTAAACTTCATAGTTATTCAAGGATCTAAGACTTGCTTTTATTAACTTATGAGCTGTCATTCTTGACTCACTCGCCTTTTCGGTGTGTTTATATTTCACCTCTAAATGTTTTACAATTTTATTTATGAACCGTGCAGTGAGGTAGATGAGTAATTTTTGTCATTACTCTTCGTTGTTTGTTCGTTTTACCTATTTGACGAATCTATTTGATGAAAAACAATCACTTCGATTGCAATAACATTTCCTTTTCCACTGAAAGTAAACTAAAGAATCGTAAATATTTTTTTACTATTCAAAATGAGTAATAAAATAGTTCGTTATTTTCCTATTCGCTGTTACCTAACTTCAGAACGATTACTTCATAGTGATAGGACAAGGGGTCTTAGGATAACACTGCAGCGAATTACAACATTTTAACTGTTTATTAATATTATTTACCAAACAATGTTTTAATTATACTGAGTAATGGTGATTAACCTACAGGTTTGTGGAAACAAGACATTGAAAGAAGTTGCATGATTTATGGTTGTTAAAATGCTTTCCCTTTCACTCGCCTAAAGCTCTCAATTCCCAGAATGCAACCGAGAAATTTCATAAGACTCATTGTATTAAGTTATGATGTATTAAGTTGGTATCATTGAACGAGAACTAAATATTTTTAAAAGGAAGATTTTTCTCGCGATAATTTTTGGGTTAATTTTTAGTTTTCTTAAAGGCACTCATGCATGCATCTTTCAATCTGGGGTTCTCATTTGTATAACTCTACAGAAAATCAAATTTACTTATGAAAATGCGGACTGTATTCACGATTTTCGAATTTTTCTGGTGCTGTATTTCGCCGGGGTTTTCCTCCGGGTAGTGGCTGATTTTCCATGAGTGGAAATGTCATTAATACTTTTTTTTAATAATCTCGAATTTTTACTGCACATAATATCTACAATTCATTTTGAAGTAATAAATGGATAACAGTACGTATTTATTAAATAATTTATTTTATAAATATTAAATCCACCACTGCCCTTGGACCCTTGATCGGAATTGAAGGGATGATCCCTTGCTTGTTTCCGGAGAGGAACTTAGTTTATTATCCCCCATGTGGTCGTACGCAGTTTGCAACTGTTTTTTTTACAATAAAGTTAATTTATTATTTATTTAGCACACGAGTTATTTTGCATGTTCTAAAAAAGAGAGGAATTGAAGTGACTTCTCCAAGGTCACCGAACGATTCCATGTTCACAAAAGACGCGCATCATATGATCAGCGACGCGGCGTGGCGGTCTAAATACAAGACTGGTCACGGCAGCCCTTTCCCCTGCAGCTCGGGGTTAAGTACCGCCTGCGTGCGATGGAAGGCGCGGGCAATGAGGATGTATTCCCTCCCACAAGCCACGGCGTCCACGCGCCGCTCCACAAGAACACGCTGTCTTCGCCAGAACCAAACATAGAACTACTGGTTTAGAACCAAATATAGAACTACTACCCATACAGGCCTGGATTTTTCTCCGATTTTCCTTGGGATAGAGGCGGATTTTTTTTGTTAGAGAGAGACTCGCTAGGCTCGTGCCTAGGAGCGGCATTATTGAAATAATGAATCTCGAATTCAGTGTTATTTAATAGTTACGATCCATAAATAATATCCGAATAATCTCTAGTTTGATAATAATACATCTGAAATACTATTTGTGTTGTATTAAATACAAATTTGTTGGTATTATGTTGATTTTATAACACGTACCGAACTATTTTTATTGATAGGAGTGTTAAGCTGAAACGTTAAATCCTCCTCTGCCGTAGGGCCCTTGATCGGAATTGATGGGTTGGTTTCTTCCAGAGAGTAAATTAGTTTATTGACCTCGACGTGGTCATACGCAGTTTGTACTGTTTTATTGACAATTCATTTATATTTATAGGTGTCAAAATTAATATTTATGGACATTACACGCTCCTCAAAGATTTATGTACCAATTTCAGAATGCGCTCTAATTAGTATTGTATTTTGTATTCTCGAGTGTACATACATTAATGACTTACGACTGCCAACCGGATATTTTTCCCAAAGCAGTACAGTTTTTCCCAATGTTAAGTTGTGAATTTTATGGTCTTCGAATATGGGTCGTTTTTAGGCATGGATCTTCTTTGCAGAGAAATTGAAAAAAAGTCTTACAAGCAATATTTTACTTTGTAGAAACTTGAATGGACAACTGAATGTGCATTGTAAAATTTCTTTAAATGAGAAACCAAACGAGTCATTATAAATTTGATAGTTTCATTCTCTGGGTTCACCATAGCTGGAGTGTGTAAAGAGTAGGGTTGGATAGGTTTTCACGCGTACCTCAATATCCATTGACGGACAGCCCAAAGGAGAAATTCTTCGCTCAATATTCACACTGGGCGTCTCCCAGAGGTCAAATAAACCACCATGTGAAGCAGGGCCGGATCAAGGAGATGTAGACCCGTATGCTCAACCGCTGGTGCGTGCCCTCCGGGAGGGGGGTATGGAATACCACCCTGGTCAACGGAGGTCGGGGAGGAGACTGATGCCGGAAATATTTTAAAATATTCGCCTTGAAAATCGTCTTTAAGGTATTATGTGCATCTGAGCGACTGGGCTTAAGTACTCCCCAAAAATGTTTTAAATGATAGTTTGAACCATTTTCTATCCAGTGATGGTGAATTTTCATACCCTTAAGGTGCAAAATTTTGAATTATTTGACTTTAAATTACTATGGGCTTTTATGGAGAAACTTTCGCGGGTTTATGTTTTTTCGATATTCTGGCAAAAGTATCATAGCGAAAAAACTTAACATAGCGAAAAAAATCACAAATAATTGTTCTCATCCAATATTTAAAAAATCAGTAGACTTAGTTATTAATTAATAATAACTACTTTGGTGAATATTTATAAGTTTCGTGAACAGTTGGCAACTTGACTTCAGTCAACGCGCGTATAATACCTTAAAGCACTTATTTGGTTAAAATATAAACATAAAAGTTTCTGATGTATTGCAACAAAAAATGTATTGCACAGTATGAGAAGAATTGATTAACAAATAATACAATTAAAAATCTTTAAGATTTTCAAAACAGTGTATTGACATCGCGTATAAAAATAGCGATGCTTAGAAAAACTCACTGAATTACAAAGGGGTTATATGTACAAACTTTTTCTTTTAAAATATGTAAACATCAGCTATTGACATCGTTTATAGAAATATACTTAAAAAAGCTCACGAGTACCCTAAAGCAGAGGCGGATTTAACATTTCAGCACGCTCCTTAGATAATAACAAAAGTTCGGTGTTGTAATATCAAGGATGTCAACAAATTTGTATTTAATAAAACAAGAATGGTAGTTCACGAGTACGTATTCGGGAAACATTGTTTATAGATCGTAACTACTAAAAAGACTCTTAATTCGAGATTCATTATTACTGTACACCGCCTTACCTGGGCAAGATTCTAGAGAGCCTGAATATAAAATACGCCTCTACCCGAAGGAAACCCGAAGAACATTTTATTTAAGACAATAGTGGAGACACGCCGAAGTTTCGAACCCTTAGTCAAGATACGCTTGTTGCAATCTTATTGATTCTAATTTAGGATAATGTGAGATGGAAATGTTTGTGGAAACGTTTTGTTAAACCATTAACGTAAATAATATTTTAGTGACAATTTAAAATCGTATTCATGTATCAGGATGATTTAAGTACTTGACATCTGAAATTTTACTGTAGTTGTGAGGACTTAGGATAAACCGTACCTACAGTCATTCCTTGATTTCTCGAAGTCATTTCTTCGGTCGTTACATTGAATTTTCTACTTAATCCTCTGTTGCAGCATTTTGCTCTTTACGTACTCGCACTTACACTGTTATTGGTAATACTGCCATATTTCATTGATTGTATCGAATTTTATTGGTTCATATGGCTCGGGTCATAAATAATACCCTGAACAGGAGAACACAAATACTAATATTTCAAAGTAAATATTTTATTGTACAATAAGATATTTGTATACCTACTTAAATAATTTAGTTTTCAATGTGTGCATGATTTAAAAATTAGTGCTGATCTAGGGTGCAAATTCCAGCGAATCGTCGTCTCCTGAATCTAGAGTTCATGGCTGGTTAACTGCGGATGGTCACATGACTTTATCACATGCGCAGTACTCCCATAATTTTGTAGTAAATCACTATGTACTTGGTATTTCAAACAAAAGAAAGACTAAATGAGGAAAAAAATATGATTACTACAAGTAGTTTCACGGGACGTTCGTCGAATTAATGGACTGTTCACTCAAGTGGTCAGGGAAAATTAGGAAAAGGCGAGTTACAAAAATAGTATCATATTTCAACCAATTTCACGAATTTAACTGGAAATTTTGTTATCTCAATAAGTTTTCATCCTGATTGTTCATATTAGTTATTGAATTAATCGAGTTCTTATAAAAGCAAAGTGTATATTTGGTAAACGAATGCTGCCTCTGTTATTTATTTCCTTGGTACTCGTTGCCTACTATCAGTCTTACGATGAGGGAAAGTACAACAAAACACGCTCATGATTTTCAAAAAATATACATTTGAGTGATCGATTTGCGTAATTAAAACAATAAATCTCAAATTGAGTGTTTTTTTTTTTAGTTACGATTTATCATCAATACTTTGCGAATAATCTATAGTTCGTTAATATTACGTACTTGTGAAATTACTTTCTTGTGTTTTATTAAATACGAATTTGTTGGTATTATGTTAATATTATAACACGTACCGAACTATTTTTATCTTTAGGAGTGTGCAGAAATTTTAAATCTGTCTCTGCCTAAGGACCCTTGATCGGAATTGATGGAATGGTCCCTTGCTTGCTTCCGGAGAGTAAATTAGTTTATTGTCCTCCACGCGGTCATACGCAGTTAGTTACGGGTATTTACTATAAAGATTATTATTATTGTTGTTGTTGTTGGTTATATTTGCAGATTATTCATTTGTAAAACTTCCATCATTACCGCAGAACAATGAAGTCATGTTGTCAGGAGCTCGTGAATATTTCACGGAAACATATTATTAGAGTTGTCCCATCGTACACTACTTGGATGATTCAACGAAATGGAGCACCTGTTTTTTTAATTCCGAGGTGCCAGAATTCATTTTTCCGTTAACTTGGCGCGTGGGGTTATCTATTTCTACGGTGTCATTTAAACGGATGGAATCATCTTTTCATTTATTGCGAACAGAGAAGGAAATACTTTTTCTTGTTGGAAGATTCATATTGATACTTGGTGTCACATGACTTACCGTCGATGTCTTTCCATTTATTGCGAACTGAGTAGGAAACACTCTTTTCTTTTTTTAGGAAGTGTCACATTAATACGTTGAGTCACATGACTGTTTTCTACACGCCTTACGAAGCTGATGAGTTCGTAAACATTGCGCGAGTTATAACCAAAATAATACAGAAGATCCCCTCTTAACCGGCCTCGGATCAATCGTCCTCGGATTAACCGACCCATCCCGTGGAATAGTTTTTTCTCTCTCTTCAAGCGTATTTTTAAATAAAGACTGTCTGTTATCACGAAATCTCAAAAACAACAAATCCTTCAAACTTGAAATTTGGCTGACAGATTCCTTTTAGGGTGTAGACTTCCGCTAAGAAAGGATTTTACGAAACTCCACCCATGAGAGGGTGCAATAGGGGTTGAAATGTTTTATGATCGTATCCCACCATAACTCTACTATTCAGACTAAACATACCTCATTTCAACCGAACTTTATACACAGGTGACATACTATCATACAATAAGTAGTGTGGGGGTAAGACATCGATGGCACCCCTTGGGAAGAAGTGGGAAGAGGGTGATGTGAAAAAAATAATGGAAAAAATCCTATAACTTATTTGAAACCATAGTTATCGGTGCCGTTGAGATGGATGACGACGCTTCGTGAGTTCACATTTAGTCTAAATTGGAGATATTAAACTTCTAACTTCCTTGAGGTAGGAGTGAGAATGGTTCAAAACGTCCGATATTGGTGTAGAATACATCCATTTTGTGGTCGTAGAAGGGAAGAGTCTCTCACTCAATGCCGCTAAAGTCCACGATTACCCCCTATGAGGGAATATACTCCGTTTGGTTCAGGGATGAAATATAAAAATAATCGAAAATGACTTATTTTAGTGTTGAGATAGTTTTCGGGGCCGCTGAAATTACTAGTGACATTTTCGAAGACCTCAAAGTCCAAAATCATCCCGTATACACCCCTTGCGCCCCAAGGGTAGGGGATGCTAAGTACACATATCGAAAATGATATCAGTGACGAGTACACAGTTTTCAGCATTACTGAGTTGATTGTAACATCCTGTAATCGTGTAAGGATACATTATTGCTTAGCAGGTTGCTTCCTTTTGTGTGCTCCCTTCTTGTGAGCTCTATTACTCACTATTATCTGTTGAAAGTAAAAAATGTGTCCAAGTAGTATTCTGAGACTAGATTCGTTTTCGAGCATTTTTGAGGACATTTAGGTTTTGAGTTTGTTTCATCGGTGTAAAATATAGATGAATGTCTTGGTAACTTCCGATTTCTTGTAAACAACTTTCCTCATTCTGGTGAATTTCGTGTAATTTTATTTAATGTTCAAACCATAAAAGCATGATTTAATAGTTCTATTTCAAACATTTATTGGTCGAAAAGCGAAGTTTTCGTGGGGGTGGGCTTTGAATAGGAGTAACCTTACCTCCTAATTGGTAACTTTCGGTCGGGTGAAAATGGCGACGAGTCGGGAATCGAACCCGGGACTCCTGCATTGATCGCAGGAGTGTTAACCACTAGACCTGTCTCTTATACACATCTAGATGTGTATAAGAGACAGNCATTTCCACCCAGAACATGGATGAGTCCTGGGTTCGATTTCCGACTCTTTGCCATTTTCACCCGATCGAAAGTTATCACATAACTTCTCCTCGTGTAGGGTACTCGGAAGAAATGTATGCTTAGATCCTAATTGTTTTACAAAACCCGTGACAACCTTCTGGCACGTAAATTGTATGTAGACTCGCATTAAGTTTTAAAGGTTGTCGAAATGTCGGGGAGAACATGAAGAAATGCATCTTACTCCACTTAGACATCATTCTAGAGGGAAGACCGCTTATCTCCGACCGTAAACTGTCCCTTGTATTTTCGGTTTTGAAGGGTTTCCGAACATCTCCGGGATCCATTGGATGAGTTTTCTAGACGTATTAACGATTTCGTTGTGTCATCTTTGTGAAAACAAAATGCCCTATTCACAATTGCTATATTGTAGAAAACGTGCCTGTTGCAGGACAGATTTATCATGTTACTCTTTCACCTATTACCATTGATTTTGTACGCGAAATGACCGAATTATTTTGTTCGTATCTCAAGATCAGAAACGTATTGGTGAGTCTTCAAAATTCGGGAAGTATTGAAGAATTAAGTTTTTAAAAATAGTTTTCGGCATAAAATTCGGCTTTGTTACCAAGGATTGTTTAATAACTTGAATTTCTTGGGATTAGGTCATAATTTAAAAAATAATATTATCATTGAACTTTCCAATGTTTCAATATTTATATCACCGTCAGGGCTACAATAAAAGTATACGTGAAAATACACAAATTTATATATTTTTGTACATTTGATGAGTATTTTCACATATACTTTTATAGTAACCTAATCTCAAGAAATTAGTTAAATTTGTGTGTGTAAAATTACAAACTTCTTGGTATGCTATTAGTATTATAACTTTTTATCTTATCTAGGAGTTAGTAATTTTTTTTAAAATCCGTCTGTACCTTAGGACCCTTGATCGGAATTGATGGGATGGTCCCTTGCTTGCTTCCGGAGAGCAAATTAGTTTATTGTCCTCCACGTAATGACTCGCAGTTTGTACTGCTTTTTTGACAATAAATTTATCTATCTTCATTGATAAGAGGTGAATAGCGTACGATTTCATTATATTGTTTATGAATTCGCGTGCGTACTTCGCATCGTATCCTGTGAAGTTTCCTGGGAGGGATGATTAGTGTCTTTGAGGGGGAATTACTCCACCGGTGGAGGCGTTTGAGACTCGCTTGTGGCGGCGGTGGAAACGGAGGCGGCGGCGACAGTGGCGAAGGCGGTGGTAGGCGCCAGGACACTCGTCAGTGTCCTCGCAGTCCTAAGACAGCAGCTATCGTCGCCGCGGTCGCTCCGCCGTCGCACCGTGGTCACCAGGAGAACTCGGCATTCGACTTCGCTCTGCTCCTGTGCGAGGTTATGCTGTAGCCATGGATGATGATGAAGTAGATATGTGTAAGTGGCGCGAATCCTTTTGTCGGCAATTCACTTGGCGTTGCGTATTTACCAACTCTGCGAAATAGATGTGAGCTATTTGTCTGTATTCGATATATTTGCTATACTGTGGTAAATATGCAAATACGCGAACAGCCGTATCCGACCCCTTGTCGCGTTTTAGTCGCACACCAAAGAACGCAAATAAGGCAAATATTTGCGTGAACCGTTCACACTT
>NNCF01127014.1:1265565-1276139 GCA_002313205.1 Laupala kohalensis
TGTTTGTTATATTTGTGAATACGTCAAATATTTTGTCAAATACAGCGAATGCGCTACACAAATACCGCAACGCCAAGAAGTGAAGTGCCAGCATTTGACGCAGATGGTCGGTTCTTTCTTTGCAAATCCTTCAAGAGATGGCTCTGCTCGAAAAAAAACTGTGATTGGGATGTTATTTGTTATGTAAAAATAAATTCTTGCGTTTAGGTAATGTATTTGTTAAGTAGACAGCGAATGCTATTCTCCTCAGGCCTTAAGCCTTAACCAAATCCATCTGACTACTTCATGTCCATCACCATATACAACAACAAAAACACAAACACCTCCAACTATTTTGTCTCTAATCATCAGCTAAAAAGTCTCATCGTTTGGTGATGGAGTTGGAGTAGTTAGATTCCTGAGGAAGATAGCGTTCGTTGTCGAAACGGTGGTCTAGTTAATAAACTTTTTACCTGAACGGAAGAATTTATTTTTACAAAAATGTACTGGTTCAAAGTTTTGTCTATCAGCTATAAGTGTTTTGTCTAATATGACGTGAACTTTCTCTTCCTTGTGTGGACAATTAACCAAATAAAGAAAATCAGTTAGGAACCAGTATTCTGAGAACTAATGAACTTTTGTAATGGTACGTAATAATCCATTAACGATACTATTTCACATATGTTCCGAATATATTTAGGGAAGAAAACCCGACCTAAGTTTTTAACTGATAGTTTAATTTTGAACTAGTTTGCTAGCTATAATCTAGCTCACCTGACGTCTCGCATTAGGGACGAAACTAGCGGACAATTTATTATCCATATTGTTTGTGGGTTTTTTTACAGAATTGTGACATGTGTATTTTATTTTATTAATTTGGGTCAAAATTAAACTGTCTGCTAAAAACTCTGGTCGCTACTTATAATAATCCATTCTTGGTGCAGGGTGAGGGAAAGCGGAATTTATTATTGCTTGCTGTTGCAGGAAAATTATTGTGATTGTTACTCAGGTGTTTCATTGAGCTCCATAGGTTCTTTACGTTTCGCCGGTATGCATGTAATACAACGGTTGATATTCGACACCTCTTGTTCCTGATTTTTCTGCGCGTCGATGTATTTGTTCGCATTAGTCATAACAATTTTCTGAATGCGTCTCATTTCATTTGAAAACACGAGTCACGCTTCTCAACGGTAAAATTGTAACGAGAATTGGATATGAAAAATCGCTGGAGAAAATAACTATAAAGTAGAATATAAACAGGAAAGAGTTCTTTATTTTCCCTGTTACCGAAACTCTTTTCTGGAATGGAGGTCGAATCACAATTACATTAAAATACAATATTTACTAACTTTTAGTTCTGCAAAGTTAACTGTCAGAAGCACATACTTGAAAGGTTATCGGCCTTAATAATTACTGCGAATTGGTTTTCTTGCATTTAGGCCACAAAAATAAATGTCATTTTGCCAACGTTTCTACTTTATTGTAGTCACCAACAGGGCTATATAACAAACCATGGATACATGCAATGAGCATACATTCTCTATCATAATTTCGTCAAAATCAACTAATAAATTACATATCTCAGTGCAAGGAAATTTGTTTACCCAGTTACAGTTAGATGAGATTACTTTCTACTCATCGAGGATATGATTAGATGAGTTGAGGCCTACACGAACTTCACTATCAAACTCTCCCAAGTCTGTGTGTCACTATTTTAGACAAACTCTCCCAATTGTCACTATTTTAGAATCAATTTCATTCACTATTTTACATCATCACTTCACCTTAGATATTTTAAAAAGTAAGTAAGACATTATTAGATATTTTAAAAAGTAAGTAAGACATTATTAGATATTTTAAAAAGTAAGTAAGACATTATTAGATATTTTAAAAAGTAAGTAAGACATTATTAGATATTTTAAAAAGTAAGTAAGACATTATTAGATATTTTAAAAAGTAAGTAAGACATTATTAGATATTTTAAAAAGTAAGTAAGACATTATTAGATATTTTAAAAAGTAAGTAAGACATTATTAGATATTTTAAAAAGTAAGTAAGACATTATTAGATATTTTAAAAAGTAAGTAAGACATTATTAGATATTTTAAAAAGTAAGTAAGACATTATTAGATATTTTAAAAAGTAAGTAAGACATTATTAGATATTTTAAAAAGTAAGTAAGACATTATTAGATATTTTAAAAAGTAAGTAAGACATTATTAGATATTTTAAAAAGTAAGTAAGACATTATTAGATATTTTAAAAAGTAAGTAAGACATTCCTCTCTCTTACTTTATTTATTCTGCCAACGTTACGAGATTTGGTTTATCTCTTCATCAGGGTCAGACTATAATACATAACAACAATAGACAGAAATGGTAGTTGTATACAAACATTTTTTACATTACATTCAATGCATTAATTATAATAAGGTACTAAAAACATATTTATATAACATACCTGAGGTGCATATACAATAAAAATCATGTTAATAAAATTAAAATTACCACAGTCAATCACATTTTAAACACTAGTTAAGAATTAAAATCATGGAAGGTTCGTCCAGACTTAACCTTCTCCGTCATTATCTGGTTGAATACTAAGATTCACACAGTATTGGTAACATACATTTACGAAACACAAGCATTACCAATATAACACATAAAATATAAGAAATTCATTTATTATTTAACCATATATAAAACACTATCGTAATCTTTTGTAAAAATGTTACATTCTAATTGAGTTTTCACATTTGTATTCATTTTAATATGACAATTTTCTAAAATCAATCTTTTGAAATAATTTTCCTCGTTTCTTTTTTCGACTCGAACAACTTGTATGGAATTGAAAGATGTCACCAAAAGCAACATGTCATTAAATTGTTGGAAAATTAGATATTAGAACAACGTATTTCCTTGCCGACACTTTTCTGGTTTTGAATTTTTAACCCCGAAACTAAATCCAAACTCCGTCACTGTTTTCAATTTGTACTACAAAGAATTTGTTCATTTCAGTACATGCGTGCGTTGATGCAAATGTTAAAGCGTGTAGTTGAGTTGCGGTGGAGGCAGTGAGGTGGGTGGAGGGATGGTGGTGGAACGATTTCTATCCACGGCCCTGCTGTTGTTTCGATGAAGTGTGAAGTAGTTGAACACCGTACTTATAACCAAAGTTTGTCCCCTCTCGATTCCCTTCTGTTGATGAGTAAGCAATGAAATACAGGATGATACCGTTTTCTTAGTTTCACGGTAGATACTTTAAGGGTTGGTACAGGACATTGTAACTATGATTTATTGTATAGGAATGTACGGGCGCAAGTGACGCGATGAGCAAACATGGGAAATACATAACCTCATTTACGAATATCCGCAGTTGCTGCACGTGTACGTGAAATACCTGGCATCTTTGAATACGTACCCCAATCGTTCCATCGTTGCTGTCAAGCATGTATCACTGTTGGTGGACGCAATTTTGAACAGTCATTGCACTTGTCAACGACGCTGTCAATGAACAGTGTCTTTCCTTGCATCTCTTATTCCTTGTGTTTTTTAGGTGTAGTTCAAGTAACTATGGTAATTATCTGGACATCAGTATTGTCTAGAATTAAACACAAATTTGTTGGAATTCTGTTAATAATATAACACGTGTCGAGCTATTTTTTATCGTTAAGAGTATGTTGAAATGTTAAATCCTTCTCTGCCTTAGGGCCCTTGATCGGAATTGATGAGATGGTCCCTTGTTTGCTTCCGAAGAGTAAATTAGTTTGTCTGCCACGTTGTCATACGCAGTTCGTAACTGCTTTTTGGTGGTAAATTTATTATTATTAATTTAATAAATCAGAAGTGATTGAAGAAGTTAGTCGTACTTCAAGTCCTATTCACAGGGAGATTGATTTTTTTTTCATGAGTGCTGTGATTGGTTGCAATAGCCTGCGACTGAGATTCGGTGCGACCTAATATGACGACGATTGAATCAAAGTCAAAATCAAACTATCCCTGAACAGGCCCCGAAGATACCCAAGGGGTTCGCGAAGGGTAGAGCTCTGCAATTACTTGACCTCAGCACTAGAAGGAGATGTGGTCGACATCCCGCTTCGACCGGTTTGACCTCAGGATAGACCTTCGTACTCATTTTATAGCAGACTGATTGGGCCTGGGTGTCAGTGGATGTTGAGGTGTGGCGAAAAATACCCACATCATCGGGGATCGAACCCCGGCGACTCAGCCAGCAACTCATCACTGAGCCACGCTGACTCCCGATTGAATCAAGTATTCTTTTTATTGATTGATTGTTGAAAAGCTGAAGTAATTGAATAATTCTTCAAGACACGATTGTACATTTTTAAGATTTGTAACTGCTTGATCAGCGTTTGAGCTGTAGAGTAAACTGAACTCTGTGTCAACACGTGTTTGTCGTCTTTGTGTGAGTGACGTCACGAACCCTTGAGCTCTCATGCGATCCATCTCTTCTTTTTTAACTCATTTCACACACGGAGGAGGAGGCAGCTGGTAACTGATGACTGAACCTGTCACATGCACTCTCATCAATCGACAATCAATTAAAAATTTGATCAACACTGTTTTTCTTTTGGATCGTAGTTAACATGCAACACGAAAATTAAAATAATCTTCACTTGCCATCAAGGAATTATCTGCTGGGGTTACTGCGTTGTTATTCATGTCTGAACCATTCAACCTTTATTTACATGACGTGGAATTTGTGTATCTGCTTTTATGTTACTCTCTCCCTCCCCTCCTTTATTATTATCTCACCCCAATCAGTGTTTGACGCGTCAACTTTTGAGGTGCTTTTATTTTCTCCTGATTAAAATAAATTCACTATTTCGTGAACAACAATGTTCTTCCCGACAAACAAACTGTGCATTGAATGTTACATTCAAGTTGTTACTATGCTAAAAGTTGAAATAAATGTTAAAAATTTGTTTCCGTGTTCATTTTCAAACTGTATTTATTCAGTTTGGAAGATGACTAAAATTTTATTTTGAAAGTAGAGTTGTATAAATATCCCACTTTCCGATCCATTAGGGCGTATACGAATACGAGTGAGTGTGGCCGACAGAGAACGTGTAAATTTTAGACGCTTACGTGAGGAAATGATCTGGCTTTTCACGCCTAGATCACCTGTTTAATCGTTGTATGCTTTTTTCTGGCGGCAGTTCGGATACATTTGTTTCTAAGTTTGGAATACAGCGCTTCAAAACGTTTCGTTCGCGTACGTCGGATTATTACTCTATTAATTTATAAGGTTTACTAAACGCAATCATATTGAACATATACACATCTTTTGTCACTAGCACATGTGACTTCGACAACGATTTTTTTCCTAGTACCTTGACGTCAAATGCTGCGATGCTCCAAAATATCGAAAGTATTATTTTGTAAAATAGTTTATCGCGCTGTCTTCGCTTGCCCTTTTACTTTGTTTTGAAGACGAAGACTTCAACATAAAACTGTGGCAATTGAAAAGCGAATTCCCCTTCTTCCATTCACCTCCTTCTATTCCTAGTTTCTTAATATTACTAACTGCTGCTACTAGCACGTCCACATGAGCCAAGTTAAAGTTAAACCCAGCTAACAGTCCCTACCGTCCACTTCCTACCTCTTCGTGTAGATAAGCTTCAATAGCACGCTACATTCCCCATACAAATACTACACAATAAAAGAAAAAGACAGAGACTTGAAAATGACTTCTTAGAGACAGCGGTTTTCAACATAATCACCGCTCCAGAACCTTCCACGCTTGTACTGCGCTACAAAGCCCCTTCCTAGCTTCCACTATTACACCTTCCTAGCTTTGTGTTCTCCTAGACTCGATCCACTCCGGCTAGTTTCGGTGTTTGCTTCCTGACCCCGAATGGCTGTTGGTTCGCAGGACAACTGCTGGTGCGAGGCCGTGGCCGACGTGCCAGCATGGCTGATGACGGCGAAATCTGTAAGAGATGCAGACCTTCGGGTCTACTTGTGAACTGTTCTTGAGCACAGCTTAGTATTAGTGGTTTTTAATTTTGTATTCTTATTTTGCTGCTACATTTGCTACGTTACTACATCGCGCTTCCACCATTAAACATAATTAGTTGTGTAATTTTTTTTCTACTTGAAGTGTCAGACCATGCACATCGTGAGACGAATTACTTCTCGTCTGTTGACCGATGCGAAGTACGTCTAATAGCACCAATAATCCTAAATATTTTGCCAGCTTCATCTAATTCATTGTTTCTAATACATGTTGTTTGTGGCGAGTACGAACATGGTCTGTCAAAATGTATATCCTAGCTGTGTAACTTCATGGAGATGTGTGTTATCTATGATTGATTTATGTGTTTCTTTTGTAAAAGCTCTTAAGATATGAATTTTTCTCAGAATTATGAACGGAATGGAAGAACTAGCTGTTTTTAGTTACGTTACTAGATGTTTTTAAATTTGCATCTTTCAAAAAAGATTTTAATTTCAAAAAATTAAATTTCTTAGCAATTCATCTAACTATTTGTTATTTAATATTGCACTATAACTTTCGAGCGCATGTATCCTTGTAATGTTTGTAAGCATGAGCTTTATTGTTCTGGCTTTGTGCACTTGATGTATTTTTATTCGGGTTTCCTCTTGAATATTTTTTTAATTATTCAATTATACTCCTAGAATTGCTCTGGTAGAATATACAAAAGAGTGTAATGTTGCAGAGTTTCAAGTTCAATAAAGGAAGTTTTTAATACCAACTTAATTATTTTCAATTTTTAGTGTTGAGCAGATATTTTGAATAGTTTTGTGTTTTCAGAAGAAATCGTAAGGCAGATTTCGATGGATATTGCCTCTGGCTGAGTTTTGACAATCATATTGTATTTGACTTTTTATGCTTCAAGGGAAACTTTTGTAGCAAATAAACATATTGATCCTCTAGAGATAACATATTGAAAGAAAATGGTGATCACTCTTAAAGCCCTCTCCATTAGAATCACTAAATACTATTCGTGTGAAAACAAACAAGGAGAAACTGTGTGATTGCTTTCAAACATTTAATATTTTTTAATGGATTGCAATAGTAAAGAAATATTTTAGGAAGACTGACACATGCCTACAGTCCTCAGAGCAAAAGAAAAGTGACGAGATGTAACCAATGGAGCGAAAGCGCGGTGTTGTCATATGCCTGCTGCGGGGGGTGGTCTGGCATGACTCCACCCATTACAGACGGCATGCCATGGTACCCACTCAAAGGCTGTTCTAAACTGTTGGAAAGCTAACTTCAGGAACTGTTTCTTTCGGCTAAAGGTTAGAGACCAAGCCCTCGGTTGAAATAACAATTATTGTCTGTTCTACGAATCGGCGGAAGCATCCGAATGTAAACTCACTAAGATTCCGCTGACACGAGTAAAACGCCGACGTGTCTACTGCGAGAGGAAGAGTGGGCAATCTTGCTACGCTGGTATTGGCTCCTCAACTTTCACGTGGTCTTTAGACTCCTCCCTCATTACTTTTCTTTCGCTGCGACCAGTGGAAAGACAGCGTGTGAAATGTTTGTGGTAGAAGAAATCTTGAGCCTGTGATTGACGTGTGATGTAATGTTTCAGTTACTCCTCCCGCCCAACGGGTGCAGTTCATCTTGGGAGAGGATGTGGACGATGAGACTCATGAACCTCATCCTCTCTTCTCGGAGATGGGAGAGTTGGTGCACGATGGCGACGAAATGGAGTGGAAGGAGACAGCAAGGTACGGAACTTTGACCCCTTTGGAAGCATGCTTGTCTGCCACTGAGTCACTCCGGGTTCAATTCCCGGTGGGGCCAGAAAAATCGTAACTTTTCACTTCAATGTCCCAGGTCATACCACCACCTAACAATAAACTTTACCACCCGCACCACACACTCTAGAAATATGACTTCACCTGCGAGTCTTATTCTCATGAGAGCTACCGCACACGAGCACCTTTCCGACTTGAATCAAAGTCTCCACATTTCTGTGGCATAAATGACTGGAAAACGATAAAATTGAATGTGGATTGTTGTCGTCAGAGCCCTACAAATATGAGACTGTCGGACCGGACGTTGAGTTCAATTACACTACACTCACCGTCGACGAACTGACGTTATGGCAGAAATGTCCTCGAGACTGTCTCAAGTAGGAAAGTTACCCGATGACCCGACGGGGGATGGGGGGGTGGTTAAAGCAACCTGACTACATGTATTTCTTTCCTTTTTTAAAAATTTTATTTATTGAGCGGGACTTTAAGAGGTTCACAGACCCTTCGTGGCTTCAATAATGTTGAAGTTCCTCAATTAATTTCAGATGTCACTAAGTGTCACTAAGTTCTCTTTCCTTTTTTCTCTAAAGGACTGCACTCAACTCTGATATTGTCTTGATAAAATACATGATTTTTACTTCAGTTAGTCGCGTATACTGCCAATTGCGGCTAATGTATATTCCATTATATCTTGTGAGTTTATTGCACATATTTTTGAAAAGGAAAAAATTCGAATTATTATTAATATTACATAAAGCTGACAGCTGTTTCCCATAGAATACAGGAGAGATGTAGAAATATTACAATTGTAATTACTAAAAGAAAGATATTTCACTGAATACTCAGAACCAAAATGATTACCATTGTAATTTAATATATTTGCTGTCTATTACAAGTAGGTATTGGTATTAAAGTTGTGAAAATTCCATGTGATCGCATACAAAAAAGGGCTGATGTTTTTTCTTCAACGAATGTCCATTACAGTGCTAATGTTATTTTCAGATGGATAAAATTTGAAGAAGATGTAGAGGAAGGTGGTAACAGGTGGTCCAAGCCTCATGTGGCGACCCTATCCTTGCATTCGTTGTTTGAGCTCCGCAGTCTCTTGCTTAATGGTACCGTCATGCTGGACATGGATGCCACTTCATTGGAGCAAATAGTTGATCTGGTGCTGGACAACATGATCAATGCAGGGTCTTTACCTTTTGACTCCCGAGACAAGGTGAATGAATGTTTTATATTGTTACTTTTAGTTTGTATTGTTCGCTTTTAGTTTAAAATATTATACACTACCACTTTACAGTTGCCTAGAACTGCCTATAATAATAAATTTATTGTCAAAAAAGCAGTACAAACTGCGTATGACCACGTGGAGGAAAATAAACTAATTTACTCTCCGGAAGCAAGCAAGGGACCATCCCATCAATTCCGATCAAGGGCCCTCAGGCAGAGGCGGACTTAACATTTCAGCAAAAATTCCTAGATAAGATAAAAAGTTAGCTACGAGTTATAATACTAATAGAATGTCAATATGTTTGTAATTTAACACAAAAAATTTATTTTACATGTACAAATTATTATCAAACTATAGATTATTCTGAGTATAGTGTTTAAAAATCATAAGAGTTGAAATAACACTAAATTCATGATTTATTGTTACCATAAACATGCCTCTAGACAAAGCCTAGAGAACCTGTATAAAAAATCCGCCTCTACCCGAAGGAAAAACGGAAAAAAACCCGGGCCAGGATGGGGCTACAGAATTAATGTACACAACCGTGCCAAAGTTGAGTACACATAAAACTAAATTTTTTATGAGCCATGAGACACAATCGTGCAAGAAATTTTTTTTTGAAATTGTTATAAGTTATTTAAAAAGTACTACAGCAATGGCATGATAAAGTACAAGACGGGTTTAACTTTTATTAAAATTAATAAAAAAATTTACATTGTAGAAGCACTGGTGCAGGAGGTAGTTTTTAACTGCAGATTTGAACAGATTCAATTTCATAATGTCTATTATATTCTTGGGCAGGGAATTATATAGATCGATTCCCGAATGATATGGTCCTTTTTGGCAAAGAGTGGTTTACACTCTAGGACGATGAATATTATTACTATTGCGAGTATTGTGTTCATGAACGAGACTGTTTTGTATGAAGCAAGGATGGCACTTCAGTAATTCGATCTTAACAAACACGACCGTTTCATAAATATAAATGCAGGGAAGTGTTAAGATATTTAATTCCTTGAATAAAGGTTTACAAGAGTTTCGGGGGTGAGATTTACAAATTATCCGAACTATCCTCTTCTGAATTCTGAAAGTTTGAATACTCTGACCGGAATTACCCCAGAAGGTAATGCCGTAACGTAAATGGGAGTAAACGTTTGCAAAATATACGCAACGGGAAATACGTGGACTAACTGCGTTAACTAAGATTCGGAATGCGTAACACAATTTGCTTAATTGGGAATTAAGATTGTCAATGTGACAATTCCATTTGAGGTTGTCTTGAATATGGAGGCCTAAGAATTTTGTATTCGTAATAGTTTTTAATTGTGTTCCGTTTAAAGAAAGAGAAACATGGGGTAAAGATTTTGTGATACTATTGTGAAATGACATAGACAGTGTTTTGTCAGTGTTTACAATGAGATGATTTGCATGGAACCAAGTTGAAAGGTTAGACAAAACTTTTTGAGCATTGGCGTGTTTACATAGTAAACAAGTGTCATCAGCAAAATCTGGAAGATAATTTTTCTAGGATTTTTGAGAAAGTGGGTAGTAGAGATATTGGCCGGTAATTTCCAATATTAAGTTTGTTTCCTTTCTTGTGTAAAGGT
>NNCF01127014.1:1278779-1309508 GCA_002313205.1 Laupala kohalensis
TCTCTCTCTCTCCTTTCAAGTTTGATGGCTCTCAGATATTGCACTTCTGTGTACAGGTTATATTTTTGATCAGCAGTGTTCACTTCCTTCCCTGAATGTTTTCCCTTGTCCTGCTCTCTTTCTATCTGTGCTGTGGATGTTCCTTGACTGACTACTGTTAAAAGGGATCCATATTTAAAGGGTTCTCTTTCAATTTTCCGGAATGTGTGCAGTGAAACAGCATTCCAATCATTAAACATTTGTTTTTTTATATACATTAGCTCATCGCGAGTAGCAATATTTGGCAGTGTTTCATAACAAAATATCTACTTTGATTAAATCATTTAGTAAGTGTGTATTTGTTTAAAAATTGCAATCTAAATATTCTTTATTGAAGCTTTAAATTCCACTGAGTTAATGACTTCATTAAACAAATTTTCATTATTTATTTTTCAAATTATAATTTGCTGTGTGTCAAATGTTCATTATAATATTTTTATTTATTTTTAGTTTTAATTTTTACTCAAAAAAATGAACGAACTATTATTTGTCATTAGTAGTGCTTATTTGTGTTTAAATGCAAGTGTAGTTTCACTGCACCATAATTTATTTCATCATTATATGTTCTATTTTCATCTTGTATTGTAGTTGGAGAAAACGGTTTCCTTTTATTTTATTTATTTTTTGATAGCTGTTATTATCAACTTTAATTTTTTTCTCATCTTTTTTATTTTTCTTGTCTTCAACTATTGGTTGGAATTGTCGACAATATTCTGGTATTTCACAAGCATACTTTTTGCAGCTTTTTTACATTATTTTAATTCTATTTTCTGGTCTTGTAGTACTGCCCTTTGGCTGTGACGTAGTAGTGCATTTCTTGTGTGTATCTGAGGTAACGTCTTTCTGCAGTGGAGGAGCAGCAGCCCTCTACACCACAACCCATCTCAACGACTACAAAGCCAGATTTCGGCCGATTTCTATCTGTCCCTGGAACTGGTAACCTTAAGCTTTGCTCTGCTCTCACCATTGATGGCTTGCTATCCCTGACAGAGCTTTTGTTGAAATCTCTTCCTTTTCAAGGCAATAATTTGGCTAATATTGTACCAAAGAAATGTTTGTTTCTTTCCTTTTTGTCAAAATTATCTATTCACTCAAATCATGTCTATATAACTTACAGTAATGAATTAAATTATTTTATGCATAAGCTATAATCATTGCCTTGAAATACTATTATTTCATTTTCTTTTGTTTTGAATGTGTGTTTGTATGTTGTTGTTTTTTACTTTTATTTAAATATTTCACTATAACTGTTCCGGTGAATTGTCAAGTATAAAACTTTAAATATATTTATGAAAGTGGTCATAATCTTTCTGGTTTTAGAGTGGTTTGGTTTATGTAATTCTTGTTGGAAAGCTCTGTTGTTTTTTACTCATTTTCTTCATGGCAGCTGGAATGTTTTATAAGTTGTTATAACTATTATTGCATTTACCCTTCCCAGCATGATACACAATCCTCTTTTAAAATGGAGTCATGTTATCTTACTACCCCTTAATACTGATTGTTTTATCAGTAACTTAGACTAGTTATCTTTTTCAAATTTTTTAAATATCAGGTTTTTAGATTAATTAGGAAATGGTTTGTACCTTTATGTATTAACTTTCACTGGAAACTTAAATAGTTAAGTAGTTTGTTTTATTTCTATCAGTTGTAACTAAAAGTTTTTCCTCTTATGAAAAACAAGATTTACTTACAATATACATAATGTTTGTTGATTTTTTCTGCATAAAATGAATTTAAATTTGTTAAATTCATTTAAATCTTTTTTTTCAATTTGCTGTTAAATTTTAAGAAAGTTTTGATTTACTTCTTTTGAGAAAAGATTTTATACTTATAGTAATTTGTCATAATTAACCTATGGTAGATTATTATTTTATTGTGATTTAAAGATTGAAAAAATAGCTAATTCAATGAAATTATCATGCAAAGCCAAAGTTTGATATATTTCACCATTTCAGGAACTACAAGTTCAAGCTCTCCATCGCAGACTGGAATGGTTCAGAGTCAAAGCTCGGTATCCATCAAATCTATTAACAGAAACCAAAGTTCATCAGCTCTTGGGGATATGAATGGAGATGGATCTCAGCACAAAGTATGAATGAATAAATAAATAAATTAATTAATAAACTTTATTGTCAAAAAATCTGTTGTGAACCAAGTGGCAGAAAATAAACCAAGTTACTCTCTGGAAACAAGCAAGGCACCATCCTCTCAATTCCGATCAAGGGCCCAAGGGCAGTTGTGGATTTAATACTTACAAAAGAAATTATTGAATAAATACATTATGTTATCCACTTATTATTCAAAAATGAATCATTGACATTATGTGGAAAAGAAATTCAAGATTAATAATAACAAAATTATTACAAGACATACCTGCCTATGGAAAATTCGTACTACCCAGAGGAAAACTGGAGAAAAGTCCGGGTCAGGATAGGGCTACAGAGCTAATGTATACAATCATGCCAAGGTTGCATACAGTTAAAAATAAACTATTATAAATAAAAAGGATCAAAAACAACATTCATGATAAATGGAATTTAATCAGTATCCAGAGTACTGTAACAATGATGTGATGAAGTACAAGAGAAATTAACATCACTTACATCTAAAATCATATGGAAAACAATAATTATTGGGAAATTGAAACTCTCATTAACCACTTTTATTAAAATCAGTAAATTCTTTTACATAATAAAAACAATAGCGCATTACAAAGTTTTGATCAATGGATTTGAAGAAATTGAGTTTATTTATGTTTGATATTTTTGGGATACAAAATTATTCCTGAATGATATGGGCTTTTATGGTGTCACTCTAGGACAATGAATATTAGCTTTATTACAAGTGTTTCTTCTGAAGCAGGGGTAAGATCTAAATCAAGGGTGTTTATTGATTTCTGTTTCATTATTGCAAGTCTGTTTCTTATTTATGATAAATAAATATAGTTTCTAAAATTGTTTCTTGGTGCAAATCACCTCAACTTTTTAGATTTACAATCTTTTTTTTTTTCTTCTAATAATCTGACATTTAAATAAAATTGTTCTTCTCTTCAGGGCAATGTGAATTTCATGCGTAAGATCCCTGCTGGAGCAGAGGCATCAAACATACTTGTTGGGGAAGTAGATTTCCTGGACAAAACCCTATCAGCATTTATAAGGCTCAGTCAAGCAAACTTCTTAGGTGATTTAACTGAGGTTCCTGTTCCCACTAGGTTTCTATTTATACTACTTGGTCCAACTGTGAGTATATTCTTTTTTTATATTAATTGTATATGCTGTATGTTACCAAGCTAATTCAATTGTATTTTGTATAGCTGGTTAATTTAGTTATTTATTCATGAATTCCCTACTTTTGTCTTGATACCATAAATCAAACAATTTGTTTTAAAATTGTTTCTATAAAAGTGCAACCTTAGCTGTATAATTCAATAAAGAGTAGTTATAACTTTAGTAAATGATTTTTTGTTTTATGTATTATAACTTGAACAATTTTTATTGTAGTCAAACATAAGAGTCAACATTTATATTACATTATGGGGAGAAAAAATAAATAAACAATTTCATTAATATTGTTTTCATTGTTTGATTGTAGGGTGGTCTGACTGGGTTTCATGAAATAGGACGGGCAATGGCAACTCTCATGTCAGATGAAGTGTTTCATGATGTTGCTTACAAAGCTCGAAACAGAAATCATTTATTAGCAGCAGTTGATGAGTTCTTAGACGCTGTTACCGTTCTACCTCCTGGAGAATGGGATCCTACCATCAGGATTGAGCCTCCGGCTGCCATTCCTTCTCAGGTATCACAGCTTGAATTTTTCTTTTTCCCACCTGAAATCATTAGTTATTCAACTAATCTTTAATATTAATAACACAGGCACAGAAAAAAAGAAGAAAAAAATTAAAACCCAGAAGGTAGACCCTACTACCCCCATGTATTTTGAGGTGGTGCAACCGATTATGGTTATAAAAAAAATTGGATTATTAAAATTTTTCATTGTCATAATTGATTTCAGTGCTCCAAAATACACAGGGGTAGTAGGGTCTACCTAGGGGTAGTAGGGATTTCTTTTGTGTGTGTGTGTGTTTGCCTGTGTAATTAATAATTTAAATTGGGGAAATTTTAATTTACTACTCGGATAAAGAATAATAGAATGTTATGTTTTATTAAAAATGATAAGCAGTAGCTATTCCAGGAACTACCCAAAAATTCATTACAAGTAAATGTTTTAACCCCTCTTCCTGCACATTTTGTTCATGTCCTTAGTGGTTTAAATCTTGGTCATGATGGCTGCAATGAGCCAAAATTGAGCTTTTTGCTGGAAGTATAAATAATAATATGTCTTGTGCGAGGGATATAAAGACTTCTGAATTTTTCTTTAGGATCAGCGCAAACGCCCGCCCGAGAAAAGAGAGGAGCCTGCTGAGGAGGAGGATGAAGAAAAGGAAAGGGAAGCCTCCGGTCTTGTCCGTACTGGTCGCCTCTTTGGAGGACTTGTAAATGACGTTAAAAGAAAAGTTCCGTGGTATGTTTTTGTATTTGTACACATTAAATATTTAAGAATTATGTAGAAAACCTATACTGTAAGAAAGAAGTTAATTAATTATAATATTGGATTAATATTCAATAACAAAATTCTGCAATAATTCTGTTTGAACATTTTATGCAGTTACTATAGAATCCCTCTTAACCAGCCTCGAATCAACTGGTCCTCAGATTAACCAGTCTATCTTGTGGAACAGCTTTTTTTCTCTTTCAGCATATAATATCTAGATAGTGGCTCAAACATTGATTTTTTGATGGGCCTTTGCTGGAAAATGAAATGGAGTGATAGGACATTAAGTGTGCAAAGCTTTTGTTGTAGCAAGCAGAAAGGGGGAAGGGGAGGGAGTTTGCCAGTTTGGTTCCCCTCTTCCTATCTGTCTATTTTTACATGAAGCAATGTGTACTTATGTCTACTGCTCTATGAATCAATTTCCTTTTTTTGAGTTAACTTATATTTATACACACAGTTCAATAAAATGAGCTGCAATGACGTCTCATTTGCTTGTTTATTAATGGAAACCTGATGAAATTGTAGGCTCCTTTTGAACAAAAATCGATTTGTCATGGGAAACTCGGATTAACTGGCCAAACTGGAAACTGTCCAGATCATTTAAGAGGGTTTCTACTGTACTTGAAATTTTAATAAGTTTTCCCTAATGATTCTGGTTTTAATGAAACCTCACAGATACTTTGTCTCAACTTTTTTAATTTATTCTATAATTTGATTGTAGGTACTGGTCAGATTTTAAAGATGCTTTGGCACTGCAATGCATTGCCTCGTGGATTTTCCTTTACTTTGCTTGTTTGTCTCCGATTATTACGTTCGGTGGCTTATTGGGGCATGCAACTCAAAATAATATGGCAGCAATGGAGTCTTTGGTATCTGGATTTGTCTGTGGTATTGGTTATGGATTTTTCTCTGGTCAGCCATTGACAATACTTGGCTCCACAGGCCCTGTACTAGTTTTTGAGAGCATCATGTTTGAATTTTGCAAGTGAGTTAGAGTACTTCATTGAATGAGCTTTTAAAATTGATTATTTCTTCTGAATCACATGAAAAATAGAGGATATTATCAGAAATAGTGCTCTAGATAACATACATTGCAAGTTAAACACACTATTTGTATCATAATTGTATATAAATAATTTATTGTTTAAAAAATAATTTATTATTCAAGTTTACTTGGTGTGGTATTTGAAATGTTTTGTTTCTTTGGGGAAGGGGCAGATCTTTTTTTATTTTTTATATGTATAAAAGGACAGAATATTTGCAATAAATATCCAGCTAAATTGTAAGGAGTAGGTTTAGATTTTTCTTTATACTATTTGCACGAAAGATAAAATACTTTTCAATATTGCATTCAACATTATGAAGAAAGTTGTAAGCATGAATGAACCATCTGTTTTATTGCAGAAAACAAGATTGGGATTACATGACTTTCCGTTTCTGGATAGGTATATGGATTGGTTTTATTCTTTTGGTTTTAGTAGCCATTGATGCAAGTGCTTTTGTTTGTTATATTACACGTTTCACAGAAGAAAATTTTGCTACTTTGATTGCTTTTATATTCATTTACAAGGTATTGTAAAATATTTTGTTTTTGGGTTTAAATGATCAGTGAATGATAAACTGATAAATTAATTATTGATTTCTCTTTCTGCTGAAAGGCTGTTGAAAATGTTCTTCACATAGGAAAACAATATCCCATAAATACTCATGGTAATATGAATCTTAGTTATGAATGCTTTTGTCAAGCTCCAATTAATTCCACTGCCCCTGCCAATTTTAGTTGGAACACACTGAGTAAAACTGACTGCATTGTAAGTATTTCTACAATTTTACTTTTTATGGTTTTGTTAATTTTGTTATGAATTTTTATGGTTTTGTTCTTTCTTTCTTAAGGCACAAAATGGAACATTGATTGGTGATGGTTGTAATACTCCCCACTATGTGCCTGATGTTTTTATGATGTCAATCATTCTTTTTATGGGAACATTCTTATTATCAGTGCAAATGAAAGATTTTAAAAATGCTTTATTTTTTCCATCATTTGTAAGTAAATGAAAGTAAAAATTATATAAAACCTGGAATTATAAATTATAGGTACATCTTATTTATTTGTTTTTCAGGTACGACAATTAATTAGTGATTTTGCTGTGATTTTAGCTATATTTTTAATGTCTGGCTTGGACTATGTTGTAGGAATTGAAACACCAAAATTAATGGTGAGCAATGCAAATATATATATCAATAACTCCTGAATATTTTTATGTGAAATATTTCAAGTTGTACTAACCCATAAACCTTGATCCAAGAAGTTGTTAAAAACATTTTATGAACAACCATGAAATGATTTTCTTTGTAATGACACTTGACCAATGTACAGGTACCTAGTGAATTCAAACCAACCCTTAAAGAAAGAGGGTGGTTCATACCCCCGTTCAGCCCAAGACTGAGCTGGTGGGCACCAATTTTTGCAGTATTGCCAGCTTTACTCGGAACTATTTTAATATTTATGGATCAGCAAATAACAGCTGTTATTGTGAATCGGAAAGAGAATAAACTGAAGGTATGTATTATTCACACACCTAAAATTGATCAAATTTCATTCTTTTTATGGATGATTTATATGAGGAACACTACAGTGTATTATCCTGCTTTTAATCTTTCATTCATTTAAAATTACTCAGTTTTATTTGAAAGTATTCATTATTCTACAATTCTATATTGTTCTTTCTTTTGTGTACAGAAAGGCTGTGGCTACCATTTAGATTTATTTATTTTGTCTATACTGATTGTCATATGCTCTGTCATGGGATTACCGTGGTTCGTAGCTGCTACTGTACTGTCCATTAATCATGTTAATTCACTCAAATTGGAATCTGAATGTGCAGCACCTGGAGAGAAACCTCAGTTTCTTGGAGTGCGGTATGTGCTCAAGATTTATTATTAGGTTGTTATTATTTTTAATGTTAATTTTGTTGGTAAGTCAAAAGAATTACTAATGTGTGAGATGTTTACGAGGTTGCTTCTGAAACTATTAATTGGAATATATGTCTACTTTTGAATAAGTTTATGATTATATATTAGAAACTTGAAGGAAACTGGTATAATTCCTTATATGAATATTATCAATATTCATTCTAAATTTTATCTTTCAGGGAACAACGTGTTACACACATCTTGATATTCCTCATGATTGGATTATCCGTATTCTTGACACCATTGCTCCAGTGTATACCAATGCCAGTACTTTTTGGAGTTTTCTTATACATGGGAGTTGCTTCACTTAAAGGACTGCAATTCTTTGATAGAATGTTAATCATGTTCATGCCTGGGAAATATCAACCTGATTACATGTTCTTGAGAAAGGTATGTTCTCATTCACCAGTGGAAACAATGACTTGTATTTTAAGAAATGTTTGTGAATCCTGTCCTGTTCAACTGTGACATGAGAAAAATTAGAATATTAAATTCTGTAAGTTGCAAGGGTAATTAAAATATTCATTAATTATTTAATACGTAAAAATTCTTGGCTTATTTTATTACTGGACATTTATAAGAACTAGCACTATCTTGTGTTAATTCTTGCACAATATTAAGTTTAAACTGTTTTACTCTAAATTTTGTTGAACTTCATATTATTTTTGAAAGTTAACACAGTCCCCTTTTTTTGTTTTCAGGTTCCCTTGAAGCGTGTTCACTTGTTCACTATTATCCAATTGGCTTGCCTCATCATTCTCTGGATTATAAAATCTTTCAGTATCACTTCAATTTTCTTTCCTCTCATGGTATGTGTGACAATGATTTCTTGTGAATATAATGAAGAAGGCAAGATATATTTGCTTAGTGACGCAAATTAAATGGCTCAAAGAAATAGTTATAGATTTAGTCAAAGTCACTAGGCAAAGTGATAAAATTCTTTCATAGTTTTCTCATTCATATCATTATTTTATTTTATTTTTTAACTAACTCACAAGTATGTATCTCAGTAAACTTTGAACTTGACATTTAATTATTGGTATTATGTGGGTAAATTTGCTTTTTGTTTTTAAAGCTTGTGGTCATGATTGGTTTAAGAAAACTTCTGGACTTCATCTTCACACAAAGAGAACTGAAAATTTTGGATGATGTCATGCCTGAAATGGCAAAAAGAAAAATTGAAGAAGAAAAGCTGGAAGGTGGGGAAGTAAGTACTCCAGTTATTCCAGAAACTAATGTTACAGAAGTTAAGAGTGAACCCCATTCATGTAACAAAACTTAATACAACACGTATAATTTACATTATTTATGTATTATTTTACACTTGGTTCACATTCATCCTCTTAAGTACTGACAAACTGATCTCTCCTATCCAGTATTTATGCATTTATCTTGCATTGGTTATGCATTTTGGTTTTGAATGAGCTGGAAGTTCTGTGCATTATGGTCTTTTTGTATTCTAGTCAAGTGAAGAACAAAGCTAGTAATGTGTGTTCATTCAATTATTCAAACACTTAGTTATGTACAAAATAAATAAAATTTGAGTGAATTTTCTTAAAATGTTTTTTGCTCTTTGGCCAAAGACTTAAGATAAATTATTATTATTATTTTTATTTATTGAAAAAATATTGATGCATAACTATTAATGATATATAGTTAAAAAGCAATTTTTATGAATATGACAAATAACTTAGTGTTTAAATAGTGAATTGCATTAGAACTATTTTTTTGCAATAATATATAAATAATATGTATTTAGTTTTTTCAATTTATGCAAACATATGTAATACATTTTATAACAGTGGATAACAATATCTAAAAGTTTTAGCTGATACTTTGTTATAGAGTAACGAGGTAACAACCATCATAAAGGCAATGTATTTTCCTTTAAGTAATGCTACCATTGTAAAAATCCTACTCTGTGAATCTCTCAAATGTATGCCGAATGTAAAAACTCCACAATATATCACAATTGTAAATGTCTGAAATTAAATTGTAGTAGTCAGAGAAAAAGACGTGTTACTTGAAAGATGCTTGATTTGTTTTCTGATATGGTTTAAGGAGTTTTTTTTTTTTTTTTTTTACAACGTTATCAAGTCTCTTTATATGTTACAGATAAATTACTGCAAGATATTTTTATAAGTTTGTTGAAATTGTAACCTCCTAAGTCATATATGAAGCTTTAAATCTAGAAGTACCAAAATGGATTAATTGTTTTTGACATCCTGATATGTAGTATTATAACGGCTTGTTGGCATAATCGAAAAATAATATCTTCAGAAAAAGTTAATCGTAAAAACCAAATGAATTCTTCGAATTCATCTTGGTACTCAAATCTAAAGATAAAGCTTTGTAAGATTTCTCTTTTATAACAAACTACCATTAACGAAAAAAATAAAAAATTCTTTTTATAAAATAAGCTGTTGTATTTTAAGAAGAGTTTTGAAAATGCAGTACTATACTCTTAATGATATTGCATCAGAATGTAAAGAATGGATTTATTTTGTTTTATTATTAACATGTTTTAAAATTCCTTTTGTGACAATTCATACAATACATTTAACAATTTTCATGTATAATTCAGTGTATTAGTTCCATAGTTTATTATGATCATATTTCTTTATTTTGCATGGCTACATTCTTGTTCCAAAATCACATTTACTGAGTAATGTGACAATTGTTTATTTCATGTTACTTAATTTTATAGTCAATGTACATTTCTGTGGTAACATTAAATGAAGTATAAATTTGACATACTTTTATTTAATGAGCTCAAATGGATATGTTTTGTGAGTACATAAAAACACCATACAAATTAGAATATTTCTGCACGATGGTGCATGTGCTTGATTACGTTTGTGAGGTTGTCTTTGTAATCCATATTTTGTAGAAAATACTGTTAATGAAATACTCACAATACATACAAATTTTTAAAATCCTTTTTCAATATCCTTTGAAAATTGTCCTTCAGGTGTAGTTCTGAGACCTAAATCTGAAAGGGGGTCTGCATTTTAGAATTTGAAATATTATGCCATTACATTTGTTGTTTATATTTGTAGCTATAACAATGAAAGGTAGTGTTTCATGTCAGGAGTAGTTACATACATCAAAGATTCATAACATTTTCTGAGTAAAGTTTTATTGGTTCCAAGAAGTGGATTACAAAGACTTGGATTCACTTAGCATGATTATTAAAGTGATAATGAAGTTTTAATTACTTTTTTTTTTTGGTTCAGTGAGTGAGTATGGGAATTCCCCTGTAGAAAATTTTGTTTTACAAACATTCCAAGAAGAGAGCAGTACTGCATGCATTGTAATAGTTTCTGCGTAAATCAATATTATTCAATTATGTGATTCAGTATGCTTAAATGTATTTCTTAGGTCCTTGCTATCATTGTTGGTAATTATCAATACATTCACTGCATTTTCTGAAGGTACATAAATTGACAGGGTTTTTTTTCTTCCTTTTTTTCTTAGGATGGAAAACCTTTGGAGTTTGGCCCAAGTGGTAACCTGCAAATACCTCTCGCTAACGGTAACATTATGAAGATCCCTCTGACATCAATTAATATATCTGAGGAAGTGAATAAAACGGGAATTTGGAAACAAGTAAATGAGACAAATGCTAATGAAAAGGATGAAAAGAAAAAAAAAAGCCCGAATAAGAGCAGGTATTATTCCTCAACTTTAACTTTATAATATAAATGGATTGGTTAAAGTCCATTGAGATTTGTTCATTATTTCAGTCTCATTATTAGGTTAAAATAATTATTGTTAATGTTTTTAAAATAGATAGTTTCCGTTGTTCATCCTTAAATGATGACTTTCATATGGATAGACGATAATAACTAAGCTATCAAAAATTTTCACCAAAACATAAATAATAAAATAAAATGGCATTAAATAATAAAATGATACCAAAACATAACGAACTATAATTAAAATAAAATACATATTTTTAACTTTTCCATATTTGACATATGTTACGTTCAATGATACAAGTGATGCAAGTGTGATTAGACTTTTTAAATTTTTGTCCTCAACTTATTTCTCTGCTCTACCTTGGTCAAAACTGAAAATAAAAAAGAAATATTTGTAGCTTTTTTGAAACTGAAAGATGGAGTTGTTGTGGAATAATATTCATTGTGATATAATTGTTTTAAAAATTCTCTTCTTAGTACTAAGTCAAAAAAGAGAGGGAACAAGAAGGATGCCATAACTGATGAGGAAAAGAAGAGGTTATCTACCATGCCTGAAGAGGAGGAAGACGAAGGTGTTACAATCAAGGTGGGGAAAGGCACTTCTGATTCCAAAGTCTAATCAAGATTAAATTCATCCCAGAGCCAACAACATTCTCTTGGTTTTGTAAGTAAGGTTTCGTTCTTGCTCTAGAAATGACACCTTAAGACATGCTTCATCCAGCATGACAATTTTTCTTCGCATGTGAAGGATCCTTTAAGGTGATGGTTATTATAAATAATTTTGAACCTTCTAACCAATTTTTATTCAGTCTCGATAACAGAGTAAAGTGTCTTGTTCAGGCATGGATACAAGGGAAGCTCATGACCCCCCTATAAATACCATGGATAATGTGGATTTTAGTCACGGAATTGCATTTGAGATTTTCAAAAAGGTTGGCGCATTTCGTACGTTTTTTAATCAGTAATTCGTACTACAGTATATTTGTAGAAACAATTGAGCAACACCCAGTGTGCCCTACCCAGTTGGACAATTAGGTGGCGATGGTGATGCCGTTATGGTTGTGAGAGTGGGTGTCTGCGTGAATCACATAATATTTTCATTGAAGAGAGTCGTCTTTGGAGGTCCAATGGCTATGAATGGTGGTTGTGTATTAGTGGATTGTTGCTCGATGACGCTTTGAGATGCTGCAACATTTGTTATCGAACGAGGGTTCTGAGCAGCAGACTGCCGCCATGATACCTAAAAAGATATGAAAATCTTCCACATAAATTATATTAATTTGAAAGCACTCTCTCCCTATTTGATCACTTGTATTTATTAACAATAGTATATTGTTGAATGTCACCAGTCTATGGCAGAAGAATAAACAACCCCTGCATGCAAACGTAATAATGTGCTAAGTGGAAGAAGAGGCGCAAAGAATTTGTATTAAAAATATTCTTCCTTAATGAGTCCAAACTGTTCGTTTCGTTTCGTTTCATTTTGTTTCTTGTTTGATCTTGATTTATTAACGTTTTAATATAAATCCAATCTTCAATATTTGTAGATAACTTTCAAGACACTTACGGATTAGTATTTTGGAATATTGTTATTAATGACACAATCAAATTTTGGGTCCAATTAAAAGGAACAGTCCCATCCATATACAGCATTTGTATTTAACCATCTTTTGCAGCAATTCTGCTCTTCTCCTTGAAAATTCAAATTTTTCTCTGTCTTAAAAATATGAATAATTTTTTTGCATCTTTAATTATAATAAAAGTTTTGTATTAATCACTTTCCCCTACCCCACAAAAAATTAAAATTATCTCTACAGGAAAACTCAATTTTTGTGATTTTCTTCTTAATTAAAACTTAGATGATCTAAACTTGCAATTTTCAAAAAAATTTAGAGGTTGGTATGTTTTCTGGAATGTTTCATGCCCAAGACTATATTCTTTTGTCATGATCCCCCCTAAAATATTAGTCTGTATCCGCCCCTGATCTGGTTACACTTTTGGTGAATCATTGTGCCCATTTAAGAATCCACCATTGATACAGAAAAGATTTGTAATACTTGTTTGTTTTTGATAAGCTACAGCTCCCAAAAATACATTACCAAACATTTCCCGAAGAACAATACCTATGTAAACATTTTGATATCAAATTCTTTTTCCTTCACCCTAAATTCGTAAAATTTTATATCTGACTAGAATCATTTATTCATGTCGTGAATATTTGAAACATATCTCATATGGTAAGTGACTAAATTGTTATGAATTAGATTATGATGATAATGATACAAAGGATGTAAAATACCCACAAAAATATGTGTTAATGAACAATTTTTTAAATCCTATTTGTTAATATTCTTCTCTCCTTTATTGCCCCTTTATACTTAACTTAAAATGTGATAAGTATTAAATTTGTGCATTTGTGTTTTGTTTGAGAACAACTAGATATGAATTTTTTTTCATTCTTTTACTAACATCTGTTGCTTTGATCAGTTATAACAATGATGTGTAGGATTCGGAAGCAAGTTTAAAATAAATTTATTTTTTGAAATGCAAAACTTAAAATTAACATTCATCAGTTGTTATGTTGTTTGTGGATTTTTTTGTTCACACAACTTATCCTGTATTTCTAAAATTTGTATTCCAGCTATTATTATTTTGATTATACTCAGTTCTTGGAGTACTCATAAAAGAAAAAAAATGTTATAGCTCAATTTGAATCCAGACATTCACTTGATTTAATGTTGATAGAATTAAAATAATATGGGGAAAGGAAAGTCAACTTGTACATGAAAAAATATTTCATATTTTTTAAACAATCAAGGAGTATAGGAAAAAAATAGAGTGATATTTATTTGTTTTCTCCTTCAATATCTTTTTCTCTAAAGTTGATGATGTAACAGCATCAGATATCATTTAATTGTAGATGTGTTCTATCTTATTAAAAATAAAGAAACAAACTTGAATAGGAGCATTTTATCTAGGAACAATAACCTATATTTAAAGTGTAAAAATATTTAATAAAGTCTACATTGAAGTTTTATTAAACAGTAAGCTTTTTCCTTAACTTAATGGACATCATCTGTTCTGGGAATGTAAAATAAACTGACTGAATACATATGAAGATAATGAATAACACCTAGTAAATGGTGATATGATACATACAAATAATAATTATGAAATCTAAGAAGGTGGCTATGGAATACTGGATTAAAACACTGAATAATAGAATCAGGTGAATGAATAGTGGGGAAGAGGAGGCGGGAAATAAGAGTTCCCCATGAGCTCCTCATCTTTATTCCATTGGAAAGGTTTCAAAGATAAAGTAAGAAATGGATGAGTACAGAATTTGTGAGAATTGTACCCTGTTTTAAATCAAGATAATGAAGATTGCACAATAAATGATTTTACAAATGCCCTGCAAATTTGTGGATAAGAATTTTTCAACTTGCTACTTTCATAAAAGTGTTAAATGTTAATTTTCTTTATAGAGCTAGTTCCTAGTAACAGCCAGTGTGCACCTTTTAGAAGATCTTGGAAAATGGAAACAAAAATTGTTACAAGAAAATAGTGTTCAACCAATAGGAAAACATTTTACCTGTTGTTATATGTTTTAATTTGAAAAACAAAACAAAAACAACTTTAATTGTAGAATTTATTATAGAGAATGAGATAAATAATTTCATGACTGTCTTGTGATGTACTAACAAAAGAATCCTTGATCTGGATAAATTTTTCAATTATGATCGTGTTTGTGTTTGTATATTTCCACTTAAATAGTGCAAAGCAAAATACTTGGGAACTTCCAAAAGATTTGCTACAAAAAGGTATCAACTGAAGGATGTTGACCTCACACTCCACTTACATTATTCGCCCAGAACTAGTATCAGGGGTTATTGCTCCCTTTATACCTCAACCGCTCCAAATATTACTTTGGCACCTCAAAATAAATTTAACATAACATCATTAATCAAAGCTAATTTAAAAGAAAATGCACACTCTTAAAAAAGATTAGATATCGGTTGTATGAACTGTCACGATAACAATAAAGTTTTCATTGGACAGTCTCAAATAAATATTGAAATTAGACAAGAAGAGAACTTTACAAACAGATTGAAAAATAGGCTGTGGCTGCACATTTGTGAGGATAAGAAAGAAACACTATATCAACTGTAAGTTGGTTTCTTGATTAATGTTTCTGGTCATTTTGAACTACTGGCTTAAAGGGAAGCAAGTAATTTGTTTATCTTTCTAAAAATAGATTGTTTAACTTTGAGGTTCCAATGCATCGACATTTGCTCATTCACTTGCCTCCCTAGGAGCACAAGTTGACTGGAGTTGAGGGAGCAATAGTTCTGAAATTAGTCTTGGGTTAATGTTAGCGGAGTGTGTGACTGACATCACTCAATTAATATTTTATTTAACTATGCATCTTGCTCATAATACCAATAAATGTACTCAATAGAAGCTTACTATTGTAGCATGTACTCAAAAGCGACTCCAATTGGTTTCATGTCAGTCCCTCTGCATCTCGTGTACTTCAGAAAATAAATAAATATAAATAAACATTAATGTCAAAAAAGCAGTTGTGAAGTGCATATGACTGTGTGGGGGATAATACACTAACAAGTCGTAACGCTGGAAACAAGCAAGGGACTGTCCCTAAATTCTGATCAAGGACCAAAGGGCAATGGCAGATTTGTTTTCTGTACATTAAATCTTGCGCCACACTGTACAGAGTTCCAGTGCTTTCCTCGTTCAACGTTCCTCAATCAAAAGTCTTAGGCATTCATTATACATTGTTTTAGCCAAGTTGTAGTATTCCCTTTGACATCTTTTAATTTAGAATCACATTCATTACTACGGAGAACAATGAAGTGTTGAGACGATCACCCTACATACTTCAAACAGTTTCTTTTCTACTGTTTTAGTGTGTTTTGGTCCAAAATAAGGGCCCTAAGGTAGAGGTGAATTTAAACATTTAGCACACTCCTAAGATAAGAATAAAAATAGTTTGGCACATGTTATAATATTAATAGAATACCAATAAATTTTTATTTAATAAAACACCAAAAAGTTATTTCAGAAGTACTCATTATTATCAAACTATAGATTATTAGGAAAATATTGTTTATAAATTGTAAGTACTAAAATAACTCTAAATTCAGGTTTAATATTTCAAAAGATGCCGCCCCTAGACAATAACCTGTATAAAAAATCCATCTCTACTCGAAGGAAAACTGAAGGAAAACCCAGGCCAGGATTCATGTGTATATATTGTTGCTTAAATGCAGTGTGTATATTAGTTAAAATTGCTGAACTTTAGTTAAAACTAGTCTAACTTTAGAGAGTTTTGCTCTGAATGCTATCTTTCATTAATGTATTAAACTTGGTCCCAAACATTTTCACATCCTTCCTTGAATTACAACAAATTTCTTGGAATACTTGCTTTAGTATCGTTTCTTTTGCAGATTGACAGCAGCCAAACAAATGAATCGACAAGTGAGAAAAGAAAGGTGAATGGTGTAAATGCTGCTGAAACATCTGTTTAAGACAAATTGTATGTACAATGATAGTAATTTTAAACCTGTTCTATCATGTGTTGTTCACATTCATTGGTAGTGTACCAAAGCAAAAGCTGAAGTCAATGTTAGGTACTAATGCAGTATGAGTGAAAGACCACTATCCTTTGGTGTTGTTTTGTTGTCTACTTATTTCGAAGCAGTGTGTATCGCTGTAAAAATGAAAATAATATGATCAGGTACGTATAATTTTAGATCGAGCGACAAGTAATGTGTTGAGTAAGAATATTTTTTGTAGAACTTGTCTTTTATGTGGTTTTGTAAGCAGCTGCTTTTAATGTTATAAGTTCTATGGTTCTAGCAAGTGCCATAGTATTCCAATGTTCAAAGATACATGTTACGCTAGTGAGCAAGCAAATCATTTAAACATAAAAATACTTCCTCTGTGTTGCTTGAGCTGTAATTTAACATTCAACGTTGTTATACTGTTACCTATTAAGTCAACTTGACTGTTGTGCTGATTTTGTTTGATGTATAACTTAAAATTCAATGGCAGAGATTATAAATGTGTTGTAGAAAATAAACTATGAGCTCGCTAGCCTGGATCACCATTAGCAGATCCACTGCATATTCTTGGATGAGAAGTTCCTCATTTTACCTGATATGAGATACTTTTGTAATGAAAACAAATAAGTCTCAGTTTTATTATTGATATGAACTTAGTTCATTGTCCGTTGTAGATTGCCCAACAAATCATGATTTACATCTTTGTTTATTCATATCATTTTTCCACAAATCATTCATTTTTCATTTTTCACTCAACCTGATATTAAATACCATAAATATTGAGGCATTGATTCTGTGCACATTTTTTATAATTTATGAAGAAAGAATTTAAACTGGAAAGTCTTATGTAAATTGAAAATTAAAGAGTTTCTTATATAATTAAATGTATCATTTTTATGCCCCAATCCTTCATTTTCTTTTTAATGTTATCTTTAGTGTGGATAAATAGGGTTTATTTTATTAATTGTGAGTAGAATATATTAGTCTTGGGATATGTTGTATCATACATAAACCATTAATACAAAAAAGAAGTCTCTTTATTTGATAAATAAAATCATTTTAAAATCTTGTGTAGAAAAGCTAGGTTTGGGATGTACAAACTGGTTTATGGTTACAAAAAGTCCCTAAGCATAGCAATAGAAGTTTTCTTGTTTGGTATACTTTTACAGTACATTACATCATCCTCAAAAGAAACATATATCTTTATTTGACACAATATGTTATTTTCCAGGGACTTAACTTTTTTTTTATCATGGATGCTAATATACAAATAATGAGCTTTCAAATAAAATAAAAATATCACAAAAATTTATGAGCATTCCTCAATGTTTATGACAGGTCCTAAGTTTGCAATCTTTGAAGAACGGGACCCCTTTACACTTGAAATATACTTAACCACTTCCAACCAACCAGCTCCTGCTGCAAGATGTAAAGCAGTTTCACCATTGAAATCACGAGCTTCTATGTCAGCCCCAAGACTGCTGACTAAGAACTGGACTACCTCAAGCCTCCCTTCCAAAGCTGCAAGATGAAGTGCAGTTTGTCCAGCACTGTTTTGTGCATCAACGGAAGCTCCCATTTCACTTCCAAGATATCTAAAAATTAAATTGAGAAACAAAATTTAGAAACTTGAATTAAATATTATCAAAGCATAGATTATAGAAAATATAATTTTACAAACAAATTATTGAATGGGAATACCTTTTGAAAATATATTTCACAAGTATTATTTTGAGGGAGTCGATTCGTACTTAGGGGAGGAGTGTTGCAACAAAATTCGTACAGAAGACTAATGATGTGTTGCTGGATTATCCGACTGTTGCCATGTTTGGTCATTGTAGCTTGACGTTTCAGCTGCCACACTGCAGAATGGAGAAGAAGGAGGCTGCACCATGGCAGCCGCAACATGACTACAATGACCAGATGCAGCAACAACTGGGTAGTCCAGCAACACATGACTTTCGCAGTGGAAGCCTTCGAGAATACTTATGATGATGGTACGCAAGATTGTCGTTTTCAAAATAATTTCTGAGAACAGCAAGATTTAGTCATACAAGTGCCATAACAACCCTTGTTATTCTATTATCCAAGACTAAGAGGAGAATATATGGAAGATTCAGTGCCATTTTTAAGCATTTTGAGTCTCCAAACACTTAATCCTGTACCAGAAGATTAGAGTACGTATGAATTTTTAAAATTAAATATACAAAATAACAAATGTGATTTTGTCAGTCTTTTCAATTTTTTTTTTCTTTATTTTTGTGAAACAAGATGCATCTTTTTTATTTTCTAAAATAATAAGAGTACCATGAAATGATGTCTATGAAGTGAATGGTTAAACTTTTTATAATGTTATTTTTTCTTCTTGTAAATGAATTTACTATCTCTAATACATCACTGAAAGTAAATGTCCCTCCAAAAACGAAAGAGAATTTTTCCTGATAATCATAATTTTTTTAGTAGAAAAGTTTCCAGTGATATCTAAATATTTCTAATTCTACTTACTTAACTAAAGAAAGATGTCCTAGACGAGCAGCCCAGTGTAAAGCTGTGCAACCTTCTGGGTCTCTCCCGTTGATGTCAGCTCCATGACGCTCTACAAGAGACTGTACTAACTCCATTCGATGGCATCGTGCTGCTCCTGGGAGTGTGTTTTGTTGATTTAACTGCAACTGAAAGTTTAAAAATTTTTAGATTTGTATAGCTATATAAAACATTAGTATATTGTTTATCCATAAAAGATTAAAGATGATAATTTATTTATCTATCTTTGTATAGCTGTATTTTCACTTAATAGTAACTCCAAATCATGTACTTTAAAAGAAAATATCTTTGATGTTATAATGCATTGGGATGAGTGTTGGTCTACAGGATAAAATTATTGGAGATCCTACAAACTAAATAATATTTATGTTGCCATAGTTCAGTGTAGTGTAATAAAATTTATAATTCAGTGCTGTAAATTCCTTCAGGACTAGATAATTTTCTCCATAATTCACTAAGTATGTAACATTTTAATCATGTATGTCTAGAGTAAAATTAAAAAGTGGAAAGGAAAATTCAACAATCATTTCTGAATCAACTACTTGTAAATAGTAAATACCAATATTTCCTTGACTGGGATAATTTTGACTTTTGAATAACTAATTAATTGTGAAATTAATTACATAAGTACCATAATTTCTACCTTCTATAATTTGTGTGTTTACTAGTTCAGTTGGATAAAGAGTATATTCGATATTTCTTCATTTTATAGTATCTTCTGCAGTTACTATTCAATAAATGTCGCTAAATTTCTAATAACTATTGTCGATTCTTCTGAGGTAGGAGGAGAAGAGAAAATAGGAATGTAGAATATGACCTAGAATAGCATAATACATTTAAATCTACAGTTTTATAAAAATTATCAGCTTTTCCCTCACATTTTTAGATTTCTTTCATTTCTCGGTTTAGCTTCTATTTATTTCCAAAAAATTGAGTTAAAACTATGTATGATCATGGGGAGCATTGAAAGGAAAACTGGGGTAAAACCTGGGCAGTATTGAAATGAAAGTATTTGGAAAGAAATTAATTAGAAGAGGTCATTTTAATAAGAAAAATTTTACAAATTAAGTTATGAACATTATATTTTGGGAATGACAAAGATAGATTTAATCTTATTTTGTGTTCTTTCTCCCCCCAATTCATCCTATTACAGTTTGGAATCAGAGAAGTAAGATATGTTATGAACCAAAACAAAAATTACCAATTACATCTAACAGTCACTTTTGAATGTTTTAAAATCTTTTTAGGAATTTCAAACATGGGTTTAAAACTTACATAAATTTCCTGTGATGCATCTTCATAGCTTCCTCCTTGGGATGTTTGTGCGTAAAGGGATTTGCTTTGATAAATTTCTTTATTTCTTTCTTTTTCTGGAAAAATTTCTCCTGGAGAGGAGTTTTGAAGTTTACGAAGAGCCTGAAATGTACCATCCACCTGAAGAAGTGAATTACACGTTTTCTCACCAGATGTGAACTTATAGTTAATTATACTATTAGTCTGGTCTTCATAAGGAGGAAATTCTTTGTCATTTGAACTACTTTCATTTTTCCCTTTGAGTATAACTATGGAGTCAGTTCTTGCTCCCAACACAGTGTCTCCAACAAATCTGTTACTTCTTATTTGCTCCAGGAGTTGAATCTGTTTCTTTGTTAAGTCTTCCAATTTTGATATTGGAAGATCTGTTGTCAATTTTTCTCTTACTGTGGTTCTATTAACTGTCATGTTGCTTAAATTGGAATGCTCCTCATTAATTTTAATTTGTTTGTCAATTTCTAAGGCACGTTTTGTTTTCATTAGTCTTTGTTCACAACATTCTGGATAAAATGCTTGTTGGGATTTTAGTGCACTTTCTTTTTCAGTGATGCGACTAAATTGTGTATTAATTTTCACCTTTTCTTTTGTCAAGTCTTTAATTTGAGATTTTTCAGTACATAGTTTTGAAGGCATTTGTGGTTTAAATTTTTCTTGAGCAAGTTTTGTTGGTGCTAAAGTGGAATCTGAATTAGAATTCATAACTGATGAAATCCTTGAGGAAAACTCTTTCAAATTAGGACATCTCGTTCTCTCTTCTTTTGATTCATGATGTAGTAAGTCACAAATAATCTTTTGTAAATTATGTTCACGAATTTCAAAATCATGCTCTTTACATTGTACTAGCATCTTGTATTGCTGCTCCTTTTGCTCCAGAGTATTCTTTAATTCATCAAAAATTTTTTCTTTTTCTAATATGATTCGTAAATGTTCTTCTTGTGCACTTGCTTGATCGTTAAGACTTTTAGCTTTAGCTTGTAATTGCTTTTGCCATTGTGATAAGTGTTGACTCTGCTCTGCAATAACTTTTTCCTTGTTGGTTATTTCAGCATTATGTTGTTCCAAACCAAGTTTATAATTCTGGATTTTTATTTCTTGTTGTTGTAGTTCATGTTCCCACTGTTTGAGTTCATTCTCTTGTGCTGCTATGCGATCTAATGTTTCTCTTTCTAATCTACTAAACTGTTTTTCCTTTTGTGAAATGATATTGGCTGTGTCCTTAAGTATGGCATCTTGCTTAGCTAGCTCTAGTTGAATTTCCACACGTTTACTCTCTATCTCGCTTTCCTGTGCAGTTAATGACTTTTCAAGTGTTTCAAGTTTCAATGCTTTCTGCTCTAAAGTCTTCTTAGTTAACTCAATTTCTTTCCTGATAGTTTCTTCATAATTTTTGACTTGCTTTTCATGTTCCTTCAGGTTTGCTTCTCTTAGAGAAATGTCTTTTTCTTTAGAATCTAAATTTTCCTTCAAAGATTCCAACTCATTGTGTTTCATTTCTTGAGTTTGTTCCCGTTTTTTCTGTGCTTCAAGTAAAGTGTCTAAATTCTCTTTATTTTTATGTAAAACTTTACTCATTTCCTCTAATTGCTTCTCCTTTTGTCTATGATTCTCCTCCTTTAAAAATATGTCTCTTTCTCTATCGTTCATTACAGAACATTGCTCTTGTGACTTTTTGTAGAATTCATTTTCCAGTTCTTTGAGCTTGCTTACTTCAGAATTCAACTTTATTTCCTGCTCATGAAATCTTGCTTCGACCTCTCGCATGGCTTGTTCTCTTTCTCCCAGATTTAGCTCCCTTTCCTTCATCACTAAAGCTGCTTCCCTTCCCAAGAGAGCCGCCTCTCTTGCTGCTAGTTCTTGTTGACGACCATGTTCTTCCAGTCTTATAGCAGCTGCTTCACGGGCTGCAAGTTGCCTCTGAAATGATTTTTCATTATTTCTTTAATAAATCTACTCATTTAACTAGAAAAAAAAATTAAATTATCAGTTATTCTGCATGCAGTGTATGAAGTGCATGCGGTGTATGTTGGAATAAACTTAGTTACCTCTCGCTCATGTAAATCTAATAGAGCCAAATCTTGAGTTGATATAAGTTCCTTTAACTTGGCAACACCTGGTTCAGGTTGAGTATTTGACAATGATTTATGATACATTGCATCACTACAATCAGGCTCAAAGTCCCAGAAAGAACCAGATGCTCTTTCTATATAACTCATATCTGATGAACTGTAAATATTTCATTAAGTGTATTTAAAATGATATGAATATACATTTTTCACCATTCCTTATTAGAAATCTGAATGAGTTAAGAAATATTTCCTGTTAAATGATTTTTGAATGACTAGATACCAACTATGGATCAAGTTATGTATTAAAATAACATTAGCATAAGTCCGACATATATTAATATTTTTATTTTATAAAAGACTTTTTAAGTATACGTAACATTTTATTTTCACTCGTAATGTTTTGACTGAAATATAAAAGACTACATATAAAATAAAAATATTACTATGTTAGTAGACTAAACATGTCAATATTGTTTTATTAATGGTTGTTGATGTTTATATAATCAACAATTTCTATTTATGCATCCTTGCTGGATATTTGTGTGTTAGAAAATAACCAAAGAATTATTTTATTGTCATTGATTTAGGACAAATGGATGAATTTAACATGTAATAAAATAAAATAATAGGTTGTGTGATTGTGTTAACAAAATATAATTATAGTTGTAACTTAAATTTTGGAATTTAAATGTAAGTTGACATATTGCTTTTCAATTTGTGCTGCTGGCAGCAAGTTGATAGAAATTGACAGAATGTGACATAATTTTTGTGAAGTATTAAGGAATATAAAAGTAAAACTTCAGTATATTTTAGAGCAGTCCCTTTACTCTCCACTATCATATTTTGTTTACTTAAAACAAGATTTTCATAAAAGAAAAAATTCAATAATAGAAAACTATGTTACTGATGGTACATCAGGATTGACTCTTAGAAAATCAAAACTATAGCAATTAAAAAGAAGTTTAATAGGTTGGTGATAAGAAATCAATGAATTACATGATTATGTTGTCATCTCGCATATGAAACCTATACGTTATTTATTGTTATTCTTCTTAAAAATCTGTTATCTTTGTGTTCAGAGTATACTTACAAATTAAATTTAAAATAATTAAGTAATATTTCAGTTTTGCATAATTTGACGTTTCTCATTATGTCACTTCACTATTTTTATGGTAATAGTCACACTTTTGGTTCAGAATTTTTACAAAATTCATGATCGACGTAATGTGCTAATCAAGTGAATGTTTTTAGTCCCAAGTTGTAGATCAAGATAGAATTTCTACAGAACATCATTGCAATATATAATGAGGTGCAATTTCTAAATAAAAAGTTTTACATTACATATGTTAAAAAAAAAATGTTTTGAGAACAGGAGTGTGAGTTGGTGGTATTGTGAAAGAATAAAAAGAAAGGTATGCTGAAAAATAAGTGGTGTTACATGTGTATTTTATCTTGAGAGAAAACAAACTGGTCATAATAAATGTTATTTTTGCGATAAATGTTCTTGATAGGATAATTGAATTCTGAGTTGAGCAGGTGCACAAGTTCAAACAGTGATAGTTTTCCAAAAGATCAATTCAAATGGATCTGTTTTGTATATAGCATATATTAGGATGAGGCTGATTAAAAATGGGGTTTTGTATTCAATAATTGAGTAACACGGTCATTAACTTAAAATTTTAGTCCTTAGGATAGAAGACAAATAACAAATGGATGTGTTATAAACAACCTAATTCATGCACCTAATAGTTTGTGAACACACACTAAAAATATGTAAAAATGTGTTAATAAAAATGAAATGTAATTGAACACTTGAAAAACATACATCACAACACAATTTAAAAATACAACATGACTGTGCGGTCAGTCTTTCAGGAACTGAACTTTGGTTGCAGCACGGTTGTAGAGCAGGAGTGCGCGTATGTTTGGCTAGTTTCGTTACCATGACAACTGATGCCAACGAGGGATATACTCTCTTGCTCAGAGCCAAATGCGACGGACTCGTACTTTCGGGCTTCATTGATGCCTAAACATCGACTGAATGGATCGGAGAGAAGTCGAGGTCGAGATCTGATATTTTACTCGTGGAATATTACCCTTACTCACGGTGCCCTACTATGATTACCTATAGGCCAGAAAATAACCTGAATTATTAGTCAAAACGTGAAAAAATTCTTTCCCGCGATTTTATCGCGAAAAACTCTGAGAGATCGTATTAGAAGAGTCGTCATATCTCGTGAGTCAAAAAAATTTGTTGGGTCATGGTTTTATTTAAACAATTAGAGAGAAAAATCAATTTTTCCAATATACCGGGAAAACTGTGCATCGTAGATAAAAGTGGTGCATAGAAGAATTGTAGGAAATAAAGTAATCTACAAAATGGAACTTGTTAAACTAAAACTTGTTAACTAATAAACAAAAAGTTATTGCAAAAAACACGCAAAATAACCATTAAAATTGTTTAATTTTAATATTTGTTGAAATAGTATGAAACCTAGTAAAATGTAAGAGTTTTGACATACTTTAAAAGTGAGCTAAAGACGGGCCCTGTAGGTGAAATCGTTTTTGTACAATTCCATTTATTAATTTATCCCGAAAATCTCAATATATATTAACTTTAACCATCTGTAGCGGTGTCAATTTTCGACGCAGGATGAATCAGAAACCGGCATTTTAATCTTGCAGACTTAATTGAAAAACTTATTTAACAAAATATTTGCAATGTTTTGCAAATTGTCGCAAATTTTATATTAAAGTTAGCATTTTTTGCTTATAATCAAATAGAATAAAATTGTTGTATTTTAGACTACGGCTTCGAAAATAGCTGGTTAAAAATACGATTTTAAAGTAAAAATACTTTTTTGGGCCAACAGAACCAGAGATAGACATTTTTTTAACATAGCGTCATTGTTTATTAAAATTAAGACCTGAAATTTTAACAGTTCCTCAATGAAGATTCAAACTATGTGATCCAAGTGATTTTAATCATATGTATGCAAAATTAACGACTTATGAATCCGCTAAAATGAAGGTAAGGTATGATAAGTATGAAGCGATAAGGTATGAAGCGTCGTGTTGGGGGAAGTCAACTGAAACACGTCTCGCGCGCGAGAAAACTGAAAGCGGAACTTCAAATTGAAAAGTATGCAGTATCGCGGCTTCTTTTCATCGTAGAACCTTCTTTCTTAATTTGGGGTAGCTCGATAACACAATAGGAATGGGCTTATCTACATATTTGTAAAATGACGAACCCATGACGCAGAAAAATGGAGCAATCTGCACATTACTTTTTTTCATTTTACTAGATATTGTACTTTTTTTCAATATTGTACTTCTTTTTCATAAACCAAAACATTGAGTAAAGCGCTTTGACAGGCACAGCGTTGACAGTTTACAGCTATATTACATATTGGAAGACGATAGAAATTGAGGCAATAGAATTGAGGAAGAGAGTATACTTGGGATTTACATCGCATACCCCCCCCCCAGGGGACTTACATCTAGTAAGTACGTGTTTGGCAAACACGGGGCCCCGAGCTGAGTCTGGCATTACTTCCACTTACTTGTGCTAGGCTCCTTCTATTCTCTTTCCTGACCTTCCTTGGTCACCTCTTGTTCTTTTCGATCCCGACGCTAGTAGGTTGCGAGGGCTAGGGTATCTTTCATTTTCCTTGTAATTTTGTGGATTTGTATGTTTTGATATATTGTAATTCAGGAGGGTTTTTAGTGGGTATGGTTGAGTCATTCAGCGAGTTCCACACGCGGGGAGAGTCATGTTGACTCTCCCTAGTGCGTAACTGCATTTCCCGTACTTGTACAAAATTTTAGGGCTCTAACGACCGCGGATGTCGACGAGCCGTAAAACCCCACAAAAAAATGCATCGCATAGAGTGGATGACTATATAGAGCCAATGAGGTGCTACAAATGCCAAAGTTTCGGGTATTTAGCTCGGTCGTGTTTGGAAAAAGATACTTTTTGAAGACATTGTGGAATGAGGGGATACGAGAATGAAGATCGTACGAAAAAAAGAGCGTACATTGTGTTAATTGTGAAAGAAGTGGGAAAATATGTAAGCGTTCAATACGTGATCAGACTTGCAGGGAATATATAAGGATGAAGCACAACTTCCGAGAACAATTATGTAACATAAGTGAAACGCTAGTGTGTATTGCAGCTCAGAATGCTCGTGAACCAGAAAAGAATTCGCACGACTCGTACACCGTGGCGACGTGTTGGGAAGGTACCGTTTTCGTAAAATGTTCTACATTATCGGGGCGCTTCATAGAAAAAAAAAAGTTCAAACTCTAGAACAGTTGGTAGAATTTTGAAGAATTTCACAATTTTCCGCAAAAATCACAAAATCATTTGAAGGTATTTTTAGAGGTTACGGACATATATTTTCCGAATAAACAAAAAATGGGCAAAAAGTTTCTCGTTTTTGTTCCTTTTAACCTCAATTTATACCCAAGTCATAATCCATATTCTTTACAATAAAGTTACTGAAACGCTGGAGTGTTTATTGTAACTCAGGATGCTGGTGAACCAGAAGAAAACACACGAATTGCACACCATGACGTTGTTTTGGGTGGATCTGTGACATAAACCCACAGCGACCTAACCCCACACGACAAAATGTGTGACAAAACCCCACATCCCTTTACCTTCGTAGAGGAAAATACCCTCCGAAGGGGTTCTAACAGGTAGGCCCCACCTTTCCTTATGTTGTGGTCATTTTTTTCCTTTATTCCCAAGTTCAAAGTCCTAGTACACATTGCAATAAAATTAGCCATTAATCTTACATTATTAAGTGACGACTGATTTTTCTCGTATGAGATACACGAATAAAACACTATTCGAATCGCACTTCCACGACGTCCCGTTCCCTAGATAGTATTCTCTTTTTTAAAGGTTGAGATACCATTCAAAGCACAGACAAACGCAGCAAGGAAATCAATTAGCCAATCGATAAAAACGCCCTTATGTTTTGAAACAAAAGAAAATCAGCCCTCTTAGAGCCGAATCGAAATATTTCACTTCGTTCACGTCGATGAAACACCCATATAGTACATGATTGATATTGAACTAATTATAGTAGGAGGAGATTTGAAGAAAAATTGCTCGAGAAAAGAAGCTATCAATTATATCAATATTTTCTTTTAACATTTTTTAAGAACAATATCCTCGTAATGAAATCGAATAAAATCATTTTTACTTTAGATAAGAAAAAATCTTCCTAAGAGGAAATGAAATTGCAATGAATTACTCTTCCTTTCCCCCTCCTCATTGGAGGGAGATAACTGGGAAAGGTCGACATAACCCTTCTACCTGACTTATGGGGGTTTGTCACTGCAGGATTTTAGAGCTGTGGGATTTTGTCGCGACACCGGGGGAAGAAAAGTAGTTAATGTTTGGACGGGTTTGGTCGGCGACTGCTTAGTCTGGCCGTACCTTTTACCATCCCGCTGGACCGCCGCGAATTATCAGATCTTCATGGAACAGGTTCTTCCCGACTTCCTTGAAGATGTTCCAGCAAATGTGAGGCGCAACATATGATTCCAACATGATGGAGCACATGCTCATTTTGGACTGGCTGTTCGTAGACATTTGAACAGGTCATTCCTGCATCGATGGATTGAGCGCGGTGGACCGGTTCCCTGACCCCCACGCTCACCGGATTTATTGAGCCTTGATTACTTTCTGTGGAGAGTCAAGAAATCTCTCATGTATCGTGATCCTGTGGAGTCTGAAATGTATCTCGTCGCAAGAATCGTCACCACAGCTGCTATAATCAAAGAAACTCCCGGTCTATTCGAGCGTGTCCGGCAGTCAATGCTCCGTCGGTGTCAGGCATGGGTGGCGTCTGATGGTGCAAACTTCGAGCATCAGTTGTAACATTAGAGCTGTATTCATGTCGTACATCATTTGTACTCACTATGTCAATAAGTGTTTCAAATGAATCACTCTGTTTCCTTTCCGATATTCAACCTCTGCTACCACTTACCCCTGACGTTTGTCGCCATGAGTTATGCAATTCTCAATCCTTATGACGTGCCCCACCTCCCCTAGAGGTTTGTCGCAACATTCCTGTATATCTATCCTCCAAAAAGACCTTCATATGTTCATGTGATTTTTTCTCATAATTAAATTTTTATTCCAAAAATCAACTATTCTAGTGTTTGACACTGCCCTTTTTCCCTAGGAAGCGTTTCGATGATCTGGGACATCTTATGAAAATTTGACGCATTCCTGTGCGGGTCGGGTCGTGTGAGTTCTGCTTCACGTGCATGTTGAGCTGCAGTACTCACTACAGCGTATCACTTATGTTAATCGAATGAATATTTACTATGACAAGTATATAAAAATTGAGGATAAAAAGGAACAAAAATTAAAAATGTTTTACCCGTTTTGTTTTGTTTATTCGGAAAATATGTCCCAACCCTCCAAAAATGCCATCCAATAATTTTGTGCGGTTTTTTCGAAAAAATGAAAAGTCTTTCAAACTTTCATCAACTATTGATAGATATTTGTCATATATCCCTTCCTCCTCCTCACCGGAGATAACCCGGAAGAGTCGGAATAATCCTTCCACCTGACCTGTAGGGTTTCCTAGCGGCGAGATTTTAGGGCTGCAGGATTTTGTCGCAACACCGATTTGGGTAGCACCATTTTGCGTACGATGTCCCAGGTAATAGACAAGCTTCCTAGGGAAATAGGGCAATATGAAACAATAAAATAGTTAATAAAAATTGTAAAGAATTTTTCAATTTTTGAAAAAGTCATGAAATCACTTGAACATATATTTGGAGGTACGTGACATATTTTCTGAATAAGTACAAAAAAAATCAAGCCTTCTGCTTATCATACGTTGCACGCCAAAAGTATCATTCCCACACTATTCCTGTTGCCTTTTCAAAGTAACGTGTGGTTGTCACTAGGGGTCACAATGATTATTCAAGGAATTGTGTGGGTGACCATTGGTGCGTATACCAGAAAGCGAGTGTCTGTATTTGATGTTTGTGAAATGATCATCAAATGAAGCTTAGTGGATTCCACGCAACACATGTCTCAACGCATATTTCTGTTAAGTAAGGCACTATAAGAATGAGTATTCTCATTTCGCCATTTTGGTCCAAACTGGGCTGATGCATGTGGTAATGCTCTTCTGTTAAGCGCTCTTGTTCTGTCAGAAATCGTATGTAATGCTTTCTCCGGTCTTTGTTGCGTTATCTCACTGTTCCCAAGTACCTTTCAAATATAGACTCTATTGATGAAATTTTTAATTCGTTAAAAGTGGTCTACGTTCCTGATGACGTAAAATATTCTACGATTCTTAACCACTATATCATAATGAAAAGAAAGAATTTGCGAAAAGCGTACTTTGATTCTATTTTGAAAGCTGTGAACTACATTAATGATATTTGTACAAATGAAGAAAACGGAATAAAGTTCCCACAAATATATTTTGAATTTCTGAAAGAGCATTTCGTAAAAAGAGAATGCATTGGCTCTCTGCATGTGACGAAAGAATGTGTTCTCAGTTTATGTAATCAATTTTATTCACTAAGAAATCACATTATACATGAATTTATGAACAGAGTCACTCATTAAGTATTCGTAGGTGGTTTACAAGAGTATTGGTTATACAATTCGAATAAAGTAAGCGGAGGATATCTTGAGGTTTACAATGACATAGTTGTGTTATATTTGGTCATTTCGTGCTTCTGGGTGTTGGGCTATTTCTGGCTTTCGTGGTATTTGTGTGTGAGTTTGCTTATTACTTTCTGGCTTTGTATCGCTGTTGTTGAGATAAAGGTGAGGTTTCGATGTAGCTTTACCTTCATGTAGGTCTTTTCGTGTTATTGCTGTTTGGTAGATGGTCCAAGTTTGAATAAAGTTTAGTTGATATATATATATATATATATATATATATATATATATATATATATATATATATA
>NNCF01127014.1:1311121-1351151 GCA_002313205.1 Laupala kohalensis
TATCTGCGCGGGCGGTATGCTTCTAAAGACCTCGGTTTTATTGTTTTATTGCTAGGCGGCATTCGACATCGTCCCTTTCTAGCTAGCACTTGTTCTGAGCGTCGGCACTTCTTTTTGAACCCAAATTTTATTACATTCTTTTGAATTTTTGCTATCGTGTTATTGCCGAACCCATTGTCGCAAAATTTCACATTTCTAAAGATTCTTGTTGAGACTTGCTTTTAGGATTCATGTCCCCCTAGAGACCTGTGTCGCGAACCTTTTTTCTTTCGTTGGACGTTTGCCTCAAAAGTAATATTATTTCCCACGTTGTTTTGGGAAATAATATTCCCTAACATCCGCCCTCTTTCTTGCAAGATTCGTGTTCAGACTAGCAGGCTACTAAAACATGTGTCCTGCTTCCTATTTCTTTTGATCTTTTTCCAAATAAAGGTTTTTATGGCGTTATTCTTCTAAATTTTGCCCCCGTCTTTCTAAAGATTCCTGTTCAAACTTGTGTGTTTCTGAACACGTGTCCTGGTCTCTACTTTTGATTTTTCCAAATAAAGGTTTTTATGGCGTTTTTGTATTTCCAAACNTATAAGAGACAGTATATATATATATATATATATATTTCCGTGATACATTCGTTCCGTATGTAAACAGTAAAACAGTGTTCAGGTGTTAAATTTACCTAAATTGAAATAATCTATGAAACTTTCTGATTGTGATCTAATAAGCCTTAAAACGGGTTTATTGATGTGTATATTTCTTCCGTTTACATACACTTGGAGAAGATGTGATAACTTTCAGTCACGTGAAAATGGTGACAATACAGGTGTCGAACCCGAGACTTCTGCTCGCACACAGAGGTGTTACCACTACACCACTCGTTTGGCTTCCTCACTTGTACACCATTTCCGCCCAGACCCTTCTCCTGTATGTGGAAGAGTCCTAGGTTTTCCGTGGTGCAAATGGTGTAAAGTTCTGGAAGACGAACGGGTGGTGTAGTTGATAACACCCCGGCCATTAAAATAGGAGTCTCGGGTTTGATACCTATCTCGTAACCGTTTTCACCTGACCGTGGACCACACGGTACAAATATTCAACATGTGGTGTCGGTGGCATGGGGGCGGTGTGGTAAGACTGGAGTGGACCGCGTCTCACCAACATGGTGAATACAGTCTAGAAGGCGCTTTATCTATAGGTTCACTCACATAGATATTCAGCATTCTACTGCGATCCCCTTCCATGACGTGGAGCGCTTTTATTTTCGCTCGAATGTTCTCGCGATTGCGATCAATTTCTTCTTGTAATGCAAGGGTAAGGGAATTGGATACGGTGATGGGTGTGGATGGTGGGATCTTTTTATTTGTTTTCATCTGACGCTCTCTCGCGTCGTCTATTTTTGCGCGGCATTTGCATTTTTATCTAAACAGGCGAGTCATAATTCTTGTTCGGATAAGAGTACAAAGTTGGTAAAAATAATAATATATTTCATAGTCTTTATTGAACAAAAAAAATTGTACATTATGTTTGTAGATTACATTATGATAGGTTCATTGGCCACATGTTGAGGTTGACAGATTATCCCCATAGTCTCTGGATGAATAGATTGAAGAATAGTGAGTTTAACACCTTGTATAAACCATTCTGAGGCAATCCTTGCACTCTTGTCGCGAGAGCGCGATGAAGCGTCTCGTCTTCATAGTGACTTTACCATTGACATGACGATTTGGATGTGTTTTGTTGTGTTGGGTCTTCTTCTTCTTGCACATTTGTCTCTCAGTTCGGTGAACGCGTTTGACGTTTCTGTGGTGCGGGGGTTGAAGAACTGTTGTCTCCTCCTCCGTTTCCTTCATCGCTTGTCTCCAAGCCACTATGCGCGTCGAGCGTTGACATAATGATGCTTCCGCTCTCGTGATTGTGACAGCACAGACGCCAGATGACACGGCTGTCCTTAATTATACTTGGTTACAATGCCTGTCACGGGGAGAAAGCTACACGCACGTGGGTAAAGCAACAGACAATAGGCAGATGTTTTCGCTGCAATATTTGTCTTTGATTCAAATTCAACTTTGATATCCACACTCGAACCAATAGTAGTTTGCTCTATCTGTGTGCAATCAAACACGATAAACGGATACATTGTGCATTAGCCATGCGGTGTCACAGAGGGGTTCTCTATCGTAATACCCCTTATCAAAGTTTTTAAACATGTCGCAAGTTTCTGGTGGTAGTAGTTCGCTGGGTCCCCTCGTTGGCTAATCCAGATGTTTGTCGTTGAATGGAATGCTCGTTTCGTTTAAGTACAAAGTTGCCATAAGCATACTAGCGTGATCGAATTCAGTTGCGTTTTTCTTTAAATTATCGCGTTTATATGTTTGCAGAGTGAAGATGGCATAGAGCGATATCTCTTTAGAGGATGCCGACTTTATGGACCATATGATATTTGGTTGTTGGTTGACAGTCGGCTGTTTGTGGAGTTCCCATTGTGTGTATGGCATTGGTATCCTCTTTCCACGCTTCACGGCATCGGAGAGATAGAGCAAGGTTGCACGAGTGGCATTCGCCGTGTGATGCGATCGATGTGAATGACACTTGGTGTTGCTGCCTGTTTCTGTTGAGTATAAACAATCGTCATCGGTTCACGAGCTGACTAATATACGTTCCTCGTGGAGTCCAAATAGTAAACATAGATGCATGTATGGTGTATGCCACAAAATGTGTTCCAGGTCCCGAAATATCATCCAGATTGAAAATCCCAGATTCAATCTCCTTCTTGTGAGGTAACGTATGTCGCATAAAGACACCTCTGAAATAGGGGATCCGTAATGCCCGCGCATGTCGTATCATTTCATCATGCGTCATACTGCGCTACGAAATCCCCTTTACAACAGGTTTTTCTACCCTTTCTCCCATGTCTCTCCCGTCGTAGTACCCTTTCGACGTTTGCGCCTGGAGAAAGAAAAACACAGTTGCCTTCCATCGCTTTATTATGTTGTATCATCTCTTCGATACTTTCGCATTATTTACTGCATTGGCGATGGCAGACGCTCCACCGGCGAGAGACCCCTTCTCACCCAAGGCACCAATAAGAGGGAGAAGGGGTAGGAATCCACGCACACGCTTGGATATCGGAAGCTGCCTCTTCTTCTGGCGTTGTCATACCATATTCGTTGCATACTCATGATGTTGCTGTGCATGCGTTGTCTGACACAGATGATCGGCTTGGCATCACTTTTATAATCATTTGAGCAGAGCATGTTGTTGAAACAACTTGTCGTGTGATACACTGTATTTAATTTCCAGAAAAAACTTAGTCTTTGCGTTTTTTCGTCGCGTATTTCTTTCCTATTTTAGATGAAATTTAAAACCATAGAGTTTATGGCGTTCCACAGGTATCTTTTTACCATTGTCCAATAGACCCAAGTCACGATGGGGATTCGTTTTATCGCCGGTTACCAGCATCACCATATCTTCGCGATTATTGCGTAGTACACGCCAAAGTCCCATGTAGAGCGCGCGATGTGCATTCCAACCTGCATTGAGAGACCACATCTCTTCGTGTTGTGTAGGAGAATGAGAAGATACATGTACGAATGAGATTGTGAAGACATGTTTGTTGTGTATGAGGAATAACGCCATTCTGTCGATGGTTTGTTCAATATCGTGTTTAAAACGATTGATCATGTCCTCGACACGTTTGAGTAAAGCTTGTTCTGTCTCTTTGACATGATGTTTTAATGGTTGTACAGTCGTCTCGGAAGCATTGGGAACATATACACATGTGTCCACATAGCCTTTTGTTGCACCACTGCTTTCCCCTTCCGGTTCAGCGAGTCCGGTGATGCGTTTGTTTGTTAAGTAATAATGCCCTCCTGCACACTATCTCTCAGTTTGCACCCGAAGACATCCATGAAGTTTTATTCGCGTGTTTTCCTTACTGCGACTCTTGTGTCTATTTCTATCAAGCATTGTGCCATCACGAACAGTGTCCTGAGAACGCGCCGGCGATGGAGATTGTGAAACAGCCTTCTCCACATCCCTACCACAACGTCACCCAACCCTTGGGTGTGGAGTGTGATCAGAAAAATTGAGAAAACGAACCCATATTGCGTACCAGTGTTCGTGTGCTTCTTGTCGTCTATCCGGACGTGGAAAAACAAATGTTATTTCGCTCTTAACGAAACCGAATGATCTTAAGTTTCGTCACATTTATCTCTACATTACCACACGGGATGAACCGTTGTATCATTTTCTAAACGTTTCACAGACGGACTCTGTTGACTTAATGTGTTTGCACAAAACGAAAAGATGATCCCGCCGTCAGAGGCCATTACCAATAGTGTTTTTGTGTTCGATATCGCGACAGAGAAACAAGATTGCATCAAAGCATACTTTGCGACGGAATGTCGTAGACAAAGTGATGTCTTGTACCTTTGTCAAACCTATTCGAAAATCCCAGAACAACTCATACGCGATAATGTAAACATCGTTGCTTTGCATCAAGATGACAACCTCGCGACAATTTACAGAGAACATGTCGGCACAGATTTGCCCTCTTTTAATGTTTTCAAACAGATATGTTCGGATGTTTGGAATAAACATCCCTTCGCCTTTTCGTGATCGACAAGAAACAAAGCATGCATCACGGACGCTATCGCATGGGTTTTGATCGATTTCTCATTCCACGTATATAATGACGTTGTCACGACACAACACGACATTGCTGTGACGTCGTGAGTCGAGCTCTTATACANCCGGCGGAGAGCTGCGCGCAAGAGCGGTCGTGGTGTGATTGGCGGTTTGTTCAATCGCGCCATCAATGCACTGCCCGTTGAATTACATATTCCGAGCTACGAGTTCTGTGGCCCCGGAACAAAATTGATGAAGCGATTAGCACGAGGGGATCGAGGCATCAACACACTCGATAGAGCATGTAGGGTGCATGATATCGTCTACCATCAAGATAAGGGAGGCAGAAAGCGTACGTGGAACTCGCAAAGCGTGCGTGGGATCGTGTGATATCAAGCGATGTGGGTGTTGGTGAACGTGCAGCAGCATTGGGCGTTGCTGCCGCCATGAAACTGAATGCGAAATTCAGAGGACACATCATGGTGCAACCAAAGAATATACAGACACATACAAACCGTGGTGTAAAGCAACTGCAAAAGCTTTTGTTGCATCAAAAAACGTTAAAGCCCAAATGTGGGGGTAAACTGAGTAACCTAAACCAAAAGGAGCGTCTCCTAAAGACCATGATAAAAAAGTCAGAATGCCATCCGTGCAAAAATAGACGACGCGAGAGCGTCAGAAGAAAAAAAATAAAAAGATCCCACCACCCACACCCATCACCGTATTCAATTCCCTTACCCTTGCATTACAAGAAGAAATTGATCGCAATCGCGAGAACAAATAAAAGGACATGGGATAAATGGGCATTTTTATCAAGATGAACTACAGTCGACGTGCTACCCAAAAGATTTTCTGTTGCAGAAAGTTTTTCCAAAAAGGGTCCCCTTTGCTATGTCAAATGGTTGAGTTTCAACGCAAAACATAACGCATGGATACATAAGCAAATTTAATATAAACGTTTAGGAAAGATTGAATAAAGACATCACCACAACGGAAACCAAACCATTCTTTTGTTATTCTTTACCCTTTGACTTTTGTAAACATACCACGTGGGTGACGTGCATCGTCCACGTTGTGTATAAAACGGCGTGTCATCGCGTCTACCACGTTAGACATGACCCACCAACGGGATCGTCGCAGCCCGCTGTCGTCAACCGCACACAGCGCAGGATGTCACCAGATATTGGGGAAGAATGACATGTTCTCGTCGCATAGGTGTGGGCCCCTTTCCCCGTCACCTGTACCATGGGATACATGAAGATGAAGTGAACCTTCGTCCCAACAGTGTTGTTGCTCTTTGAGGGTATTGGCGTGATGTTCTCGCCTTCCTAGACAGTATTCACCATGTTGGTGAGACGCGGTCCATTCCAGTCTTGCCACACCGCCCCCATGCCACCGACACCATGTATTGAATATTTGTACCGTGTGGTCCACGACGTGAACATGATGAGAAAGATGACATGTGGATGACGCTGAGACAAATACTTTCTCATCTTCGTCGCCTCTTCTTCAAGGGTGTACAACATGCGCAATGGTTACGACAGTTGCTCTATCCTAATACAACAACCATCGTGGACGCGGATACCGTTTTGCAATGTCCTCCAAGACATGCCCTCATGCGTGCATACTATTCACCATCAATAACATACTTGAGAACATTACGAGGGACGAAGGGATAGGAATGGTTGGTTAATCGCGTGGGATGCGATATTTCTTTACATGGGATGGAGGATCATCACACTGCACATTTATTTTTTTAGATTTAAAAAAATGCACTAAAGGGAATGTTATTCAAAATATAAAGATGGTGTGTTGATTTATCCTCCTTCACCTCTCCCCTTAGGTTTTCCCAGGGGACTTACATCTAGTAAGTACGTGTTTGGCAAACACGGGACCCCGAGCTGTCTGGCACTACTTTCACTTATTTGTGCAAGGCTCCTTCCCTTCTCTTTCCTGACCTTCCTTGGTCACCTCTTGTTTTTCTCGATCCCGATGCTACTCGGTTGCGAGGGCTAGGGTATCATTCATTTTCCTCATTTTTTGTCCCCCACTCTTTTTTTGTCCTCAATGTTTTGATTTTTGGTTTTGAGAAATGTTTTGGTATGTTGTCATTCAGAAGGGTTTTTAGTGGGTATGGTTGAGTCATTCGGCGAGTCCCACACGCGGGGAGAGTCATGTTGGCTCTCCTTAGTGCGTAACTGCATTTTCCGTACTAGTACAAGTTTTTAGGGTTCCAATGACCTCGATGTCGACGAGCCGTAAAGTCCCACAAAAATCCACTTAGGTTAAAAAACGGATTTCTAGGTGGACTTGGATCGTGAAAACAAAATAAAGGAAATGGGATAAAGAAAACAAACGGTAATGTGTAACATTGTGTTTTTATTTATTGTTTGGCTTCTACATGTCAATTTTATGTTGGCTGTAACATTCGACATTATAAACTCAGGTCGATGAAAAAGCGCTGGATGTGGTGGATGGTGATCAAGATTTTATTCCTCTTCATATTGCTTTTGAAACAAATGTTCCATGAAGCGATTAGGTTTTTCATTCTTTGCTCCCTTTCTTCTTTTGTTGACACTCCTGAAACATTAACAAAAAGCAGAAATGATGATGATAAACAATAAACTTAATGACTTTAACATAGTGCTCTTACTTTCTTGACACGGAGGAAAGTTTTCCTTCTCACAGATCCATAAAAACATGGCCAAGACGTGACGTTCACTCATGACCATAGAGTTCTCGCTCCTCCTTTCCCTCAATGTGTCATATAATGTACTCCATTTTAACATGCGTCGCATGTGTTCAACGCATTCACCTAATTTGGGCCATCCATATTTCTCTATATTTTTAATAGAGACACTTGCTTTGACATATGGTCTCAACAACTTAATTTTCTGTTCGCCCTTTACATATATCATGTTCACTTTCTTCAATTTTTCTTCTTATGTGTGGTAAGTATGCATATGGAATATTACCATCTCTTTTCCAATCTAATTGATGGTGATTATGCTTCAACTATGTGGCGATCCTTCCATCTCGTGGTGATAATGACAAAGAGGTTCGAACATCAATGTGGATGTGGACAGCGTTTTCGACTACTCCTCGCGAATAGTACTACACTTAATAGATGAATAGCTTGTCTCATAGAAACCATTGTATATCCACATTGGCATAACTGTATAACACACAATAAAAAATTATTTATACTAAAGGTAAATCGATCGTATGGAAAACAAAATAAATGGAAGACATAAACTTACGCCTGTGGCATGCTGTCAGCACATTGCCGGGGACGAGACATGTCATTTGTCATGGCATGGGTTATATTGCGTCGCAGCGTGCAGAACGACTATACGGTATGGTGTTCGATGCAGTGACTTATATTGGACCATTGTAACATCACACCTCAACCCTGATGTGATGTATTGTTTCTTCTGGTAGAAGCGGGATCCAAATACATACCAAAATGCCAATGGTAGTTTTTTCGCTGCCACCAGCTCGGTTTCCCGAGCAACCAAACTCACGAGTAATAATAATAAATAAGGGTTTATTATAACTTACATGAAATCTGAATTGGTTACAAACACAAACTCCCAAAATCATCAATACATGAAATGATCTTTGACTAGAAAAATAATGCTGTATAAAATATAGCTGAAGACAACTAACTTTTATAAACCCTCAGGTTATCAGTTCTTTCGAAAAGAAAAGTTGTTTTCACCCAACAACTAACTGAAACTAGTTACGCCTCTCGCACCTAGTACTGAATACATTAAGTCTACCGCAGCAGCCTTAACAAAACAAACTGATCTCCATGACCAAAACTTAGTACAGACACTAAACAGCGCTGACGGATCTCTATACGTTCCTTTGTACAGAATGAATCCCCGAGAGGGTGCACACCTCTCAATATATCTTGTTTCAGACGTCACGTGATCAGCGAATGACCACGCTTTCGCCACCCCCGTGCCGGCATTTTCTAGGAATGCAGCGGACGCGCCGTAGAGGACGCATCGCTATACGCGTCACCCCGGCGCTTCGCAAACACCTGTGTAGCTCCTTTCTTTTCTTCGTGGAATTAGTCTTTGAATACATTGGTACAAACTTTCCTTAAGATGAAAAGGGTTTATTTAAACAATGCCTCCACACGGAAAACTCGTCGCACGTCCGTCTTAGCGCGGGCCGGCCACTTATTGTTCTATGCTTAACAGCATCCTGCTTAGAAAACACAAAGCGCTATTAATATTGTGCAAGTTGCTGGCGTGTCCTGGCGCCGACGTTACAACCATGTTGACCTCGCTACTCGTGGTGAAAGTTGGATGATGGGAAAACACGTCGACCTCGGTACGCGTGGTGGGGTCTAGTACCGAGACTACTTAAAGGCTGCTGTGGCAAGTTGAAAACGCAGTAGGCCTCGCAGCATGAACGACGACGCATCTCGCGCCATAAAAGTCTACTATAATGTAGGTCATCTTACAGTTGGACAACGAAGCACTGCACCATCTACCGTTAATTATCCCCACCACATGGGGAGCGACACTGTTTTCGAGCGGTTGCAGTCGTAAACATCCGAGCATTACACAACTTCGTCACTGTTGCAGTCATTGATGATCCTCCGCCAATGGAACGTGATTTTCCGGGGTGTCAATAGAAGCGTGCTTTGGAAGCTGTCCTACGCATGATTGATAACAAACTGGATGACGTCATCTCTTTGCCAACTGAACAATGACATTGTATTTGCTTTGCATTGTTTTTTCTCATTGCGTATGCCGTTGCGTCTACGACACTGTCTTTCACTACCACGCACGCATCTGTCACAACGCTGACCGTCGATGCACTCGCATGCTCCCAGGACGTCTGTATACTCCATCCCCTAAGCGATTCGAAACTAACTTGCCCTTGTAAGTAGTATATTGTCCATAGGTGTTATTGGTATATTCCATGACTTGGAATGTTTACTAGATATTTCAGTAGTTAGTGTATCTAGATTTTGTGTATCTTCAAGTGGACTTGATGCTTCTATGAAGGATGGTACCCAGTATTGTGTGGATGCTGGTATTTTTAATAATTGATCGTCTTTGTTAACCCATTTGAGTATGAGATTTTGGGATTGTTCAAAGTCTATTGTTTTAAAGTTTGTTTCTCCCGATTGCAGTAAGCGTTTTCGTATAGTAGCTTCGTTTCTGATTGTTATGCGGCAATTTGTAAGTGCTGTAGCAATAGCGTGTTCAGATAGGTTAATAAAAGAGTCAATAGTGGGACAGACATCTGTTGAGGTTTTTGTATTGAGCCAGAAATCTAATGTTTGATATGGTACAATGTATGACTTTTCTTTGGTTTTTAATGCGAAGTAATATTTTTACTACTGTACCCTGTGTGATAGCTGTGTATTTTGGAGTAGGGTTATATTATGTTTTGGAGTGCATGTATTTACCGTAAACATTTTTTAGTCCTCCATCTTCCATGGTAGAATTGAAGTCACCATCATTGTTCTCTGTCCGTTTTCTTTTTGGAGGATTGGGTGTAGTACTCGTAGGCATTCTGTAACAAATTTGTTACGAGAAGGGCAGCATTTCTGATATTAATGGTTAATTTTCCTATATACTTGCTGTAATTCTTTTCTAATTTTGTTTAAACTGTCTAAGTCGGTAGTAGGTGTTTGTATAGGTTTGTTATGGATGTCAGGACAGTCTTGGATGTGCTCTTGTGTTTGAATTTTAGAGAAGTGAACGCAGATGTAAGGTAAGTGGTATAAGATGTGGTATGCCATATAGGTAAAGTGAATGGAACTAGGAGGTGATGTTAAATGAGTAGGTGTTTTTGATTTTTTGGAATTGAGATACTGAGGAATGTAGTGTTGGAATTTATAGGTGAAAATTCGTTCACATAAAGGCTCTGATTCATTATCCGCTAATCAGTAATTTAGTGGCGTGTTTGTAGTTATAACGATCATTTGACGAAGCACTTTTTCTTTATCTGAATGTTTTTGATTGACGTCAATTATTTTTCCTTCGAGGAGTAGTTTCCAATCGCCTACGTTGTCTGGTGTAATCCATGATTCATTGAAGAGAATAGCGGAACTAATAGGCAATTGGTCCAGATGAATTGCAGACCTATCTTTTGTTTTAGTAATTGTTGTAGGTTGGATAGGTTCTAATAAACTTAACATGATTAATGATTTGCCTATGTTTGTATCACCCATGAGAACAAACCCGTTTTTCCCGAAGTATCTAGCTTGAATTAATAGAAAGTGGGCATAAAATTCTGCGGGAGTAATTTTCTTTTCTTTGAATATAATTTCTATCCACCGCACATGTTGTAAATTCAAATACGGTTCTTATAGTAAATGTTAGTTCATAAATGTGAAGTAGTGTTTATTTCTGAGTATTTCCTTGTTTTCTGCGTTGACAGAACACGTTAATGTATGATTTTATTGATGTACCATGTTCTTTTAGAAGCCGCGTTTTGATATCATGAGGAACCAATCTATTCTAGGTAAGATTGAAACGAGTATTGATTTCCTCTAGAACATCTATTAATTATGCCTATTTTCTGATAGTAGGTTTTTATTTAAATGTCTAAGTGTTCTATTGTCTTCACAGTAATTTTGACACATTTCTTCAATGGTGTGACTGTCTGTTTCTGAACAGGAAGCGAATATTGTAGCGATATGTTCTATGATGTCTCTCAACCCAGCTCCAAAGACGTGGAATGTCCTGATACCGTAACGGATGATATATAACACGAATTTTGTGAGGTATTTAATTCTTCGAATTGTAAGATTAGCTTCTGTATATAACTGATGTGTCCATCTAACCATGATGCTGGTTCTCCATTCTCCTCAATGAAACATTATGAAAGAACTAACATCTTACAAGCAAGGTCAAGAAGTAAAAGCCGGAAACAACATCACTTCAATGCCAAAGTGACCATATAAACGCCACAGTCCAATAACAAAATCGTCAGTATGCCTTGTGATCTCTGTACACACGGTCGTGTATCCTGCCTCTGACAAGCCTGCATACCATCCGCTCACGAGAATCAAGATACCTGCACTAAATACTCAACAATACTAGAAGAACTCACTCTGAAACTGCATCAGGTAACAAATACCAGAATTTCTAATATTAATCATGAATGCATGGATATGGGAAAACCAATCAGCGGATCCCAATATATATCCGAAGATAACCAGATCGTCAACGAACAGAACATTTCGTCTTCCACCGAGGCGTTACACAATTCAGTTACAATGTCTAGACAACAAATTTCCGACGGAGAATCAATTATTAGTTCTAACACAAATACTGCCATCCGCCGACGAAACAGCTCAGATATTCCCGGATCCGCTAAACGAATTCGTTCGGACAGTGCAACTTGTAAAAGTCAAACAATTCCAGAAAATGATATTCTTGACATTAACGAACATATCATCCAGAGCGTTCCGGGAAACAGCTGTCTCCGATCTAACAGCCACTTATCCATTACTACTCCACTTGTCCCTTGTATCTTTATCACCAAGAAATGACGAACTCTCATGCAATGAAAGTATACAATTTACAGAGGAACATAGATATTCTCCTTCAGTGTCTCACGAACAGAGCATCCGATTTATTTCACCATCTGCTACCTACACCGGACGATCTTCCGTGGACAATGGAATCCAGCACACTCCTCCATTACGCACTCCTCCAACACCGATTGTCTTCACTTTCTCACCAAACGCTTCCGCTGCCAGCCGTATCTTCCACGGCGAAGAAGATTCGCCCAGCAAAAAGACGGCTACATTTTGCCAGGTAACACAATTCCTCGGTGACTACGATAACCAACCCGACACCAAGAGCAGAAAATATTACTACACTTTCGTCACCCGTAAATCAGACAACTTCGATAGTACAATACAGCAATACAAATCAACACTCAGAACAAGCAAATGAAAAACGACCAACGTCATTCGCCTACGCCGACCACGGAGACCACATTCATTTCGTCTTCAAATCCTCCAGACCTTTGGATTACCAGCGCAAATCACGATTTTCTTCAGTACTGCAAGAAATACGACGTCCATTTTGCTTGTTTGCTGTTGCTCGATTTAATGGTTATGTTCTTCGGCACGAGGGAGGCCCGCTGCTACGTCAGGTGCCCGTTGGTGGCGCTGGTGAGCAACAAGATGCTTTTCACCCGTCATTTGTCTCCAAGTTACCCTTAATGCTCTGCAAAACTACTACCAACCTAGAGAAATCTTGATAATCATAATCGACGATTAGTTTTTGCTTGGTGAAACGCATAAAATGTAATCGGAATTCCACTTGCCTAATATCGTTTAAGGAAATCGTGATTATCCTACGTTTGATGCAATTGGGCCCTAGAGAAATAGTGGCCTCCTTAGTGACAGGTTGACACAGACGTCCCTTCTATAAAGCCACGACCGGGATGTAGCATCCCACTCTTCACCCAAACAGGAGAGCTATTTATCAACACTCTGGTCACGGAAGTCTACTATGCTAGAATAGACCAATTTTTCAATCCTACTATAAGTGCATATACGCATTCTACTGAACCATCCAGCAAAACTTCTACAGCTCGTATTCCTAAAATGTTATTATTATATTCGCATATTTCCTCGAAAGCAACACAACGGCTTTCTTCTTCGTTTTCGCAATGAACGTCATGAGTGTAAACATTATTTCTAAAGTGGTTGATATTAACCACGAGACATCAAAGGAGTTATTTTATACTCTTAGCAATATATAGTTCCTAAAATTATACAAGAGTAATTCAAAAAGGACTGCTATGTGACCATATTGTCTGGAGAGAGAGAGTGGGGTGACACCATCGATGCTGGCAGAATGTACATCAGCTCCGTGTAGAATAAGGAGTCTTACACACTCCAAATGACCTTCTTTTGAGGCACAATGCAATGGAGTGAACCCTTTATTGTTCTTAGCATCGAGAGTAGCGCCTCTAGTGAGAAGCATTTGAAGCTCTTCCGTGAATCCTCCCGAAGCAACATAATGCAGCGCAGTGTTTTGTTCTTCATCTGCTACATTTAGATCTGCTATACTTTCGGAGAGGAACCTACGGACAAAAACATTGTCACGCATGAAGGGATGAGTATTATTGATACTTATTGTATTCGTATTTAAAAGTAAATCTCAAATAGAATAAATCCATCTTGGAGCATTTAAAATGTTGGCTTTACGATGCTAACACACATCCTAAATAATTGACCAAATATCAGAAATAATTCTCCATCAAATTTTATCATTATCAATTTATTAACATTATTATTATCTTTAAAAACAGTTTTTTATTAGAAAACAATTTGAGAATTTTAACATCTTTAAATTATGTATTAAAAAACCTTTTACTAATAAAATGCGATATACATCTTTTAGTCCGGTCATATTGATTTCACTGGATTGACATACTTGTTCAATACAAATACACACACAAACTACGTCAATCCAGTGAATGTACCTCCACGAATTGCATTTACATCCTAACTTGCACTATCTGTAAGAGTTTTTACTTAGGAGAAACAACTACTCCTCTCAAAAGGGATGAAAAATCACAGAGCTGCTTGTGATAAATCCATTTCTTCTCTACCTGTTCTCTACGTTAAATTGCATAATAAACAATTTAATGAACGTTTTAAAGTTTTGAGTGCTCTCCCCAATCATTCTCAATCCATTGATGTAAAAGCACGTGAATAAGGTTTCATCCGGTCCTTAGGAAGCTCTACGCCCATCCCGGTTTAAATATACCAGTAAATTCTTCAAAACTCAATTTCAAATTTCTCTCCTACTTTTCTTTCCTTCATCTAACGGTCGGTCAACGTAAACCGAGGAGAGAAATTGGTTTATTACATTCCTGACTGACGAAGACGGAAACCGAAACGGTTTCTACAAATATGTGACCTTCTTTTATGTGTTTCATTATCTATTTTTTCATTAACTTTTATACGTTTATAATAAATTCATTAATAGATAGACAGTTGGTGTTTTTCAATATTCAACATTTCACATTTAACACGTAAAATAAATGATATGAAAAATGAATATTTATTTTAATAATTGTAAAGACAAAAAACTTTCTTGTTATCAATTCGTTACTGGAATATAATGACAAAATGTGCTACTATTATACCACCAATTACTATTTATTTTCACATTTTAACCTTAACAATTAGAGTTTTATGTCATATATTGATGATGCTTTTCTTAAGATAGATAAGTGCGTTGGTTATTGCATTTTCTATTCTCTGAGGATGGTTTGTTTGATCATAATTTTTTTCAATGACATACGGGTTTAGCCCTCGGCACCGTATAACGTCATAACATGAATGTATTAATAATAATAAATTTATTGTCAAAAACAGTACAAACTGCGTATGACCACGTGGAGGACAATAAACTAATTTACTCTCCGGAAGCAAGCAAGGGACCATCCCATCAATTCCGATCAAGGGCCCTAAGGCAGAGACCTATTACATATACATGTGTGTACTTACTTAAAAACATCCATATCGTTTCTTTTAGCAGCTTTGATGAAGAGTCTCTCAGTGACGTCATTTGACTGCAAAATAGAAACACAATTCAAAACTCATATAATACCTACTAATATATAAATGCGTAACGCGAAAACGTGTCTGTCTGTTTGTTACTTGATCACGATTAAACTAATGAACCAATAGTGATGAGATTTGTCAAGGAGAGAGTTTAGATGTCCAAGATAAACATCGGCTAACTTTTATTTCAAAACTGTGAGATAAGCAACATATTTTGGTTTTTGACAGTAAATATCGATAAAATCTGGAGAAAAGAGAGTTGTATTTGCTTACGCTGCCTAAACAGTTGGAGATAGGTGATAACTATGAATAGGAATATAGTTTGCCTCGTAGAGATCTACAAAAACGTCCGTGACAGCATATGCCTATCTACAAAAATTAACCTAATTTATCGATAAAACTGTTTTAAAAATAGAAGTGTTAAAATACTTCAATTTAAGAGAGTAATTTAAGAAGGAAAAAAAACAGACATCTTCAAATTTAATAGACTATTCGTTTTGTGCATTTAACAAAGATTTAAAAAAAAACGTCTTTTAATCGTAAACCTTTGACGAATGGTTTAGATTTTACAAGAATTTTAATGAAATGGTACAACCGCGCCATGTCTCCGAAGCAAAAATTTGACAGGAGCGGCTTTCGCGAAATGGTGTAGTATGTACCTTTTGTATTTAATTTGTATTATTATGAGTTTGAAAAATTAGGATACTTTACATATTTTTAAAACAATTAAGTAAAAGTATTTTTATATTACAATTTTATTTTTTCCCGAGTAAAAGATGATTATTCTGAGAAAAATCCCGGCCAAAGCCGAGTAATCAACTAGTTTCTATATAAAATAGTAATGAGATATGATGGAGCAATTCAATTCGAAACAATATTTTAGAAATTTCTTGTTATTGATTCCAAACATGTTAACACATTTTAGTACGATTGTTATGATTACAAAGGGTCACTTCTTTTCAATATACTTAGTGTATCTTTTATAGTTAAAGAGGAATATAATATTGTGCTCCTAAATATACTAGTACACTCATTATTCAACTTTAAGTCATTAATTATGTTTTATAATTAAATAATAATAATAAAATTGAATGCCTGCTGGGTTGGGTTATTATCACACTTAAAAGGACAAATTCGAATCTAGAAGCGTTTTCTTGTTTTGTGCGGTATAAGCCGGAAAGTTGACAGGAAACGGACCGCGGTATTTCTTCCGTGTTTTTCCTCTATGATATTCCTTGTGAAACAAGAGACTCAGTATGAGAACAACAAAAAGATATTATATTCTCAAAACGAAAGAATTTGAGGTAATTATAAGTTAATACAGTGTTCTCTCATTTAGATTTATGACGAAGGGGTGAAACACATTTTAAAAGCACATCGAGAACGAAATAGTATATCCCTGGGACTTTTGAGTACTTTTTTGTGAATCAAATGCTTTTTTGCGACTTGGTACAAATTTGTGGGAGATAATAAAACTGTCTAAAACAAACAGTGCTTCAACTTCTATACCCCAAAGAAGTTTTCGAGACCAATTAAATGTGCGTTATAATGTTTTTGGATTAAACTTAATTTCTAGAATTTATTTACCCCAAACGATACGTAATGAACAGTTTTCATTCATCAATTTTTTCCTTTTTTTTCTTTTATAATTAAATGGGATTTTAGACACTTTTCTGAATTAGCATCCTTGAGACTTGTGTCAATAATTGTATCCATTACTTCTCTCAATCTGACGATGTCCACGTTCCATTTCATTTGCATAATAAAAGAACAGTGTTTTTAACTTGTCTATTGTCTTCACATTAGACCCGTCATAGTACGGAAGCATGTAATAAGAGAAATTAGTCTCTTGCACACCATGCACATTCTACAAAAAGTGGGTCACTAGAATAGGTACTGAGTGCGTTCGTTGAACTTATGCCACAGCAAGTTAGCTGAAAAGAATTTTTATTCTTGACCGATTCGAACGTTTTTGGGCTGAAACCAAGCTGTAACTCTTCTCAATTTTGCATAGCCAATTTTTCACTATGCTCACCTTTACATTTTAAAATTGAACTTTCCAGCTAACTGTCGACCCTGTCAAACTCATTTCCTACATCACGGAATAGTGAAACTTAGTTTTATCGATATGTTTCAACCTCTCCAACTTTGATCACCCTTTACTTTACAGTATAAAAAATTATTTGTTGAGATAAATTTAAAAGAATCAAAATCATTGTTGGTTACGCATATTTATAAGCATTTGTTGCTTTTCCGGCAGATAATTAACGCGTTAAATCAATTTTCCTCTCATTTAGGATATTTTATAGTTGTATTAAATTATTGATCTGATGCGAGATTAGGAGTGAAGGTCGTGGCAAGATGCCTAGCTATTATGTTGGCTTGAAGGTGGTCTGAGTAAATTATTTCTGAACATGTTTGGAGAAGGGGAATGGTATTTTTATCTTAAGTATTTTATAGTTTGCTATAGTTATCAGTTGTAACTATCGAGGTGATGTTGGAATCTCCGATGTTTATAATTAGTTATCTTATTTTTAATTTGTTTAGTGAGATATTGTTAAGAAGTTTTTTCTCTTTTTCGTTTCTGTTCGCTATCTAATTGCGCCTGACTGATCGTTTTGATTTGACGAATAAACTATAAGCAAATAAGTTAAAGAAGCTTAACAACGTGATAAGGCAGTGGCTCAGAATGTATATTGAGTTGTATTTAGCGTTGAATAGTTGAATTCAGGTGAGCCTATTAGATTGATTGAATGATATTAGCTATCGTCGAATCAACTTCATAACTGGTTATTAATTGTCTTGGAACTGAAAGATTTTCTTGCAATACAGCTTGCAAATAGTTCCAGTAAGTTTGCCCTTTGATTATTTTATTGTTATTGTACTGCTTTCTTGGAATATATCAAAGCATATTTTAATCAGTAGATGGTCTACTATTTCTCCAGGAACTACTATTTGTTGCAATGATTGATCTTCCATTAAGACTAGATTTAATATAATGTTGATGTTATTTGAATAGAAAATATAAGCTTTGGGAGGATGTATGTACATATTGTGGTAGAGATAATGAACCGATTCTTCTCTCTCCAGTTTACGTACACTGACCGTCAGAAAGAAAAGAGGGAAATTTGAATTTTGAAGAATTAAGAAGAATTTACTGCTGTCTATTTAAACCGGGATGGTTAGAGGCTCCTAGGGACCAGATGAAATCTAATTCACGTGCTTTTACATCAATGGATTCTTGCATTTTACTTCCATTGAGTTACGTCGGCACCGGGTGACTATGCAAGTTAGTGTTTCCTGTAACTGCACGCAGTCCTGAAGGCGGGATATTTCAAGAAAATGTTTTTTGTCATCATCAAACATTAGATACTTTGGAGATGTCATTCATAAAAATCAGATTAAATAAGAAAGGTGCGTGTTGGGAACATTGAGGCACACCGAAGAGATCAGGAAATGTCATGGAGAACACATTACCATTCCTCACAATGATGCCACGATTTGTGAGACAGCTTCTGAGCCACTCTAGTATTGGACCGGAAATCCCATATCCCTCGAGTTTTCTCAGTAGAAGATTGAGTTTTCATACCGTCGAATGTCTTAGAAAAGCGAAACAGAATGCAATCGACTTGGTTTTGCCTAGAGAAACCGGAGATATAATTTTGGAACAGGATGAGATTATTGGCAGTAGATCTTCCGCATCTAAATACATGTTGTTCCTGGACAATGACACACTGTGTTTTGATGGTCATTTCCATTTCTACGATATGGTATTCATTTGTGGAATGAGTCTGCTGTTAATTGGAATATTCTTTCTGTATTCACTCATGGGACAGACCAAATGAGACCAATTAATTTTCTACTGATTAGATGTAATAAATATTATTTTTCAGAGTCTCACCACCCTCTATTTCAATACGTATTATAATTATGAAGTTTGTGAGTACGTTTATTCTGCTTTACAGTAATTTGCTAAGTTTTTCTTTTTAATAATGAGGTAATTGGTAATGATTTGTTTATTTGGCTGCCGCTATATGGCATATGCCCCTATATTATATGCTGCTAAAATCCACACAGCGATGGGGCAAATGTCTAAATTCGGCATATAGCGACGTATCAACGTAACTAATGTATAGTTTGCATCACGTAGACTTGAACAAATATGCGCTGCCATATGATAAGTTACGGACTTTGTACTTGGGAACCTTACAGCCGCTCATCACATATGGTTGTGTTGTGTGGTATGGCCAGACAAAGAAACAGTTTTATGAGCGTGAACTAAGCAGTTGTCAGAGAAGTTGTCTGCAGATATGGTATGGAGGGTACAGAAGTGTATCTACACAAGCCATGCTAGTAATAATGGGCCTATTACCAATAGATTTATATATTGATAAGATCATTTTGCGTTATACTATGAGGCGACATAAGAGCATACAACTAGATGATCGTGCCATAAAGTCTACTATGTCAGGTTGGAAGGAGGAGATAGATCGAGTACTTTGGGGCTGCTGGCAACGTATATGGGAGATAAGGAAGGAAGGAACAGATCTCGTGGATTTATACCGGTAGTGAGATTTGTTATAGAAAATAGGCGATGGTCCAGACCGACAAAACAGGTAATAGAAATGCTTACAGGACATACCCATATTAGGACATACCTGAAACGAAGAGGTCTCACAGATGAAGATATTCGTTTGTGTGGATGCGGGCGAGAGACTGTGTCGCACGTGCTTTTCGAGTGTTCTCTCAACGACCAAGAAAGAAGTGAATGGTACGGAATATTAAAACAGAAAGGAGTATACACGTGGACGTCGTTATCGGAATTAATAAAACGACAAGATGTATATGAAGCTTTTGAAGAATTTGTAACAGGAGTATCATTAGTGAGAAAAGCGCTCGATAAGGGGAATTTTCATGCGTACACGCAATTGAGACGGTAACTCTCGCGGAAGCTATCGAACCCGCGAAGTGCAGAGTATCATAACCCAGTTATTGGCTTACAAGCCGCGGCACTGGGGAAAACAGGTATTTATTTGTAATACAAGATTGTTGTTATTGTTTTATTAAAATGTATGTCATGATTACTAACTAATAAATAAATAAATAAATAATAAAAAATAACCTCCACGTTCTTTTCTTCTTAATTCCCTAATTTATTTATAATTTCAACAATTTAAATTAAAAATAACAATTCGTGTACATATTTCGTGTTTATTTTTATTTACAAACCCAAAAGGAACTATCTCCCTCTCACTGTTCTTCTTCTAAAGGAAACTCTATATTTAAGAAAAAAGTAAGAAATGTGGCTGTTTCCAATACTAATAATAATGAAAATATAAAATAAAAATAATAATGAAATTAAATCGTCCTTTTAGTCAGAATCGGTGCGCACAGACGGACGTAGGAAAAGTCCGATGGACGAACACACCGACGAATTGGGAAAAACCTCTTTCTCGATTGCTACAATACTTGCTCTAAACAATGTAGAACAGAAAGTATACTTCAAAGTCTCAAAAACACAAATTTGTGGAACTAATCATAGACTTGTACCAATTGCAATTGAAAGAATTAATTTAAATTTCACTCTATTTTCCCTTTTTAAAATCTAAATCTTAAAGAACCTTTTGTTAGTAAGTCTATGAGCACGTCCAGTAAACATTTACAGTTCCTAACTTTAATAGTTTTTGGTCTGTGTAATTCAGTGCGTTGTACCCGTACATCAGCATCTCGTTATCTGCATTTGCAACCTCTCCATTCCTTGATCTTGTGTGATTTGTGGCTTTGGTGATGCCACTGATGACTGATCTACAAGTGGCATCAAGCGACGATGTTGCTTTCATAAACTCCCCCAGAGAAGACTCCTTTTGTGAAATAATGTCACTAAATTCTACCATCGTACATCAGTAACAGTGATTCAGTCATAGAGAACGTTCACTTTATAACAAATAACTATTAATCCGTTATGGGATTGTATAAAATAATGTGATTTTCGGTCATAGTCATACCGCATATTTCTTTGAAAAGGGATGAATATTCAATAACACGTGCATTTGAAAACATTGTAAAAGTTTGCATTTATTGCGTTTTTCTCCTTGTATTACATTTTCAGTATGTTTTTATGAATTTCTATTTGTATTGTTCAAGCCTCCCAAATTTCTGTATTTCAAAAGATTAACTATAGCGAGGTCTACTATGTAATGAGAGAATACTACGAGTATCATTATTCAATGTTAAACGTTGTTTTATGTAATTGCTGTATCTTGTATCATCTTATTTATATATTGTATTACAGTTCTTTTAACAAAAAAAATATTTATATGGTGGTATTGGGAGTAAACAGAAAATTCAGGCATGCATATGAATGTAGTTGTACCATAGCATTCTCAAGCAAATGGCTTTACTTAACCCTAACGTTGATCAAATTAAGTTATCCTTTTGTGAAAAGTTCATTCCAAATAAAACTGTCCTTAGTGAGATAAAGGTTGAATATTTTCTTTCTTTCACTTACCATATTCTTCAAAAGAATTTGCACTATATCATACTGATTATCTCTACGAGCGATGTCCAATGCTGTGTCGCCATTACAGTCCGTGGCGGTTATGTCTGCACCATTCTGCAACAGCATTTCAATAGTTTCCTTGTGCTTTTTGTCTACTGCATAGATTAGGGCAGTGCCATATCCGTATTTTTCATTAACATCAGCACCATTGTGAAGAAGGAATCTAAAAATAAAACAAAATGTTTTCATTTTAATGAAGATTCACAAATAATTAAAACTACGTCGTCTAAATGTAATAAATGGATGGTGTTTCTTTACAATCATGATGAGGCAATAAAAAAGGAAACAGTTTTACTAGAATAAATGATCAAATTTCTCAACACAATTTTATTACTTCTCTTTAAATCAATTACGAGTAATAAAGAGCATTCTAACAGTATAGGGACTGAATAATCAAAATTTTTCAAACTATATTGTTAAGAAGTATTGGAAAAATAAAATTTTCTAAATATTGGCAAAGAATCCAAACGAATGGGTAGATCAAATTTCTATTGATATCAACTGTTCAAGAAAAAATAGAACAAACAACTTTTTAGGAAGTTATCTTTGAAAATTATTATTTCCCCAAATTCAAATATGTATATACAGAGTTTATGATTCTATACTGATGCAGAAGACCGTATGTATAACAATGACAGCTTTTCAAAGAATAATATTGAAAACTTATTTCCTTTCCGTTACTGTTTTAAACTCCATGTGTATCTCTTTTGAGAGAATATTGGAACTACCTCGTACAACCATTAAAAAAAAAAAAAAAAAAAACCTTAATAACTAAATGACGTAATATTGTACAGGGGTCAAAGGGTTAGTTTGAAATCTCTGGTAAAGAAACAAGTGCATATAAGTGTCAAATTTGTTAAATCAGACATTTATTTGCTATTCGCAATTCGGAATACCGTGAAAGGATTTCATAAAATTAAGGATAATATCAATAATACAACGTACTCATACAAAAACGTGTATTTAAAATACTGGGATAAACAGTAATTTATTCAACAAATGTACTGAAACAAACATCTAGGGAACAAAACGCATATTATTTTGATCGCAATGTAAAGTGTTAGTGAGATTTTAATTTTTCTCTTCTCTTGCGAGTTGAAGATACCATTTTTACCTTAACAGGTCGATGCTGCTCTTTTTAACCGCAACAATCAACGGGGGAACAGAGCGGCCGTCGACTTTAGCTCCTCGTTTGAGAAGTGTTTCTGCGCAAGAGACGCAATTGGCAGCAGACATATAACACATCGGCGTCCATCTATGTCCATCCTCTACATTGATATCAACAGACTGCAGAAACAAGAGACAAAGGGTATACTTTTAAGGGCTAAATAACACTAGTTAATAAAATTATATTAAGCTCCTCTCCCGTGGAGAAGAGGAAATATATATTTGGTCACTGTATGATATGTATTATCTGATTAAGCAGTGTTTTCTTAAATTACGGTGTCTGCATTAGGTGTCTTAAGCTTTCACGTGCTGAACACATGGTGTACTTTATTTTGTATTATGATAGATTTCTGACTAAAAGAATAGGTGTTAGACGTTTTTCAGATACACAAGCAGTCTCAACTTTTCATATTTGTTGTGGACAAAGGTACTTTTACTTATCATTGTTGTGGTAAACATCGCTTTAAAATTATCTAAAGCTCATTGTTTTCATACAAGAAGGATGAATTAAACAAAATTCTAATTAATACATTAGTACTCAGCAAAAAAGATATGACGCAAATATCATTAGACAGAATATTATTTAACTTTCAAAGGCAGCAGTGAGATTTTCAATAAATAAATCCTGTAAAGGTCCTGTAGATTTTACTCGTGAGAGGATCTCGGCGCGAGAGCTCTCGACAGTTTCTCTCGGAGTTCTTTACATGAAAGAGTGAAATTCACCCGAGTCCCCTCTCAGAGAGCTACTCGCCAAGGCAACTCCCGAAAGTACCCTTCAGACCGTTCACATGCATGATTTCTGACACTTCTGAGAGTGTTTTTTCACAATCAGATCTACATTTAATAAGAGACAAGATACAGTCATGACAAAGAGAAATAGTAGCAGTTTTATAATTTGGGCACGTCAAAAAGAAACTAGTGGTGCAAAACAATTACACATTTCTCATGTACGTTTCTCCGTCTGAAGCATAGAATGAGAGAAAATTCTATTGTGAAAGGGTCATTTCTGGCGTGTCCTCTATATTTTGGTCGTCTTCGAGTGCTCTACTCACGCTCAAAGTCATTAGATGGTCTTTTATTTCAAATTTGAAGTAAAATAAATATTCAAAATATTATTTCAAAACATATAGCAACAAATCAGTCTTATAAATATCGTAAAAGTGTTATGCAGTTTGTACTGTTTTTTGACAAGAAATTTATTATTATTAATTTCGTTGCAGAAGAAATTGATGCACAGTCGTATCTGCAGAGCGATTGCTGTCCTCCTACGTATTTTATCATTGTCATATCTACCATTTCAGTTTACAAAAAGTGTACGTCTACTTACAGTTTTTGGTTTATAAATGAAGGCGGAATGAGCTGTCCAGAAATAGGCTTCTATTCCCAACGTATTCAAAGTTAAATCTCAAGTTTAGTTTCGATACAGCAAATTGCTCGTGAGTTATCGGGGGAACAAAATTCTTAACATATATGACATTGGACATCATCGCCAAAATTTGAAAATAGATTGTCCTGGAGCTAATCCGCAAATATCCGAAGAGACTCAAATTTTTTTTCGACCGATTACAATACTTCCCTTACACATTCGTCTTGCGCAGGTGTCAGGTGTGAGGTCATCATGTGGGTAGGGACAGGAAGGTGGCACCTGGCTGGTGAGGTGTTGGTCAGGCAGGGGGACAAGGGGGAGGGTGGAGCAGGAGGAGGGTGTGACAGGTGACAGCTCATTTGCATATCCAGAAACCCCATAGGAAGAGGAGGACGTCACGACGGGGTGTCGTGCGTGATGGCATGGGCAGCTGTCAGCTGTACCGTCATGAGACACGGTAAGCTGGCGTGGGTGTGGGATAGGTCGAGATGAAGAATGAGGAGGAGGATGGCGTGAAGACGTGACGACGGGGTGAAGGCGATCACGTGGGATTGGCGCGGGGTGCCAAGGAGGAGGAACAGGACATCCCCTGCGACGTCGTGACCAGGGGGAGGAGGTAGGGGGGGGCACGTTAGGTGTTGGGGGCGAGACGGCATGGGTTATCTCGGGGAAGAGGCGGGGTGACGATACTCAGACAAGGGAAGTGACGTGGGGATGGGGCGGGGGTGGGGAGCGGCAGGTATGGTGGCGAGAAGAGGAGTCAGCGTGTCGAAGAAAGGAAGAAAGAAAGAAAAAAGAAGAAATAAATGTACGAATCCAGAGAGAATAAAATCCCAAAGGTATATTCTTAAAAAAGATAAGAAGAATGTACATGGAGCGCAAAGGCGAACAGTAAAATAAAATAAAAAACCCGAGCTAACTTTACTTTATTTATGGGACAAGTTATTTAGTATTTTCCGTGATGATAAATTTTACTTTAAGAATTACACTTCGCTATAAAAGTACTTTAATTCGTGATTCAAATACATACATTTTTTACGTAATTATTTAACTCAAACAAATATTTTGGCGGATCGTGCGCGTATAATTACTTTTCCAAATATATATTTAAGAGCACGACGAAGTTGTTCTTTGCTTGGATGTGTCTCGAAGAACATGTAGACCCGGTTGCTTAAGAAGGTACTTGTCTCTGACAGATTTGTCGTTTGCATACGCTCTCCAGAGATTCCTTATTGGGCCAATTCGAGTTTATTTCATATTATTACGTGTTATTGTGTGCCGAATGTAAAGAAAATTATGATTGTGCACAGAGTTCAATCAAGGGTTACGCGATGAATCGAAGTTTACTATAGTCCGAGGATACTGAACATTCCAAAATGGAACCTAAAGTGTAGCTTGGAGTTTTTTAGTATTAATTTCATGCATTATATACCAATGATACTAATATAATATAGTACTGTATACTGATTTTATCATATTTTTGCATGAAATAAGCGCTCCTAGCGGACACTCCAATGCGCTATTATAAGCGGCTTCCTTTCAGAGATTTCAAAGAATTGTAGAAAGAAACTTTTACCTCCTTCTGCAGGATAATTTGAAGAGCTTCGTGATTGTGTTCTGCTGCATCTAATCCAATTGCCAAATGCAAAGCAGTGCATCCTTTGGAGTCTCTTGCATTGAGGTCACATGCAGATCGCTTCAAAAGCAATGCAACATTCGCTGCGTTGCCTCCAACAGCTGCCAAATGTAGAGCAGTTCTTTTCTTCTAAGAAACATAAATAATCGAATTTCGTAGTTAAAGTGCCGAAGTCAGTTTTGCAATTAAACATGTTTAAAATTTGTCAATATGCTTTTTATTAATGCATAACTTATAAATGCGCAATAGTTAGTACAACGAACTAAACATATAAACTTTTTTTAATTAACGCAAAAATATTTTAGCATCTGAAAAGTTTTTAAAACATATTTTTCGATTAAGTAAGTTTCTAAAAATGACTGAAGTGTAATAAGCTTACGTGTGGAATGTGCGAAAGACGTAAAAATACTATTCATACGCCAGAATGCTGGGTATAATTTAACAGTAAAATGCACAATTACACTCTCAGGAATCCTGTAATTTACTAATCTGTTGATGGCAAGGAAATTATACGTCCTCCTGCAGATCAGTATAAAACATACCAAAATGCTCATCTTCTTCATCTTAGTTACACCAAAATGTCAAAGTTTAGTAGAGTTCCATTTTAAGTCCATACTTTGGTGTGCTGCTCGGAATCTTGTAAAAGTGTGATTTTGATGTTGTTTTCTAAGTCGCCTATTACTTATGAAACGATGATTGTTAATGTCATGTTCTTTTAACTTGGACATTTCGAAAAGAGATAGAAGTGACCGCGAGAGTTTATTGACTTGTCGAACCACCCCTCCCTCTCCCTCTCGTTTTTACTTGAACTTTTTTTATCCTCAAGTCAGCGCATTAATCTCACACCATTATCCCTCAGGTGTTGAAGCATGATGCGAAACGCTAGACGTGACAGACAGTGTTATTAACATTCAAAAATTATGAGTTAGAATACTATCGTAGATTTGTAGCTTTCTCACTGTTTGTTTGGCCTTTCTTCCCAAACATCGCTCCTAGCGGACACTCCAATGCGCTATTAAAAGCGGTTTCCTTTCAGAGATTACTTTATTTTTACTAAACCTTCGCATAAAAAGCTGGACGCTCCTTCCTCCCCTCCCCTAACCATCCCTTTAGCTGCAAACTTGTATGACTTTGTTTGACTGCGCGCTCTGCCGTGCCTTTTGTATTTGACACGCATCGAGCACTTGAAAACTTTTTTCGTCTAACCTACTCCACCGGACGCACTCTGATGCTTCAAAATTCCCATCTTTGCCTCGAAATAAACAATTAAATATTGTAATAATCCTTTAAATATTGCAATATTCATCTGCAATCAATAAAGGGTTATGTACTTTTTGCAGCAATTTGATCCAGTATTGTCTTTGGTTACTCTATTTTAATCCATCATTCAATTTAAAAATTCTTGCACTACATCGGAAGCGGATTTAGGCATATAGGCAATTGACTGCGGGTGCAAGATTGGAGGGACGCCAAAAGAAAAGTAACGGAAAAATTATAACATCTGGAGAAAGAGTTTGATTTGTATATGTTAGTTTTTTATGTTCTCTTCAAAAATTATATTCAAGATTTTCGTTGGATTATATTAATATCTAGAATATATGTAAATAAAATATGCTCTCAATATGCACTATATTTACTACTGCCTGGGGGCACCAAACTTTTAAATCCTCCACTACACTGAATAGATTGAAACACACCGCCAGTGAATCAATCAACACTGATTGAATAAGAAGTTTGAATGGCTTCAGCTCTGAATTGTTTACGACTTATAAAACCAATCCAAAATCCGCGTGATGACTAAAAAGACCCGCACGCTTTTTTTCGTGTTGCAAGATTGATATGTCGTATATTATAAGAGTTAACAAATACGCAATCGTTTTCATTTGATTCTTGATTAAATTTCCTATTAAATTCATTAATCATAAGCCGTTGAACATCCGGATTGAAATATTTTCTGTTTATGACTTTAAATTTACGAAAATATTTTGGAACAATACGTTTGTCCTCCATTGTGAGAGATCCGATGAACCGAATTCTTCGTTCGCTGTCGCTTATTCGTGCGAACGGCTGGACATTCGACGCGAGTGAAACCTGGTGGACTCTTGGTGCTCTGGGAGTTTACGGGGATACAGTAGGGCCAACCGTTTGAGGTCTGACGCTATCCACGAGGTCCAGTCCTGTCCCTTCACTACGCATCTCTGGGGGTAATGTACTTATCCCATAATTATGTTGTCTCCAATTCGGAAGAAAACATATGTGTCTGAAGTGATCAGTAAACCTAGAGCGGACGCTCAGAACGATCATTAGACGAAGGCTATTTTAACAGTGTCGTCAGAGAATGAGTGTTTTAAAGGCTGAAAAGAATGAAATGGCTAATGCTAAAAAGAAAAAAGCTCAAATTATGGCTAACGTTCTGTTCTTGGGGGAGTGACGTCAGTGGATGGAACCCATTATTTTATCATGTAATTTTTTTGGGAAATGAGTTTTGCGGGTAAAGCGGCGAATATGTGCCAATTGTTTTGTTTTAATATTAATGTTAGTTCAAATGACTAATCATATAGTACGCTGGTGTGGAAGAGGAAATATGCTGGCATCAAATAACTTGTGTTTTCAATGTATTGCAAGTTCGAGATTTGAGATGTTTTTTTTGTGCTATTAGGAGGGGTTATTTATATGTGTGTATTGCTTTTAATTTTTGTTCTTTCTACGAGAACTTAATTAAATAATTTTGTGTTATGTATGGGAAAATAAATAACTATTGTTGTCTGAGGTTTGTGTTACCTGTGATCTCAGGCAGCCCAAGAATCCACATTGCAGACGATAGGTCCCTAATTTTAATTTTTTATATTGTTTAAACAATTAGAGAATAGTTTGCAATGTGTTTGCGAATTTGGAAGGCTCTGAAAAATGGCACAAGATCTTAAAGGTGTATAAAAATGAATATTTATAAAACAATTTTTTTAAATCAGAAAATTGATAAAACCTATTTCTGATCGAATACAGACAGTTCTCAATCTGAATATATTGTGACGGAAATTTTTTGATGTCTTAAATTTTGTGCTAGTGATGAACAACCGGTGTTTAATACCGAGGAATGTCATGATGATGTGTTCGTGTTCAGTTTCATTGTAATATAATGAAGATAAAAATATGAGTTTCGATTACAACACATCACATAACTCTGCAGTATGCGATTCATTGTAATTCATTAACAATAGGTCGGTTGATCTGTGAGAGAGTGTGTGGCTGGGGGGTATAGTCCAGTACCAGGTGACTGAAAAAAAGGCCAATACAGGAAAAAAATATAGATTTTTTTTTCGAAATATGGAATTTTTGAAGTATTACATGAAAACGCAATGTCATCGATGATATAGGAGAGAATTCTATTCTATATAAACGTGGGTTTCTGTTTCAAAATAGGTTTACTTGTAAAATTTACATGAGTACGCTTATATACTCAGTAAAAACTATATTACGGTCTAGTTTCATAATAAAATAGTTGCATGTAAAAAACGGAAATATTGCCAGTCACATTACACGTACCAGCAGAACACGTTTCCAGAAACAGCAATAGAAAATAATAGTATTTGATGGGATGGTCCTTTGCTTTCTTCCAGAGAGTAAATTAGTTTATTGTCCTCTACGTGGTCATACGTAGTTTGTACTGTTTTTTAAACAATAAATTTATTATTATTATTATTAGTTTGTGTATAGATATAAATTACATGCTGAATAATTTCAAATAGGATATTGTGAAAGTAGAACTCACAATGTGGTGTTCTTAGCATAGCGGCTTTGTCCAATGTACACTCACATTAAAGGCACTCCGACATGTTCACTTGCGTCTAAAATGTTCGTCTGCGAAAAATACGCAACAAGAGACATAATTTGAAGGAAATTTAATGTAGTTTATTTTATTTTTTGTGTGACAATGTTCTCCAAAAGCGCATAATTTTCTAGCTGTAGGCAAACAACAGAGGAGAAAATTGTTTTGGGGGTCCATTTCAAAATTTTGGTCAACATTCACCGCTCTCTAGCTCGATATCTCTTCGCCGGACAAAAAATCCGTAAAGACTTAGTTTGTAGGATATTTAATGTACATTATTATTGCATACGTATACTACTTTTCCATTGATGTGCCTACTTTTCGAGTTAGAAACAAAAAACCTAAAAAAGTGATTTTTTCGAAGTTTTTCGAATTTTTCTCCAATCGCACAGGGTTTACGAGGTGGTAAAGTTGAAAATAGGATTCAGCATCCCCGAAAACATAAGAAACGATTGACAAAAAAACTTCTATATTTGTTCCCCGCCAAACTACCATAAGCCATCAGAGCGGATACTACTACTATCGACGCAGAAATTTTGACTCGATTTCACATTATTCTATTTCCTCAACGAATTGGCCAATTGTAATAAAAGAACATCAAATTAAAGGAAACAAATTGTAATTAATTACATTAATTTTTTTTGTACGCCGTACAGTGCAATCGAAAAAGGTCGGAGAGTCCCCTGATTTTGACTATTTTCAAGATGGGACTATTGGCTCTCGGTATTCTTCGAAACACCACCATGACTATAACCTATTTATCTTGTTCTACCAGACGTCGATTCAAAAATTTAATAACAAACGAACTACATTCAATGTCGTAAAATCAATCAACAAATCGCCAACTTAAAAACTCTTAAGTAGAAAGAAATTTCACTACAATTAAATTCAACATACATATAGCCCATTTTTTCTTATTTCTTGAAATAAAATTATGTGGATACACATTGAAATGCAGAGTTTAAATTACATAAATTTTTTTACTATTTAGTAATACTTTAGAATGAAAATAGAATAATGAATTTGCATCTATGTACCCATCCACATGTGCCATCCTTTGCTCCATGATCTAGGAGCACTTGTAAGGTCTCCGTGTTGCCTTCGCTTTTGCTCTGAGCAGCTCCACGAAGCGCATCACTTAAGTCTTCTGGTGAAAAAGTGGCACTATGCAAAATCTTTAAGACTTCTTCTTTGTAACCCATCCCTGCATGTCCTTTTAATGCAAGAGCCATCATAACTGTGTCTCTCTTGTCTTTGAAGAAAGGGGTGGAATTCTACAAATAATGGAACATAAAGCATGAAATACCACCATTTCATCATGAAACAAAATAATAGGATGACAATAAGTATTCAGTTTCTAATATTTAATTATTTCTCTGTGCAGTTTTTTATTTATCTTATGACTTGATATTTATTTTCTTCTTTTTGTTTGTTCTATATCCAATTGTGGTTTGAATACCAGCTGATAAAAAAGGAGGGATTTAAATGTATGATAAAAAAGGAGGGATTTAAATGTATTTAAGATTAATTTTAAAGTCATGTCCTTAGAAATTTCATAATTAATGTTTGAAAATTGAAAATAAAGACTGTCAGAATCCTGTAAGTAAAATGATTAGCGTGTAAAAATTACTTCTTCTGGGATTTTAAATAAAACTTAAAATTGTTGCTAAAAATAATCTATGATGTTATTTTGTTGAACGTATAATGCTATGGTAATTTTTTCCTAATAAGTTGTGGAAACATTTGTAGAATTTTTAATATGACGGAATATATGGAAATAAAGCATATTTTAATTCATTTTTGCTTGAAGCATGAAACGCTTTAAAACACAAAGCTAAAGACAAAATGAATTACTTCAGTAATTTTTCTTATTTCTTTACTTCCTTTAAGTACCTTCACACTCAAAATGTGTAAAGATGATGTTTAGAAATTAATAATTTTTAATTGAGTGTGCAGATAAATATAATTTCTATGTTTACATTTTTTCTTTCTCTTACTATGTGCTCCAGCATCACTTGTACTATCTCCACTTTATCCCCCTCAAGAGCGATGTCCAATGCGGTTCGTCCCTTTCCGTCTCTAAACGCAATGTCAGCCCCTTCTTCAAGGAGCACTTCTATAGCTTCTTTACATCCTTTTTCTGCTGCAGAGTATAGAGCTTTTTCACGATACATATTTGTTGCACTTATTATATTAGCGCCACTCCTTAGGAGCAATCTGAAAGTAGATGTTCTCTCTTTATTTTCATTTCAAGTCTTTTATAAAAGAACATAAATGATAATAGAATATATGCAATCAAATAGATATTTACCACAAAATTCTTTGCACTGTTATTATGAAGGAATGTGTAGTAATCCTTAGTGGAAGATGATTGTCATTAGCAAAGATAATACTTTGTAACAAACAAACATGTAGCCAATAATATTAGAATATTCAGTTTATTGAAGACATTCAAATAAAAAAAGTTATATTCTTAAACATTGTTTCCAAAATAGTGAATAGCAAAGGGTTGAGAATGACAGAACTATGACTCTTGAATTGTGTGAAAGTTAGATATTATTTGCTTCTCTTTTGGAAAAACGTCCCTTCAAAGAAACTATAAATTCCTTGTAATCAATAAAATTGCATTCCATTTTACATCACTTAACTTGTAATATGAATATGAAAATAAGAATATAAAATAGCATCTGAATACAATAATATTTTAATACATAACCGATGCAATATAACGAATAAAAGAAACAGTGAAGAAAAATACAGAAAATTAATTTTATGAGTACATACATAGTAAAAACATAGAAAACAATAAAGCACCATATAATTTATCATAATTCATGAGTGGAATAATTTTGGGTATTAAAATTTTCAAACTGGTGTATTTTATTGAAACAGATTAGAATAGAATAGAAATAAAATGTATTTTATGTTTCGTGGGTGTTATTTGCCTAGGGTACCTTATTTCTATCAATGTAAATCATATATTGCCGAGGTTTTAATCAGCATGACATTTTTAAATACTCACGAGTTATTTCTTCACTAACAACGTAAATATATGTCACAACATGTCAAGACAGGATGTGATTTTCATTAAAAGGTTACATTTATGGTAAAGAAATAAGCACCATAATGTTTCTCTAAACAGACTTCAGAAAATTTAATTTGATTTTCTGTTCCTTTAAGCAATTGTTTCAGATGATATTTAACAGATAAATAAAGAATATTTGTTTGGAATCAAAATATATTTTCTGTTATTATGTTATTAATGTAAAATAATGAAATATTTATCTTCATAAACCTAATTCTGATCTTCATGAAATGGACTAAATTATTGATATTTGTTTATTATGAGTGCAATAAAATTTACTGTTTCATGTAATGATAGTGACTTTGTGTAATAATAATAATCCTAATCTTGGATCATAGCAATTAATAAAACAGTATATTACACAAAAAATGCAAAAATTCAAAAGGAAACTATTTAAATTATTTGCAAAAATGTGTAAGAGTATTCAAGAACCAAAATTTTCTCCATCATAGAAAAATCACATCACCGAGTAGAAGAAGCCATTTTTACCTTAACACTTCAATGCTGTTCTTTCTAGCTGCCACAATCATTGGAGGATCAGAGCAGCCGTCGTCTTGAGCTCCTCGTTTGAGAAGTGTTTCTGCACAGGAGACGCAATTGACAGCAGACGCATAACACAGAGGTGTCCACACACCATTAACTTTTGCATTGACGTCCACAGACTACAAAAGAAAGAAACAAAGGGTGTTTATACTGTATAATTAATTTTCAAAAACATAGGAGACACAAACAATACATATCAGCAAGTGATAAAAATTTTATGAATTAATACATTGAGACATCAAAATAAAAAAAATAAAAAATAAATTTATTGTCAAAAAACCAGTACAAATTGTGTATGACCACATGGAGGACAATAAACTAATTTACTCTCCGGAAGCAAGCAAGGGACCATCCCATCAATTCCAATCAAGGGCCCTAAGGCAGAGGTGGATTCAACAATTTCAGAAAAAATTCCTAGATAAGATAAAAAGTTAGCTGTGAGTTATAATACTAATAGAATGCCAATATGCTTGTAATTTAACGCAAAAAATGTACATGCACAAATTATTATCGAACTATTTTTAAACCTACATTTTTGCAATAGATTAATTGAAAAATATTCAACATACTAGATCAATTGTGCTTCTATGTTAATTTTTAACATGCATGCTATCTTAACATCTTGTACATCTGCTTTCTTTTCTTCGGAGCATCCAGGGTATTTTTAAATAGGTACAATTGAGTGGGAAAATGGCCACTAAGTAATTTGTACTAAGTAACCAAATCTGGAGACAAAATAATTCAAATGCTAAGGAAAAGTTAAATCCTAATGGAAATTACTTTTAACTTTTTTTGTTAATAAAATGTTAATTAATTTGTTTCTGATTTGAATCAATGAAATTATGGAAAGGTATTGAACTGAATAAATTTAATGAATTTTTTAGAAATTGGAATTAATTATTATACTTAGTTATCTGTACTTTAAAAAATCTAATTATTGATTTGTACAATTGTGAAAATTTCATTTTCTTTGAAGGCATACAAATTTGTTTTTGATTTATTTAGTCTTTGCAAATTAGACCGCCTTGTCTCTATCTTCCGTAGTTCAGTTGTCTTAAAGGTGCTTCTCTTTGTTTCTCTGTGTGCCACTTAGGCAGGCATCACCTACTATCCTATCCTGGCGTGCTTTTGGTTATATATCTGATGTGAAGCATTCTTGCAACAATGTCTTGAAATTTCTGAAATGTTTTCTCTATCTTTAAGATGTTATCCAGTTTTTCACCGCGCATACTCTCTCCCTCCTCAGTATACACATCAGCTCCCCGCGTTCATCGTTGTACTGGCAGTCATAGAGAATATATTCCACATCCTCTACCCCCATTCCACAAGACCTTATCTCTATATCCGTCAAGTTAAAGTGATACAATTAATTTGCAAAATCTCCGTGTCCCATTAGTACTAGTAATACATGGTGGCTCGGTGCAAACCATATACGATGCTTCGTGACATATATCACATCCGGTACAAACTACTGTAATCTGCGACCTTCCTTAGCCACATCACATTGTACCTGCCAACAATAACAGTAACTTCCTAGTCAGTTTTGTACGCCACTCCTTAACCTTTCCTTCTATCAACACTTCATCAATCGTTATCGAAAACCCTGTTCGCACCATGTATCGCATGCATGCTTTTCAATTGCCGAATCGATTGGTAAAATCCCTAAAAGTACTTCTAAACTCAGTAGATGCATCTGTTCTGTGCATCTGTTCTCAGCATCTGCTCCAGTGCATCAAAAAAACGTACGTTGCAGGCTAGTAAACCGTCATTTAATGTGGCGATTTCTCACCCGGTCTTGCCACACGCTTGCACAATAGGTGAAGATTGGCAGTATCGCTTCGACGTATAGACGTCTTAGCTCTTTTGCTTGGTATTGTTCACTTATTCCTACTTTTTGTAGGACAGTCGTTTCGCTTTTTGTTGGAGGTGTGTACTTGCTCCGCAAAATTCAGCTCATTTTCAAGTACCAGACCCATATACTTGAAGTTTGTCACCAATCGTAGGCGCCAATTCTTGGCTCGCATTATCGGGGGCCCTCCCTCCTTTACAAAAAACCGAACACCATGCCCACCGTTTTAGTCTTGGAGATACTGTTATATCCGGGGAAGGAAGACCAAGGTGGATATAGAACAAGTTTGCTATATGAAGAGGTTTTTTCGGAGCTGACGAATACAAACTCTATTACCAAGACCCAAATCTCGTCCGTGTTCACGCCTAGGAGTCGTCTTAGCCAGTGGGGAAGTCCGTTATAGTGCCGCGTCGTCGTAGATCCTGCCATGCGTGGTAGCGTTCCAAAGGTCCGGTAGTCGTTGAAGCCGTAGAGAATAGCGAGAGTAGTTGCCAGGTGAAGTTCAAGAAAAAGGTTCGAGGCGCAGATCACGAGACGGGCGTAGCTCTCTTCCGCTTCGGCTCCTCTTCTGCCGTCCTTGGGTCGCGTGCCGCCTTTTATCCCTGCCCTGTGGGGAGAGGGAAAACAACCTGCCGGACGGGCGACGTACCGAATTTGTTGGGCATCATTTTACTGTACAGCTCCATTGCAATTAACTTATCAAGCATCTTCGCAATCGTAGGCAGCATGTTTATTGGCCAGTATAACATGCATAGGTTTTCGTCACACATTCTGTCTTTGAGGAAGAGATGTATGACTCCTATCTTCCACGCCTGGCAGATTAGTCGCATTTGTAGCAGTCGTTTAAAAGACTTGTTAACGCAGTTCCATACGACCCAAACATACGTTAGAGAATAATAATAAATTTTATTGTCAAAAAACAGTACAAACTGCGTATGACCACGTGGAGGAAAAAAAACTAATTTACTCTCCGGAAGCAAGCAAGGGACCATCCCATCAATTCCGATCAAGGGCCCTTAGGCAGAGGCGGATTCAAAAATTTCAGCAAAAGTTCCTAGATACGATAAAAAGTTGGCTGCGAGTTATAATACTAATAGAATGGCAATATGTTTGTAATTTTAAGCAAAAAAAATTACATAGTAATGTAATTAATAATACATAGTAATGTTGTCGTAACTGCCGTTGTTATTTTGCCATAGTCCTGTCACGGTGGCTTCTACTTCAGTCCTTGTTACCCAGTTATCATAACATTCTACATCCGTTATCCGTCTGGTTTTCTCGACTGTTTTCCCCGGTCATAACAATGAATCCAATAGAATTTCATCGGTGTCCAGACATTTTCGCGTAAATATCTCATTTCCCTGTACATTGTTCTAAATCGTCGCTTCTTTTAACTTATCACACCCTATAACACAGGGAAGTCCCCAAAAATTATGCCGGATTGTTTCCTCCAAAAATAATTTCCCGCATTTCCGCTTCCGTTCTCTTACCCCTTTCCTACTCATCTTCTCCTGCAATAGGGTTGCGCATCTAAGAGTATCACATGTTGCTACTCATCGTCTCTCACATCAATGTCATCTTCGGCATAATGTAAGTCAAATACAACCTTGGCATCCGCTCCATCCCTACTGCTTTGCCAGTATATTCTTCCGTAGTTAAAAGCTTCAATATCATTTGTGACCTCCGGAACCATCCTCTCAAAGCTGTACAAAATAAGCATGTTGTCACATTTCCTCTGAGGTGTGCCATTCTGAAACTGTAAAATCCTTCTCGCGATTTTGCAGTGTGATGTCATTGTCCGTTCTCTGTTCTAAATGTTACTTCGCCGTATACATAGCAGATTGCTAAGTCCTGGCGAAATATGACCGCTTTTAGCTGTTCTCCGCGGATATTTGTGTGAGCATCTCCCCATAGCATGGATTGTGCGTTCCAGTCTCCACCCAGTATGACGTCATATTCCGTTATCCTGCAGAACTTTTTTATCTGTTCCTTTGAGCGTGTATTGTATATAAACATTTATCATCACTACTGTTCCCCCCCCGTTGCTTAACATTGTTACTTGCATACATTTTGAACAATATGTATTAATATGTAGGACCTCAATCCTATTTTCCTCCACCCACAATTGAGCATAGTGTATCATTTCCTGTGTTCCTTTTATCTCCCCCCCTGCCATGTAAATTTATTTGTACGACCTTAATATCCATAATCTGTCTGTCGTTTGATTATTTCCCTTACACGTCCACGCTCCTCACAGGCAATACTACGTAAATAATGTTGTCCATCGTCGCATTCAGCAAACGCACTTAGGGAGAATCTTTTTCTTTGCACAATCCGTATAGCCATGACCCTGCTCCCCATAGTGACTGCATGTTGGGTCTTTCTCTGTGCAATTTCTCATCATATGGCCGAAACTTAACAGACTTTCCCCAACCTCTGTTCTGTTGATACCCATCTCATCAACTCTCCCAGATTCTCCTTCATTTTGTACTGCATATACAAACTTTCCATAATCATTTTCATTTGACTTATAGCACGCTATAAGTCTGCCAGCCCTTCTCCGACCGTTACCTGCAGACGTAGTTAATAGCCATAATTTTGCTCCCACGAAGATGTCGTTGAGATACTACGTAGCGACCCTTTATCTACTCCTTGTTCCTCTATTTCCTCAATCCTTTCTAAATTTAAGCACTCTACCTTTCCACTCCTTCGGGCTCAGGTTTCGGCCGGTATATTACCTTATCGACATTGCATCACTTGATGTAATGCTATATTCTGGAGATGCACCAAGCGTTCTTACCCCCTTGGTCACTCCCGTTCCGACTGGTAACTTGTGTACAACTATCGTATTCTTTTTCCTCACTTTCCCAACCATTTCTCGTTACGTTCCAAAATTCGTTTGCAATATCATGTCATAATGTCCTATCTCCCGTGCCCTACTTATAAATCTCAAGAGTTCCAACCCGACACTAAATGGTTGCTCACCTTCCACGATTCTAAATGTGCACACCGTTATCTCTACGAGACTAATTGTCTCTCACCATTAACAAAATAGCAGCTGGTCATCCAAGGGTTTATCCCCTGTTAAGAAATGTTATCCAAGAACCATAGAATAGGTACTCATCCTGTATGTGGTTTTCCTGCTTTTATTTCGTATGAACGGTATCTCTTCACCGTATAGTAAAAGTCATCTTACTCCGCTTGGAGAAATTCATCTTAATAAAAAACATGAACGGAAATGCACTGTGTTCATTAGTTTATTGTGTATTAGTCGCAGTAAATTACTTTATTGTCCTCAATGTGGTCGTACGCAGTTTGGAACAGTTCTCTTGACCGTAAATTATTTATTTATTTATTGTCAGTCTAACTGGCTTGATGTTGGTGTAGAACCTGTATTCAATGTAGCCAACGCTTTTATTTCGCCATCGTCCACAGGAGTAATGGTACGGATACCTCGCGTTAAAATATATTTAATCTAAATTGTTACCCTTCTATTTTCGTGAACATTTCAAGTGATAATAGTATAAGTTTGACAAAAATTAAATAAGTTTGAAAAAAGTCAAAAAAGTAGCAATTTATTTTTTACACTTTGTATTTAACGCCCTCCGACTCGGGACAAAGTACGTAACTTTCTAAAAACTGAAAGAAATGGATTTCAAACTAATTAAAGAACATGCAATGACGTTGCTAAGGCAATACATAATGACATTATTGTGACACTATCGACGACACGGTAAAAAGATTGAGAAGAGACTCTTTTTTTTGTGGGGCTTTAGGGGCTCGTCAACAGCAAGGTCATTAGAGCCCACGAGAAGAGACGCATTGATCTATTAATAAATATATATGATCGTCTTGTACATCTTAACACGATGTGTGATCCGACCACCATCTCCTTGGCTAACCGATGAAAAAAGACAGCTCAAGACCCAACGAGATGCAGCGCACAGAGAACTTAAACGGGGGAAGACAAAAATGAAACTATCTTCATGTGATTATAAGACCATTCACAACGAAGTGAAACAGATGATTCGTAATGCCAAAATTCAACATTTTCACCTACTAATGAGACAGAAAACAAATACAGAGGAATTGTGGATATCTGTTAATGCATTGGGAATTAAGAAAAAAACCGGACGATCGTGACATCAATATTAGACTTGACTTTTGGATGAACATTTTACTTCTCCATGTTTATACTGAAAGTCATGATACTTTGCCTAAAATTATTAAATATGGCTGCCTTAAGCAAATTGCGAACCTCTACGGAGCAAATCCTTGAAACTCACTAGCGTGCAGCCAGCGGTCCACAATGTCATTTTAATCAGTTCATAATGTGATGTTAAAGCGTCCCGCTACATCTTGCTAGAAAAATTTCAGGAAAAGCTTGATCACAAAGAATTTTATGACACCGACAGATTTGCGACCACTTGAAAGGGCATGAACTACATGACAGACATCAACCAGAATTCCGAAGAGGTCACAGCACGACAACTGCCTTGCTAAAAGTAAGATATCAGAGGAGCAATGAAAAGAAGGCAACTGACCATTTTAGTTTTCTTTGACTTCAGCAAGGCCTTTGACAGCATTGACAGAGACACTTTTATATCACAGCTACATATCTTTCACTTTTCTGACTGTTTTTGAAGAAGGGTTCTCTCGTATCTTAGAAATCGTAAAGTTTTTTGTCACGTGGAAAAAACAATCCTTTACGAGATTGACAATTATAGATGTGCCGCAGGACTCTATTTTGAGCCCATTACTCTTTACTTCATCTTATCACTTGTACGAAGACGAACCTGTATTATACATTCA
>NNCF01127015.1:24231-61298 GCA_002313205.1 Laupala kohalensis
GTTATATAAATTCCCCGAAAAATGTACTTCAAAATTAAAATTCTTGAAGTTTTAGAATTTTTTCATTCATAGTTTTGAGAAAAATCAAATTCCAACCCAGTTTCTACGACTAATAGAAGTATCACATAATTTTCAACTATAAATGAGTGAGTTACACGGTGGATTTTATATTACGTTGGATTCTTTATTTTAGGATATCTAATTGAAGCTCTTTGAAATTATTTCTCGGCAAAGTAATTTAATAATGTAACGGTTTTTTCTCTGTATGCTTAGATCCAGAACGCTCTTACCAAACAATACAAAATTATCAATGCATTCATTCTGACAATGAAACTCCTTGCAAATGGACGGCTTATGGAGGATGGGCTTCCGAGGAAATAACTCTTGAAGATTGGAAAGCATTATCTTTAAAAAAACCAAGTAAGTAAACTCGTACGAAATTGTTAATACATGATTGTTTAGATGAGAATGACGATGGAACAAGTGTTGTGTAAGACGAAGGTCTACAAAGTTTCCATAGTAAAATTGGAATAAGAAGAACGGAAAGAACAAATACTTAACAGGTTTAATCGCGTTACAGATCCACATATACGATGTCAGAAAACGACATTTGCGTTTATTACAGATTGTACCACTACGATTATAAAATGGCGAAGAAATTGAAAATAAAATCTATAAATTTTCTAGTAAATTCAATATATTAAGTTTTCGTTGAATAAAAGGGTGTAAAAAAGATTTTGTTTTCGTACATTTTCGTTTATGTGTGACATCCCGGCAAATATTACACTTAATTAGGTGTGTTGATCATTTTTTCCAATTTACCAAGAAACTATCGACCTGTAGTCTTGCGGTCTGAATACGCAGTGTAAGTTATTGGATAAATGTGAGAGAGAGTTGTTAGAGAAGTTAACAAATGAAAATTGTCCACAACAATATGGTTTTGCAAAGAAAAGAGGATGCGGTCAGAAAAGTTGTTGACACAATATGAAATAGAATGACAAAATACATGCTTGTTGTAAGCGTGGACTATAAAGGAGCGTTCGATAGTATGAATTGGAAAATTCTCCAAGAATGTGTAGCAAAATTCGGAATTGACGAGAAACTGACGAAATAAATACAGTACTACTTTTTGAGGACAGATATGTGCCACTGGAAATAGGTGACAAGAAAATTTTGAAACGAGTTGGGAAAGGCTGTTCGCAAGAAGTCATAGCGGGCCATTTTATTGGAATCTGGTCTTAAATGAAGTATTAACAGAAATGACAAAGGAGGATAATACAATTTTGTTTATCCTCCTTCCTCCATCTACTTCCTCCTAATATCAATAACTCTAACTCTAATTACATCGACTAACCCTTCAAAGTGGACCAAGTTGCTGGTAAACCCAGCTAACCAACCCACCTACTAACAATAGCCTATCACCCAACTCCTACCTTCTATCGCCCCATGTAGATCAGCTTTAATAGCACGGTAAATTTCCCATTTACAAATACTACAATGGAAAACCAAGTGTTATGCAAATATTGAAAGAGAACATCATCACTTATGTGGAAAAAATAACATTATTTTTTGTTGAATTAGGGACTATTATTGCGTGGCACGTTACTCAAAACTAATTAATTGTGGATAAATATTGTAGTTTATTTCTTAATATTGCTTCTAGCGTACATTCTGTGTATTTGTATTTTACATTCCTTAAGTTAAGAAATGTAGAAAAATAATAAGCAAGTCTCGTAGACCAGTCACACAAAGTGTGTACTATTATTTTGCCACACAAACGAAGGGTTAGGGTTCAATAAGTACATATTTCTTCCGTGTACCCTACACGTGGAGAATATATGTGATAACTTTCGGTGTAGTGAAAATGGCGACGAGTCGGGACTCGAACCCGGGTCTCTTGCTTTGATCGCAAGGGTGTTAACCGCTACACCACCAGTTCGCCTTCCACAACTGTACACCATTTCCACCCAGACCTAAACCCCGACAGACCTGAGACACATCCCCATACAGGAGATAAGTGAAGCCCAGGGGGCACACTATGCTGTGTGCACTTTATTACCGGTTTCACACGTACCTACGTGTTAAGATTCGTTAAGTACACATTTCTTCCGTGTGCACGGAAGTACATCATCGGTTAGGGTTCAAGTTTGTTAAATCAAATATATAAAGAAATGCACGTACATTTCTGAAATCTTCATTATTTCTTTTATAACTGGGTGAAAAATGTTGAAAGTGCTNGCACGGAAGTACATGATCGGTTAGGGTTCAAGTTTGTTAAATCAAATATATAAAGAAATACACGTACATTTCTGAAAGCTTCATTATTTCTTTTATAACTCATGGAAAAATGTTGAAAGTGCTTGTTACGTTGCCCTGGCTGTCATGCACATTCATCGAAGCAGAGAGAGAAACAGGGCCTTGAAATTTAGACCGGGCGTAGCTTATGTATTGTAGAAGGATACCATTTATTCAAATTCCGATTTTAAAGGATGTATGGAAGTAAAGTGNGTGAAAATGGCGACGAGTCGGGACTCGAACCCGGGTCTCTTGCTTTGATCGCAAGGGTGTTAACCGCTACACCACCAGTTCGCCTTCCACAACTGTACACCATTTCCACCCAGACCTAAACCCCGACAGACCTGAGACACATCCCCATACAGGAGATAAGTGAAGCCCAGGGGGCACACTATGCTGTGTGCACTTTATTACCGGTTTCACACGTACCTACGTGTTAAGATTCGTTAAGTACACATTTCTTCCGTGTGCACGGAAGTACATCATCGGTTAGGGTTCAAGTTTGTTAAATCAAATATATAAAGAAATGCACGTACATTTCTGAAATCTTCATTATTTCTTTTATAACTGGGTGAAAAATGTTGAAAGTGCTTGTTACGTTGCCCTGGCTGTCATGCACATTCATCGAAGCAGAGAGAGAAAACAGGGCCTTGAAATTTAGACCGGGCGTAGCTTATGTATTGTAGAAGGATACCATTTATTCAAATTCCGATTTTAAAGGATGTATGGAAGTAAAGTGGAATGCTTTGTTGAATTTTTTTTAAATTTCGCGAACTATTTCAGATATGCATATATTTCTTCCATGTACCTACACGCGGGGAAGATATGTGATAACTATCGGTCAAATGAAAATGGCGACGAGTCGGGAATCGAACCCGGGGCCCCATCTTTGATCTATGGGGTGTTAACCACTACACCACCCGTTTGCCTTCTACAACATTCTACACTATTTTCACCCGCTGATAATAGTTTCCCGCTTATAGAGGTCAATGTGTCTGAAGTCCCGAGGTCGAACGTTTAGAAAATGGCGGTGATTAAAGGGGGGCGTGGGATGACCCCCGCCCCCCACACACACAGTAAAAAAGGAAAAAATAAAAATTATTTAACTGTCTATCACTGGGAATTATAAAAAAGCATTTACAATATTCTCGATACAGTAATCGCCGAATTGTCTTTCCTCTGATTTATTTCATTATTTAAAACATTATTAGTGGAAACTTGCAGAATATGTCATGCGATTGTTACAGCACCGTAGTCAGTGGTGGAGACACACACGGAGTAGCATATGTAGAACGTGCCACGAGGAAAGTACGTGGTAGGGTTTCTATTGCTGAACGATCTGTGTTGAATCCGAGTCTCGTCATTGTCACCCGACGATTCTTTCTTCTGAGGTCCGTCGATCGATGTCGGGCTCAGTTTTTGTCTGAACTATGGAAGGTACAGTTTTCAATCGTTTTATACTTGAAGACATTATTTTGGAGTATGTTCAGTACTACACCTTCATTTATGTATTAATGAAGGTGCGACAGTATCTATTGCCATCTGCACCAAACATTGAAACTACATATTCCGATTTTCACTCATAGACAGTGTGTTTTACTAGGAAGTTTGTGTGTCTTTTCTGTGGATATTTTGTGAAAATAAGCCGATCTATCACCAGGGTCGTTCCTAGCTATTTTCTCGCCCCTAACATATCAAATTCCGCCCCCACCCCGCACCCCCGCTGACGCCACGACGCGGTGTCCCAGTCGTCGGTAGGGCCCGATGTGCATGAAAGCTTGGTAGGTAGCATTTTTGGGAGCCTCAAATGCCGAGAACAGTTTTTCCTTATATTACATCTTGAATGTATGAAATGTAAAACTCTGCAGTCAATCTTACATATGCGTATAGAGTAGTTAAAAAGTAACAAGACAAAAGAAGCGATTTGAAATATATGAATTATTAAAAAATGTAACGAAGAATGTGCGTAGATACACTGCTAAAAGATCATTTTATTTTATTTTATGTAATAAAATTTTCATTTTGAGTTGCCTCTTTTGGAAAAACCGATTACTTTCTTATAACGAAATAACGAAAGTTGATGGTTGTTCATTTTTGTATTAAAAGTGAAATAAAATTAAAGAAATACAAAAATTGCATTTTTATTTCATCGGAAAATGTTTTAAACCTCTATGAATGTTTCAAAATTATTTTCACATTTTTCGAAAAATTGTAAATCATTTACATGTTTTATGTCAAAGGTATTGGACCTGGTATTTTTTTTGCGGAGGACCCGGCCGGAAAACTTTACGCTATTGCCCCCTCCTACATACTGAATTTGACATGAAAATTCATGACATCCAGTAGATTTTTCTGCATCAACTGATAAGTAAAACTCGCGAACTGTTATTAAAATAGCAGAAAATAAAAGAATTACGTAAATATATTGTACATTTATTTTTTAATACAATTCATAATATTGATCTCTTAAATGCGACCATATGTTTTTCAGTATTTTTAATAATAAAATATTTTAGCATTTAAGTGAATATTNCAATGTTTTCTTGCCTCCTCTTTTTGATTCCCAATCGCCGCCACTTCGTATAGAAACCATGCATTTATTTCCCAGATATAAGATATCCGCTTAATAGATATTCCCGCTCATTGACAAAATATTCTTGCCCACAGCAAATCCATGCCGTTTCTAACTGACAACCATCTAATAGATATTATCGCGCTAGCATCCGGTTACGACCGCTCAGTGACATACGCAACATATACATATAGTGACATTCAAGAAATGACGTATTTCGTGTATAATTCCTTGATTGTATCTCACAAACGAGTCGGTATTAACTATATTCACTTTACCACTATGTTGCTTGAGTACGTTAATAGTGATTGCTCGGGTGCCTTTGTAAGCGGGACTAAAGTGCGGTTTTGGGGGCTGGTTCTATAAAAACAAACAATTTTTGGCGAAATTTGACTTCGAAGTGTAATATGTTGTCAATCGGTGACAAATTTAATATCATAAAAGAAACTGAGAAATTTGAAGGAGTGTCGCGACGCGTTGAGACAATTGAACATCCCAGTTTCCACGCCCGGGAAAATAAAGAAGGACAAAGAAGAAATTTTCAATGCTGCTGGAAAATGAATAAGATGAACATGTTACATTACCATGAAATGGGAAAAAGAATGGTTTTGTTAGAATGGTTTTAGCAATGCAGGGCGGGGCCAAATATCGCATTACGGTCCAAACAAAGTTCAGAAAAGAACTTTAATGCCATTTTACTAATAATATTATTAAGGGAAATTAGTTAAAGATGGAGGCGATGGTTGTGCTAGCAGCACTCGCTGAAGGATATACAAAAAAATTGTTAGTATTGTACAGCCTTCGGAACGCTAATCTGACCAACTCAGCGAATCTTGTTTATAGGACTCCTGCAGGGAAGTTTTGATATTACTCTAATTTGAAACAACGCACGTTTCTTTGTAAAAAAAAATCCATATACCTCTTATAAGAGATCCGATTATAAGAGACGGATTTTCGTTCCCCGTGGTTTCCTTTTCAAGTGAGTTTCATTATATTTAGAAACGCGTTTCTGGGTGGTTTGATATGTCATTTTTTGTGCAAAGGAGTAGACTTTTTTTTTGGGAGTTGTTAGTGATAACGAAATAGTGATTACACTACTTTCGTTATACTTCCGGAACATTGAGATAATTTATCGCTTCCTCAAGTGAAAACTGTTGAATCAAATACCTAAAAAGTATTTCTGAAATTTTCAATATTTAAATTTGTATTGGACGAAAAGGGGTGGGAATTTTGTTGTTGTTTGTCCTTACTGATTGACTATTTCATCGAAGTAGACAGAAAAATATGAAATATAGGATTTTCAAACTTTGACGAATGTTGCTTATACATTGTAGAGGCTTGCTAAGAAATAATTTTTCAAAAATTCCGATTTTAAAGGAAGAAATTGGAATGAAATTTTATTTTTCAAATTTTTGCTTAATTAAAATGTCATCACAGTTCTTGTGGGTAAACGTTTTTTATTGTTTCACTAAAATGTAATGAAGGGTAAAAACCTACCACAACGAAAACTCCTATGCAAATATGGAACAAGTTGACTATTTACCCTATTATAATTGTTGAATGATTTATATCATTACAGGAGGTTCATGTGGCGGTTGTGAAGCATCTTGTTCAGGCGTCGAATGTAGCTGTCCTGTACCATTCAAATTAAACAGTGATGGAAAAACATGTTCAACTGATGCAAGAGACACGTATCTTCTTGTTCAAAACAAAGGAATAATTACGTCGCCCAATTATCCTAACGCCTATCCTGCAAACTCTAATATAAAATGGATAATTGCAGCTCCAAATAAACTAATTAGTGTGGTAAGGATTGTTTCTAATTTATTTTTCTTAAATTTATACACTCTAAACTTTTGTGTTTACATGTTGGAAATTGTGCATTAAAAATCCCCAACCGGAATTTATAGTTCCTCGCCTGAAATGCGCAGAGAATCAATAATACATGATGAGGTGTATTTGTATTTCTCGTGCGATATTTTGTTTTGAGATGCATTTTTACACTAGTTATAGGTGAACAAGAATCTTTTGCATTTTTGGCATTACTGCCGACAAACAGAATGATTTGCTCTATAGCGTTTAGTGTTATATGATAAGGCAGTTGAAAGAAGAAATAATTAAAAGTTATATGTAAAATAAAAAATGCAAAAAATTGGTAGTATTTCGCAAATTTTGTAACTGTATAAAAATGTATTACCTACATTATGTTGAAACTTGATTATTTTTTCAAGTTTCCTTGCTCAGCATCATATACCAAGGATAATGATAAACCAAGGTACACATGTTGACTCAACTTGTTGTTTCATGGTGGTCCAACATTTTGTGGTGAACGAATCAGCTTTACAATGCAAATGATATGAAACAAACCATGCATAAAATCTCTGCATATGAGAGTTCTGGACGCGTTCATCGAAACCATAATGAAAACGGCTATGATCGAAACACTTCAACTCCATGATCGAAACACTGAAGGACAGTGCCTCCCTCCACAGCAGGCGAAACCTAGAGATTTCATTGGTTGCCCACGTCCAAGATCTGGCGGTAGCATGCTACCACGATAGTTCAAATGCCGACATTCATCCAGAGGCAGAGCGATGCTTTTAAATACCCCATTTTAAAGAGATAGCGATGGAATTATAATGTAACACCAGAAGGAAGGTAAATATTATTTGGTCCTTAGCAAATTAAGTACAATTTTCTTTCACTGAAAATGTCATAGTTCAGCGAGTACTTGCTAAAAAATAAGTCATATTGCGTTTGATTTTCGATTTTAAGTTTTTTTTCAAACACATAATTTTTAATAGAAAAACAAGATACGTGAAAGTTTCGTGTGTACAATAATTGAATAGTTTTAGGAATAGGCATTCGCGTTATGCCCAAAAGTCTGCAGGTTACAATAATGTAAAGCCACATTCTGGGAATTCGAAACATTTTCTTGTATTTGTAGCCCCAACTTAGTTTCTAAGTGAATAAAGCATTAAAAATTGTGAATATTTTACGAAATAAATTTACATAGAAACTTTTTCTAACATTATGTTGACCGGATCAAAAGTAAGTCAAAAATTCAGTTCATCAGATGAGAGGCTTACTTTTATTTGTTTTTGACATCGTTTTCGAATATCTCAAAAATGACATGCAAGAAGTGTCAACCATACTCTCACAAGGACCAGAATACTATTATTTGTTTACTTGTACAGCAACTCTAAACTAGTAACTAACATAGACAATACCTGGGATAAGCTATACGTGTTTAATGTATTTCTTGTCCTTCATTATAATTTATTGAGATGTTTGCGAGTTAATTTCGTGGTTTATTTGTGGAACGTTGGAGCGTGGAGGTAGACTAGAGATTATATCTCTCAGTATTAAGATTTAATCATATTTATAAATATGTATATATTTCTAAATTTTCCAAACCCTGTAAAATTATATCCCAATTAGCACTATCAAAGACTCCTTTGAAATCAAGACAAATTTTGCAAAATGTACTTTCCTTATCTTCCAATTACAATGATCACAAATCGCTCTNATCATATTTATAAATATGTATATATTTCTAAATTTTCCAAACTCTGTAAAAATATATGCCAATTAGCATTATCAAAGACTCCTTTGAAATCAAGACAAATTTTGCAAAATGTACTTTCCTTATCTTCCATTTACAGTGATCACAAATCGCTCTAAATATTCTGCCGTACCTCTTCCAGGCATGAAATCTTAATGGTCACTGCTAAATGTTTCTGTATATTGCATCTGTTTCAAAATTTGCTTACTTATGAATATGTCTAGCAACTTACCATACCCTGAAAGTAAGGAAATTTGCCTGTATGAATTCCCTTTCCTTTTATACTTATTTTTGTCTTTTAGAAATATCATCCGTACTCCGAGCTCCCAATCTTCAGGAAAGTATCCATAGTTTATACACCAATTAAAAATCTCCGTCAATTCCTAAATGAATGTTTTTTGAAAATCTGAATCATTTCGTTTGTTATACCATCGTTTCCTGAACTTTTACTCTTTTTGATTTCATCTATTAAGTTTATTACTATGTCTTCTGTAACTCCATCTTTCCTTCGAAGTACAAATAGTTTCTCCACCAGCTACCATCTTTCCCATTTGTGATACCTTGTCAATTAATTTTCCTCGTGTGTCTTCCCAATTCTTTGTAATACTCGATTTATCATTTATAGTATTCCAAATGGTTTTACTTTCTAACTTTTCCCTAATAATAATTTAGGGTAACCCCCCAGATATTCTTTTCATAGGCGGTTCCACAAACTCGTTCCGCCCTCTCTTCTTACATTCTTTGATTTGTACTCTCTAATTCCGTCGTCAAACAAAACCTTCAATTTATTTGCATATGTTGTTTCTATGTTTACTCTCTGACAACGTCGTATTAATTTATTCTTTTTTAAATTGTAATATCCTTACTCCGTCGTGTGTTACCCCTATTATAACCATCCCAATTTTTACATTCAAATTTAGAAACCTTATCTAGAAACGTCATCTGCAATTCATCTACTCTGGAATCTAATTCATGTTCCTTTTGTTTCCTTGCACTTTCAATTTGTGTACTTTTCTTTTAAACAGTGCATCCCAATTAATTTTGCAAAAGGTTTATGCGTGTCCCCAACTCTGTCATGTTTCCATTCCAACGTAAACTGAATAGTATAATCACTATGCATGGTTCTTCCTATTCTCCAGTCTACCAATGATCCATACCTTTCTGCATTTCGAGTCCTCAAATCTATTATTGATTCTCCACTGTCAGTTTTGGATGTTATTTTTCCAAACGTGTTGTAAATTTCGAAGATCTCTAGTATCATTTCTTCTAAACATCTTCCTCTATCACTGGATATCTTATCATCCCATAATTGCGATTCCATATTCCAATTCCCGCATAAAATTACATCTTTGTCCTTTTCTTTCTCAATGAACACTTGCATCCATTTAAGCTACAATTATTTATTTATGACACATATAGATGTGCATTTGTTATGTAGACTGCAGATTTAACAGACTCTCTACATATGGCTCTATAATATAGCGGGATGAAAGGTAATTTCCCAAATGTTGTGTAGGGTTCTTAAACTAAGCACATGCCTACCTTTTTCCTCTTTACGATCTCTACAATCTCCTGTCAACTAATTTATTCCCCTCTGCAATTTTCCGTGTAAAACATTAATCTTTATATTTGATTTTTAATTTCATTTACCCCTGTATCTGTACATACTCCATGCAAAATCGATCCCTTACACTATGCTCATATACTTAACCTCATCTGATGCATTCGATACATTTAGCTCTATTATTCCTCGTTTTACAGTTTTAGTACTAATGCCCTTCCATAGCTCAGCAGTCGGAAATATCAACCATTTTTTTACAAAATTTACATGAATGGTCGTAACGCTGACACTTATAACAACGCATAAGTTCGAGGTTATCCTCAACCCTATGAAACATCATACCCAAGTATATCCTTTGTCTTTTCATTAACCTCTTGTATATGCTTGCGTTCAATTCCACAATCTAATTGCTACAATTCATCCTGTTTACTTTACATTTCTTAACCACAGTTACATCTTCTTACTTTCCGTCATCATTATCTAACATTGCCAAATTCTGTTTTCTGAACTCCATGAAACACTGTTCTTCCTCTTTTTCCTCATCGTACCTCCTAAATTATTTTTCTCGGTTTTCGCTTCTTCAAATCCCTAAATTCCAAAACATTAGTTTTTTAACAACGCTTGCTTTTGTACTTCGTCTTCATCCTGCAGAATTAAAAATAAATCATCACTTGGAGTAACTTCTATTTATTTGACGAGCCCTAAAGCCCCACAAAAAAAATTGATTCAGTATTTAATTTCACTGTCTTCACTTATTAAATTTATTAATTCTTCGAAAGTGTCAACACCGGCGCTCTTCTTCGTATTTTCAAGTAGAATCGTCTATAGTCTCGTTTTTAATCTTATAATATGTTATTAAATTTATATTTTGTTCTTGAATCCTTCGAACTACTAATTCTTCAAAATTAGTCGTGTTTCCATTGAGTCCTATTTCTATATCTGTCCTGCATGAATAACAAAGCTGCTGTAAATACTCCTTTTATTCGTCCTTAGCTCTGTTAATTGTTGTCACAATTTCTATAATCTTCTACTTCATTTACTCAACTCTCATACACCTAATCGTTCTCTACCATCGGAGCTATTTTATATTATATTTCATGTTGACCCTTTAACCTAGTTTTGTACTAATTTTCCGTCAATCCCTGTCATAATNTGTTGTCACAATTTCTATAATCTTCTACTTCATTTCCTCAACTCTCATACACCTAATCGTTCTCAACCATCGGAGCTATTTTATGTTATATTTCATGTTGACCCTTTAACATAGTTTTGTACTAATTTTCCGTCAATCCCTGTCATAATTTCGGTGTATAATTCCCCTATTAATCTTGATCTTTTTATAATCATTTCTCCCAGCATATAATACCGTTTGTCAATGACGTTAATTATCCTTTCTGCCCTTTGCTCTATTACGTTGGTATCTAAAACATCATTTTCATTCTGTTTCAGTTATTCAGTCATCTTCCCTAAAGTGATCTTGACATCCCTGACTACTTCCAAAAATTATATTTTGCCTCTCATTTCCTTATTCTTTTCTGTCATAAATTGTCTACACCACCCTTAATCTGATCTTATTCTTTACTTGATATTTTTTATATTTCAATAACTCGTGTAATTTATGGTACTTCTCTTTAACCATAGTAATATCAATTTCTTCCTTTTCAGCGTCTGTCCTAAATCCATCCCCCACCTCCTGCAATTTACGTAATCTTGTCAACGGTACTGGCACTCCCCCGTGATCAGTATCCTCACTAAACCTTTTACTTGATCATTATGTGCCCTCTTATCCGACTATAGCCAGCTGTTTTGACCTATTATCATCCATAGCTGTCTACACAAGTAATAGTCTATATTAGTTCCTTCCTTCACCATTCCTATCAATTTTCTCTCCAAATCTCCCTATGTTTTCGAAGAAATACTCTTATTGTCCCTTTGGTTTCGCCAAGGGCCGTAATCATCAGTTGCAATTTCGCACTCTCAAAACATATGGAAACTACATACAAGGCACTTGATACAAGCTACCGCAAAGAGGCGCTAGCATTTCATAGCATTTGAGGACGATATTGGATTAATCTCTCTGACACTTCATATACAAATAAACATGAGCAGTATTTACGTAAACTTGATCTATTTTTCAAGCCACTGCAAATAAATCTAAGCAAGCTGCCAACTAAAACCACTTTATACGATGTATTTCTGAGATACTTATCTAGTCCCTCTGCAGAAATCATCCATTTTTTATGTAATTATTTTAACAAATGGCGTCTTCTCCATGGTACATGCACTCCATATTTGATGGAGTTTGCCTACTATTCGACCTACTATTTGTTTCGTTATTCTTTTACCTGGTTCTGAAACAACAAAATTTAGCTGGTTCATAAGCAATATATTACCATTTTGAATCGTTTTTATTGGAACACTTCTTTCGTGAACGTGTTCACTCGGTCGCCACAATACTAATGAGAATAAAATTGTTGCAATTGTCTAATATCTCATTAGTAAGAAACGCGGTGTCGCGATTAATAAACTAGACCAGGGATGGCCACAGCAGCTCGTTCGGACATTTTGCACGTGCATGCATGATAAATGCAATTTCTATCACCCCCCTTAATGAGGAGGGGATGGCCGTGCGCCATGGCGGGGTACTGCCAGCGCTGCTTATCTCTTGTTTATCGGAATAGAAGCTGTGTAGTTATGCAGGAGAAGCGGAAAGGTATCTGTGAAAAAATACCGGTCACATATGCAAATAGTACCATAGAACTGGTAGACAATTAATTAGATATATAGCAACATATTTTAGGGGACATTTTCAAGAATTAATTCAAGTGCTATTCTTTGGCGAAAATAGTCTTAGATGATTATCAAAATTTTCATAAGAGTCGATGACATGAGGATGATTTTGAAGAATGTCTCTTGCAACCCCTGAAATTCTTAATTTTGCCGCAGTAAGAATCTGAGGCTCAATCCAAAAATCGAACTGGGCTACTAATTTTAACCTGTCCAAAAACGTCTTTTCTAAAAAATTCATTCTATGAACTAAACGAAAGAAATAACATAATATTCGACGTTACTATTTGCTTTGCAGTATCTATGTTTGGTTGAATATTTCATGAAAGTGCGGCACATTTATCTCCATTGTCAAATGCATGCTCTGTTTCTTGAAAAGCTATATTGTTCGACGAGGAGATTTTGAAAGTAGTCCGAAAAATTATACTTTGACATATCTTCGTCTTTAAAAATTTCATCATCAGTAGAAATAAATTTCTATGTATCCAAGAATTGGACTGACGATTGTCCATGTCTGGGAAAAATTGCTTCACTGAGTCTATTACTGAAGGATATTTTGTTAATCACGGAATGTTCAAACATGATTTTTTCAGATTCGTCATTTACCATTGCTCACGCAGTTGTGTAAACATCGATATATCGCCAACTTCAACATAGCGGTAGTAAAGTTCCACTTTACGCAGAAAAATTGCAACTTTATCCTGTGCTGTCACAATATTCGTCATATTTCCATGTAATGAGATATTCAGACTGATAATCTCATGTCCCTACAACCAAGTTCATACTGACTCCGGCCGCGAAAGTCTATGTTTATGTTTGACGCAACTCTACGGAGAGGAGATAGCCAAGAAATCTAGAGTATTCTCTAATTTGAGGGATAAGAGTGAGACATTTATGTAATTTCACTTTTTTATGAGATGTCGTGACGAGAGAATTATTGTTGCCCTGGCAGCTTTGTCTTTAACATTGTTATTACAAAGCTCTTATTCTTATATACTATACATTTCGTACTTCAATCTTTCCTCTCTGCGCTGCTTTGCCATTGGTTTCCCCCAATGTTCACGTCCCAGTCACAAGGTGGTGAGCGCTCATCCTATATCCGTCTAAATCCCTCTTTAGTGCGTCCCGCACCTGTCCAACAGAATTTCGAAAAATTTCGATTCCCTTTTTCGTCTCTATTTCTGTCGTAGAATCCTTGAGTGCATAGCCACCTATTTGTCTCATGTCTTGTCTATTTGTCTTGTCGTATGTAGTCCCCTCTCTCTGTCCCATACAAGGTGCAGTCCCAAAATTGATGTCCCGTCTCTTCCTGTTGGCCTCAAATGAACATTGTATCATCCCATAATCGTCATTTATTCAAAAAGTCATTGAAACTTCCGTGACCTGTAATATACCCAATGACATAAGGATTGAGCCTGAGCCACTTTCGATGTTTATAACTAGATTCCACATCAGGTATGTAAGCAATTCGTCCCTTTTCAGAACTTTTCCATTTAAGCTGCCGTACCTCTATTATCATAGTAGCAATATCCTTCTTCCATGTCTTCGATGCTTTATTGAGCACCTCTGCATTAATGTCTACCTGCCTATTTATACGCATACTTCGTCTATATTGTAACTTGACGATATATAGATCTAATGGTTTACACCATGTAAGACCTCTAGTGCATCTTTTGACATTGTCTTGTATGTTCCACCTATTGCCAACAAAAATGTCCGCTGCATGGCTCCCAATTTACGTTCGAAGCGGACATGCACAATCCCGTTGCCCCATGCCAATGATCCGAAAGTGAGTATTGGCCTCACTGCTTACTTGTATAAAAGAACTTTATCCACCTGCGTGATGTCATATTTTTTAATTCACACTCTAAGGTGACCATGGTACACTCTTTTTGCCATGTGTGGTAACCTATGTGATGATAGAGAAAGAAATACTTGGTAATTGTGGTGCTTTAGCAATATTATCAAAGAATGATAAATTGAAAGGCGTTTCTATGTTGCTCATTGTTTTATTGGTATAAAGATTTTTCGGCTGCATAGCAGCCATCGTCAGTAACATACACCGAGTATTGAAGAATATTTTTGGCGAGAAAGAAATATCATGTACATGGGAAAGTACTCAGGTAAAAATTGTGAAGTTATACTTTGTAAATGGCTTTAATGACCTTGACGTTGACGAGCCCTAAAACCCCTCAAAAATACTTTGTGAAGAGAATGATAGGGAAATAATACTAGTCAATATGTACAGTAGCCACGGTGGAGATATAAAAAGGATTTACGAAAATTGGAGCAAATTTTGGAAGAATTTCATGGGGAAGAACTTATAATGTGTTTGGATGAAAATGCGCGATCAGGATTATGAGGGATTCGAAGAACAAATAGAAGAGGGAAGGAAATGGAAAGATTTATTTTGAAAAACAAATTAAAATTTTAAAATGAATTTGGAATGAATACGTTTATGGGTTCCAGGGGACTCTCAATAATTGATTTAACATTATCGACTAGATTAATTAAAAGTTGGTTCATAAAGGAGGGTGTTGAAATGACCATGGAACCATTGTATTTGAGATAAAAGGAGATAAGGCATTGGGGAGAAGATAATATGAACATTATTTCCGGAAGAGGAAGAAATAACAATACAGATAGGAGTGGAGGAATGCGGTGAAAGTGAAGGAATTATGAAACAGGAATTGACATAACTGGTCAAAAGGTTAAAGAGAAAGCAATCAGCGGGGTATAAAGGAATTCAGTATGAGATGATGATGAGAGCTATAATTACATAAGAAAGGACTTATTAAGATTATATAATAAGTGTATTAGTAAGAGGGTGTTTCCACAGCACTGGAAAATAGTAGAACTAAAATTATTCCTGAAAGATACAAAAAGAGATTAGAGGAACCCAAGGTCATACAGACCTATTTCGTTAGTTCCAACACTTGGACAGATACTTGATACGTGGATTGGAAATAAAATTAGAGACCACGTGGGTTGCTAAATGGGTTGCGAAATAATAGACAACACGGTTTCCGGCGAGGGAAAAGTACAGAGGAGGCGGTGTTACGGGTGATACAAGAAATAAAAGAACTGAAGGGAAAGTACTGCATGAGCGTATTTTTCGATGTAGAAGGGGCGTTTAACTATGTACGATTGCAGTCTATAATAGATACATTAATAACGATGAAAACACCTCTATATCTGATTCACATGGTAAAATCATACTTGACAAACCACACAATGCATTATAAAATTGGAAATGAAAGGATAATCCGGTAAGCAACTCGCGGATGTTCCCAAGGATCGGCAACGGTTACTCTTTTTTGGATACTAGTAATGAACAATTTACTAGATTGTATGAACATAGAGAACATGAAATTTATGGCGTATGCTGATGACTTGGTCTTCATTTAGAAGGGAAGAAGTCGCAGGGATTTAGAAGAAAGATGTCAGAAAGGTATAGATGAAATAGTTTAGTTCAGCAGAGAAATGGGATTAACAATGTCGAGCGAAAAAACAAAAGCGATGTGGATAGGATATTTCAAGGTAAATAGACGGGATCCGATTATAAAATTAAAAGAAAAGAAAATACAGATAGTTCACTCGCAACGTGATTTAGGCATAATTTTTGATGAAAAATTATTGTTTAGACAGCTTTCGGATTATGTAATGAATAAGGCAAAAAATATTCTACAGTTTATTACGGGTTGGAGTTTAAAAAATATGAATAATACAGGGCTAGTGACGCTGTATAAGAAAGCGATTTTAGTGTATGGCAGTAATGTGTGGGGTTACAAGGTAGTCTTTGCGAAGTATGAGGAGAAAATGCGACAAATACAACTACTACGTCTAAAGAGTGTTACCGGGGGATATGACTCAATATCTACGGATGCACGGGGAGTATTTAATGGTATTCTTACGTTGGATTTGTGTATACACAAAATTAACTTGAATAAAAAAATGCGAGACAGTATATATTAATGGGTCACAAAAGAACAGATGAGAATGGTAACTGAAGAATTAATTCAAGATTGGCAGATACGGTGGAACAAGAATATTAATGGAAGGGTAACGTATAACTATATACCACAGGTAAACTTCGCAGAGAAGAATAGGAAATGGTTCATTTTAAACCCATATGTCATCGAATTCATGACCCAACATGGAAATTTAATGTCCTATTTCAAGAGAATTGGCAGAGATGACAAGGCGGAATGAAAATGTGGAAAGGGAGAGGAGACTGCGGGGCATGTATTTTGGAATTGCGAACTATATGGTAAGGAAAGAACGGAATATATAAAGTATATGAAGGAGAAAGGAACATGGAATGGAAAAGAAAAGAAAAGAAAGAATTGATAAACAACAAGGAAAAGTATGAGAACTATAAGGAATATGTGACGCAAATAGGAATGATCAAGGATATAATAAATAAGAAAGACTCTTGGAAAGAGACAACAAAATGTTAGAAAGCCAAAGGTGAGACATACAAACACGAGGACAAACAGAACTTGAGAGATGACAATGGACGTGACGTGAAAATCGATATATAATTGTAATATATGAGTTAAAGAAACCTTGCAGTGACTTTGTTGAAGGCGAGGTGGTCAAATGTAAGTGACCAACAACAAATGTATACTAATAATAATAATAATATATAAAACTATTTTTGCATTCTCTGCGACAATATCCAGATGTTCCCAAATTGTAATCTTCATGCAAAATTTATCCAAGAAACGTATGTGTGGAAACAAATTTAAAAGGTTTTTCATACAACGTTATGCAGGGATTTCGCTTGTTCTGTCAGCCATAGCCAAACTACATGACCCGTGTCTTCGACACCGATAACTTAAACCAGTATATGTCAATAGCCAAGTGACCTCGTTTAAGGCCTCCCGTCTATTCTCCTACAAATGCTGCCGACTTTCTCCCTCTACCAATGTTGTCAGGACATCTGCACACACCCCAAATTTTATCGCATTCCTGTCTAGTTGTTCCAATATAACATTCATTATAATATTCCAATAAAGTGACCCTGTGGCAAACCCCTGCGGACAGCCGCCCGAAACCGAATGTATTAGTGATTGACCTATTCGTAAAAACAGTAATCCTGGAGATAGGAAAGTACTATTCTTCGCAAATAATCTGGGACACTCTTTGTCTCCATCGTGTCTATGAAGATTGCCCAGTTGGTATTGTCAGAAGCCCTTTCACACCAAGGAAGATAGTAAGACAATACTTTCAATCCCTTTGGACAATATCCTGCAGTAACCAGGCTCGTGCACCGTCAGTTTCTTTGTTTTTCTTAAATCCTAATTCCCTCTTTTTAAATTTATTTCCTTCTTCCATGAAACTATCGACCCTCTGGTATATCCAAAGATCGAATACCTTACCGAACGTTGGCAATGGAGCTATTGGGTGATAGGATTTTTTATCCTGTGGGTTCCTTCCGAGTTTCAAAAAGAACAATAGATCTGCTATTTTCCAAAAATTCGGATAATAGTCATATGAAATCCAATCAATATATAATGCTAACAGTCGGTGGTGTACGTCCATGAAAACCATTCTTACCATCCGATGACGTATATTGTCAAAACCAAAACTTTTTCCAGGATGTAGTTGTCACAATTTCCTCTAACTCCGCCATTGACATGAAATCTGCGCTATTAACTTCCATTGACATTGTTGGGTATGTAACTACAGCTTGTTGTGGAAATATTTCCGAGGACAAAGTATATCATACATCTTCCTATGTACACTACTGATAACATGAAAGGGCCCATTTATTTTTCTAAGTCTCACGCTCAGACCTGTTTTGGATCTGTTAGGTTTGCAACGGCTCTCTCCTCTTGCTTCCTCTTCGACAGGGGAAGTTTCGTTCGACCAATCGTAGGTCTATTTGAAACGGCGCTCATATTTGGAAGACTAATAGTACCGCTGGTAAATCGTAACGAGATAAAATGTTTCATTACACCGCTATTAAAGAAATATTTTGTATTTTTTTATTATACACATTTTGGACTTCTATAACAAAAATATTCTGTATATTCTTGACTTCAATAAACTTTACCATTCTCTATATTTAAACGACATCTCGAGATTCGTTGTCTCGCAAGGTCTTCATAGGCAATGTAAACGATATTAGAGTTTCTGTAAAAAACGTTTGCGTAATACTGTGATAAAATATAGTTTTTAACAGAATTTGAATATAATTGCAAGATATCGTATGGAATTGGTATAATTCGAATCACAAATTACTTATAAATATTCCTATAATTTCTTATATTTATACAGTGAAGTAAAGAAATCAAATCTCATTGCCTACAAATGATGTGTATTGTCGAAAGTAATTTCACATAATTTGCGATTCTCTTAAGTTTTTCATATATGTGAAAAGGAATTAAATAAATATAGAAAACGTTTGTCTCAAATATGAACTAATAACACCAAAGTTTAATTCTCGAGTTATAAATAATATAAAACTCCTTAAGGAACAAATAAATTACATCTTCTAGTGACATATTTATCCACGATATAACAATTTGGTAGTAATTGTGGAACCTAAAAATAATAATCAGATATCAATAATATGAAAACCTCGTTTCAGATATGAATAAATAAAAACGACAAATCCCTTTTATTTATTCCAATCAAATTGAAATGTATTAACTCATATTAATACCATAGGTTCTTTCCTTCCTCCTCCTTTCTTTCTTTCTTTCTTTTTTTCTTTCTTTCTTTCTTTCTTTTTTTTTCTCTCTCTCTCTCACTTTTCTCTATCGTTGTTTTACTTTTTCTCTCTATCTTTCTTTCTTTCCCTCTCTTCACGTGTATTGTCCAACGTAATTTCACATAATTTGTGATTCTTTTATTTTNAATTCTTTTATTTTTTTCATATATGTCAAAAGAAATTAAATAAATATAGAAAACTTTTGTATAAAATATGAATTAATAACCCAAAATTCTATTTCTTGTGTTATAAATCACATTAAACCACTCAAGCAACTAATAAATTACATGTTCTAATAATACAATGATCTAAAATAACACTGGTTGTAAGCGTGCAGCATATAAAATCGTGATCCGAGATTAATATTACAAAAAACGTGTTTTAGATTACTAAAAAATAGAACTAAAACTTAAATCTCTTTCATTAATTTATTCAAATGAAATTGTGAAATACAACAACAGATTCTTGTTTTCTTTCTTTGCTCCTACTTCTCTCTTTCTCTCTCTTTCTCCTCACCGTCACTGGATACACCGTCATTGGATGTGAATTCGCGACTAAGGCCGTTCGTGTGGGTGGAAGATTCCAAATACAATGAGAAACATGAGATGCACACTATCTTCTATTCTCCTTTAAAAATAACATTAAAATGACATATCTACAAACACACTCTTTGGATTCTCACCATTGGTAAACGAAAAAGTACGCGATGTGAGTGGAAATTATTTCACTGCATCTATACCTAACTTTACCGATAATGCGGATTAAACATATACTAATTACACTATGAATACGGTATATTTAAGAAAAATAAAATAGTTGGAACAGTTTTTGAATATTTTTCAAAAGTATACTTTAACTTTCAAATGAAGTAGCCTTTGCGTTCAAGTAAAGCGAAAGTTTAAATCACCTGCGCAAATTCTCTCTCTTTCTAGGTATTCCTGGTTGAAATTATTTATTTCATCTACGACTATAAGAAAAAAGATTTGTAATACCTTATCTGATCAGAACTTTTCTAAATTCCTCGTAAAATATATCATAGAACACTTTCATTTACATATGAAGAAACTAAAATATCGAAACTTAAAGAGAACATTTTTGAAGTGAAGTGGTGTTGAATAAACTGAAGTGAAGAGACACCCTCATTTGCAAATACCCACAATACACCCTCAATCACTCATTATAAAGAATGAACATACTTTGTGTTAGGATGAGAAGGAGAGAAATGTAAAAATAATGGAAAGTGACTGATATTATTGTTGAGATTGTTGAGATCGTTTTCAGGGTCGCTGAAATTAGTAGTGACATTCTCGAAGACGTCAAAATCCACAATCAGCCCGTATAAACTCCATCATCGCTAGGGAACGGGATACCAGGAAAGGATATCGTACATGACATCGAGTCCGTAACTTTCGGCATCTCTGATTTGATAGTGAAGTCCCAATATCGTGTGAATCTGAACTCAAGCCTCATGAAACACCCGTTGGTTGGGATAAGTGGAGTGAGTGAAAATGGGTTTATGGATAAAAATAATTGTAACATTGAAATATAAAAAAGAAAATACATCGGATACGTACTTTAGGTTTGACGAAATATTTTTACTACCACTGCAATTATGTTTTCGAGGAGATCATTTAGGAGCATTGTATTCCTGGAGCTGGGGACGGAAAGGGTGAGACGTAAAAAAACGTAAAAAGACCGATAGTAAGGGACAGTCCATAGTTTTTGTGCATTCTGAGATGAATAATCATTTCCAATGACATCATGTACCCATCAGACCACATAAAGTGCACGAGAGGTGGGGGTTGGGAAGAACGTGACACATAAAATTATCAAAACTGCCCGCTAAGAAAGGATTTTGCAAAAATTTACCCCCAAGATGAAAATTAATGTTTTCTAAAACCTTTTTTTTTAATTACGTTAGTGAAAATATGGGACTGGGGGTACTTACTAATACTAACATAACCTACAACATTAATGGATAACTTAATCAGTACTTACCAATGTAGAAAATGAGAAAATTGGAGGTATATTATAGAATATTACAGAATGCACGCGAGCAAAGCTGCGGGTATCCAGTTCGTAATATACATAGCCGTTCCCTAAATATTATGAAACGTTTATTTACTTATTATTTATAAGCCACAGCATGTAATTCTGTCAAGTTTGAAATAGTATTCAGCAACTACATTCCTATAGCAAGATACTGCAACAAATTCAGTCATTTGCCAGCGCATTATCTGTATTATTTCATAATTCTTCCTCTTATTACTTTATAAAAAGGTTATAAGGAAGCCGTGGGAAGTTGTCGATAGGGAGTTCTTCCTTGTATAATTAGTTTTAATATTTACAGGAGTGCGGCTAGATTTCAAAGTTGAATTATAGAAAGTATATCAGTAGTTTTTTCGTAAATGTGGGATTAATAAGGCAATAGAGACTGAATTATCGTATTATCCCGAGCATAACATTGAGAACTCTGAAATCGTTACTTTCAATGCTTGGTTACGTGACATTAACGGGAGTTCAAGTGATTGTTAAAAGAAAGAAGATATTAAAAAGAGAAATGTCCGCAATTTGGAGCCAAAAGGAGTAGTGATACTCAAGATATATTATAGACACTTTGCAATGTGCGGTTGTTTTCATGGTGTTTTGGACAGGTAAAAATTGGATATGTGGTAATAAGCAAGCTGCAGAAGCTCAAACTTATAGAAAAGGTAGGCATATTAATGTATTTGCTGCTTGAAGAAAAAAGTCTGGAATAGAATAGTTGCAGTGGCTCACATTATGTTAAAAACATCGTAACCGCATTATTCGAGGAACGGCCATATGTGCTATCAGTAGCTGCCATAGAATGCTACACTTCGTAAAATGACGCTTCTTATAGATAGATCTGACACGAACTATGGGTAGTGTATATAAAACATCTTAGGTGTGAAGTATTGTCTGATCGATATTGATAACACCACTGCCTATTTTTCGAGAGGAGAANAAATATAAAATTGCACTTTCTAGCGGATTCAGTGGGAGTATAAAATAGAAATTTGGTAAAGGGGTTAAGGAGCCTAACTGACGCCTCCCTGACGTGTTTGTATACAGTGAATAGCGTAGGGGACGTAATACGTGCCAAAGACACGTATAATAAAAACGATCGTTTCCACAGATTCACCCCTGGTACAGAAACGGTAGAGAGGAAGAATACCCTATCTTAAGGGAGGTTAGTAGGATCTAAAGTCAGTCTTTACCGAGAATTGCATGGGATATGGCGCGAAGTTTCGTAAATGGGGTGATGAGACACGTGTGATCAAATAGCTGTTTAATGAAAATTACCCTTTGTCCCGGACAGAAAGGTGAAATCAGGGTATCATTTGGTGAGCAGTTGCAGAAGCACTACAAGTATCTTCGTGGTGGAAATCAGCCAGATTGGCTCATGTTGCACGAGCCAGGAGACGAGTATACACGTGTGGAGAAACGTGTATTTAATACATTTTCACACTTAACTCTAAAGTGATTGAAGTTAAAGAGTTGTGGGTAGGTGCAGGGGCCTAACCGAAACTTTTCTTCCTAGTGTAGTGTTGGTGGTAAATCATGGACCACAATTACAGCAATTACACGTTCATAGGGAATGTCCAATTAGACATTGATCCCAATAAATCGGGAATGAAAAAGGATTAAACGGATGAGTAAAAGGGCCATATGCACTAGGCATTCAGGCAGATAATTGTTCTATATAGACAAATATAAAAATTATAAAGCAAATAAGGATCGCTAAAATAAAATTTGAAACTCTAACAGATACGTTTAAGAAATTACAAGTAGAAAACAGACGAGGAGGAGTAACACCAATTTGAGTAAGAAAGGCTATCACCAATACAGCACGAAAGTTAAAGCAGAATGGTAGCAGACCATCTATGAAGCAAGGAAACTGGCAACTAGTGGAGCTACCTGAGAAGTTTAGCGGTACCACTTCACCTCGTGGCAGTAGTAGCACGAGTGGTTACACTACAACGAAAAATGACAAGTACAAGATAATAACGCGAATGAGGAAGTAACAAAAGGAAGGAAGAGATAAGAAGACACGACATGTGAAGAGTGGCAGAGATATATATGAGAATGCAAATTATTTTTGAAAATATCAAACTCAAGGGAATAATAGGAAAACTACAGCAACAGATGAAAGAAGGATTAAAAGAAATATGGAAGGTAGCAGATAAGGGAGAAAAAGAGAAAGAAATATTAAGGAATAAATTAAAGGAAATGGAACAACTAGAAACAGAAAAAAAACAGCTAATACATTTAGGGGAAAAGCTAAGATAACATGATGTAAATTTCAAGATAATGGACAAAAAGTCACTTGATACACTAGAAGTGATAATAGTAGCTGTCATAGATGAAAGATGGAATACGATGCAAGCATATATGCAGAATGATAGAAAGGAATGGGAGAGGAAGATAGAAGAAATTTCGCAAATGGGTAAGTTTCCAGAAGAAGTAGTTAAAGAGGTGAATGAGCGATACGCAGACGTAAAGAATAACTTAGGGACGCACAAGGAGTAGAATATAATAGAAGTTAAGGAGATACAGCGTAGATATATGGGGAAGATGAAGGGAATAGAGGGAAAACAAATAGCGACGTTGTAAAGGTGTCCAAGCGGAACGAGTGATGCTGATTGGACGAAGAAATGAAAATGCAGATGTCAGAGTGGGAGAAAAGGTGAAAGAATTGTTGAGCAGGGAAGAGTGTCTGAATGTAGAGGGTTGGAAAGAGATGCAGGGAGAGAAGTACTTATTACAAATGGAAGAAGGAACCAATTATGACCGGTTGCGAGAAACTATTCATGCTAGTGATGAGGTAAAAGAACAAGAAACACGAAAAGTTAAAGCAAAAATAATAATGTATAATGTAGAGCATTAGAGCGAAGAGGAGGTGATTAATGACTTGTTGATATAGAATGGAAGGCAACATGAAAGACAAACAAAGTGAAAGAGAAACAAAAGTAATTAAGAGAATTGGTAGACATGAAGAGCACCTTATTGGGTAATGGAGCTGCGGCTAGAATGGTCCAGGTTCTTAATAGCGCATAGTAAGGTGTATTCAGGATTCCAATCACACAAAATTAATGATTTTATAGAGCCATTTCGGGTTTTCGTTTATGGTCATTCGACAAAATTTTGCAGAAATGAAATGGAAACATGTTGTCATTGTGGGAGTATCGGACATGGATTTAAAGAATGTGTACAGAAGAAAGAAGTACGATGTACCAGTTGTAAGCGAAAAGGCTGGGATGATACTCATAGTGATAGGGATAAGAAATGTCGTGAACATGTAAGGATATATGAAATGATGCAAAGAACAATTGACTATGAAATTTAAAATAATACAGAAAAATCTACAGAAGGGACAAATACGAACGTTTGAATTGACACATGTCGAGGAAAATAAAACAGATGTATATGCCCTACAGGAGCCGTACATGCGTAGAGGGAAACTATTCAATACACCGTTACGCATTCGTGCCGTGTGCTAGACAGGAGGAAGCAGTGCTGTGTTGATATGTATTACGAAGATAGATGTGTTAGAATGAACAAAAATATTAGATAAGAAAATGAAAGAAGAACTGCTAGTAGATTTAAAAGGTAAATTAAGTTGACGACAAAATGGTTTTACCAAATGTAGGGATACAGAAGACGCCTTGGAGGAGTAGGTACATCAGATAAAAGGCTGAACGGCAAAGTATATATTATTTATATTTATTGATTATGAGTGTGCGTTCGATAGCGTTCAATGGTCAATTTTGTTAGAAGAGTTAGAAAGAAAGGGCGTCAATACAATAACAATGCGATTGCTGACATATTTAGAAGACAGACATATAATACTCGATATAGGAACAGAGTGAGTTGTGAAAGGACTGCATCAAGGCTGTCCAGAAAGTAATGTGGGGCCTCTGCTATGTAATGTCGTGTTAAATAAATTACTGGAACAAATGGAGCAGTACAGTATTAATGCAATGGCTTATGCGGATGATCTTGTGTTGGTAATACAAGGTAATAGTCGGACGGAATTAGAGAGGAATGGGGCACGTGTAGTGCAAAGGGTGATGGATTTAAGTAAAGAGATTAAATTAACAATATTAACGAAACAGACAGAAGGTATGTTAATAGGGATGAAGCATAAAGGGAATTGTGGACGAGATCCGATTATGGAAGTTGGTACCTGGGAATTGAATATTAAAAAAAGAAGTGATGTACTTAGGTGATTTTTAGATGAAAAAATTACCTAAGTCACCTAGCATTAACATATATTGGCAGTAAAGTGAGGAAAATGGTTTATGGGTTGCAGAGAGTAGGAGTAAGTAAACATACTATGAGAAAGAATATGCTAGTGCAGTTGTACCTAGGTGGTATACTGCCTCTAATAATGTATGGCAGCATAATGTGGTATAACAGAACGAAGTTGAAGCATTTTGAACGGAAGCTGATGAGTATACAGAGACTGAGTCTACTAACTTGGAGTGGAGCACATCGGAGTATATTCACTAAGGCAATATTGGTGATTATGGGAGTTTTGCCAGTGGATTTAGAGATTGACAGGCGCATGTTGCTGTATAAGGTGAGAAAAGGAGACAATAACCATAAACACGGGTAAAATTAAAGAGGAAGTTAGAGGATGGAAGAAGTGTATTGATAAGAAGTTGTGGGAGTGTCGGAAAATGAGGTGGAAGGTGGCACATGAAGGGATGCCACTGTGGTTATGAAACGATGTGAGGACATCAGTAAGGTGTAAGAACTCCTGACTGACGGAACGTAGTCTAAGGAAAGTACAAACCCTTTAAGGAAGATAAGGACTGAGGTCAATGCACTCTTCAGCAACGCTTCTCCCATATCTGATGAGATTAAACAATTATTAAATAGAGGTAACAATGCCATGCCTAGACTTTACGGTCTCCCCAAGGTGCACAAATCTCTTGTCCCCTTGAGACCCATAGTGAGCGACATCAACGCACCAACTCAACCTCTCGCCCGTTTTCCAGCGAAACAAATATTACCATCGACTAATTCCATCTCATCAACCATAAAAAATTCTCAGCACTTTGTAGATGTTCTGAGCGAGATAGCTCTAAGTGATGAGGAACTCATGGTGAGTTTCAATGTTATTGCACTGTTCACGAAGTATCCGTGAAACACTGAACGTCATAGAACAGAAGCTCGGACAGAGAGACTGACCGTTGGAGTGGGACACACTAACTGAATTTTGCCTTAACTCCACTATTTTCCAGTTTGATGGTAAATTTTAATCCCAAATAGAAGGAGCTGCAAAGGGTTCACCACTTTCTCGGTTATTGCCAACATCTTCATGGGAGCGTTCGGAAATGAGTTAATCGATAATGCTGTATTAACACCCAGAGTTTGGCTACGATACGTGGATGACCCGCTCGTCATCTGGCTACATGGACGTTAAAACGTCGACTGGTTCTTGTAGTACATCAACCAAGCCCATATTAAGATAAAGTTTACTATGTGCTCGTAGTAATTGAATCTCATGTCCACCGTTCTTAGATGTGTTCGTAAAAAGGAAAGATGATGGCTTTCTTGCATATAGCGCGTACCGCAAGTCAAGTTACACCAACCGTTACTTGAATGTGGAGTGACACCATCATCCAGCAATCAAATGTGGTGTGTTAAAAACATTAGTCAACCGAGCGAGGAAAGTGTGTGACAAAGAGAGTTTAGACCAGGAATTGAGACTTCTGCGTGATATTTTCCGCAACAATGTTTTCAACAACAAAGACATAAACAACGCCCTTAACTCTATCCATAATGTTCATGCGGATGATGTAGGAAATCGCCTTACTCCCATATGTCGAAGGAGTTACTGACAAGGTTTGTAAAATTCTCAAGAAACATGACATACGAGCTCTCTACAGAACACCTGAAAACTTGGGTGAATCACTTGTCATAGTTAAAGACAAGTTACCCCCTTTAGCGTCGGCTTGTATTTACTCCATACATTGTAGTTGCGGTCGCGAATACATAGGGGAAACCGGACGAACTTTGGAAGAGAGAATGAGGGAACACATTAGACATTTTAAGTATGGTAGGACAACCAATTTAGCCGTGGCCCTCTATGCGATCGAAGCAGGACATGACTTTAAATTTGACTGTACTCGTATTAAAGGAGGACCGTTGTTGACCCAGACGGACCAAAGAAGCCATAGAGATTGCTAGAACACCGAACAATCTTAATGTTGATCATGGCTCGATTCTCAACAGTGCCTGGAGTTGGACACTATCTCGCCCTGAACGCTCCACCTTGCTCGGGAAATTGTTGTTCGGGCAGGCAGCAATCCACGCCTCCACCATGATAGTACTCATCGTGGATGATCGAACGGTTATCTTCGTAACAAGGCCTCCTGGAACATAAATATCAAGCGCTATGTCCGCCGAAAACCGGTGACTTAGGCACATATGTTATTTAAAAAGATATGAGGGTTGTAAATGAAGAGAGGAAGTGAAATGAAGGTCTGTGAAGTACAGAATAGAGTGAAAGTATGAATGTTGCGATAATAAGAGTTTTTAGGGATAAAAAGTGTGAGTTTGAGAATATCTGAGGGGTATTTTCGTCGTGCAACACGAATGACTTTGCGTGCAAAATGACGTGAATATTTTTTGAAGATGTTGTCAGGGGAGGGGTCGAGGAACACCTCCCGAAGGTGTTTTCGGACATGATGGAAAATAAATTATGTAATGCGTTCCAATTTAGATAGAGAACGAAGATAAGAATTGTGAGTGTGCATCGGCAGTCGTACTGCCATCCACAGACTTCTCGACGATGTGAATGCGATGATGGTAAGGCTTAGAAACAGTTGCATAGGTTTCGCTGGCATAAAGCGCAAGACTGCAGGCTTTATAGATATGGAGTTTCACCTTGAGCTGGATCCTGCGATTCGTGAAGATTGGAGAAAGGCAGGTAAGCGTGCTATTCATTTCGGAATGGATAGATTTTGCATGATCTTGCCAGCGATGTTCGTGACCCCGAGGTACTTGCCACAGTGGTGCAACTACCATGAGCGACGGCAGGTTTTGGAAGGATTTGCTGGTCAGATGGCGGAAAGTGAAGATAATTGCCTGGCACTTGAAGGCGTTCAAGATGAGCCCATTAGAGGAACTCCCAAGTTTCCAGGTGAGAAGTGAATAATAATTTGATTTGATGAATAATAATGATTTATTTCAAACCATATAAAAATACAAAAGAAATAATTTTCTTAGGAATAACTGACAGTTACCTGTAGTAGTGGTTAGTGAGAAATTTATATCAACATAAAAATAAACAAAATAATCTTATTCAGTCATTACAATTAAATACTCTCTGTGGCGTTTGACATATTCTAATTTAATAAAGAACAAGAACACTAACATACAGCTAAGATTTTTTAAGACTACATTACAATTTGTAGTCAAAAATACCTAAATCAAAGCAAAACAAAGTTAACAAAATGAAATCTTTATATTTTAACCGTATAAAATAACATAGATATAAATTAAATTTACTATTCACCCTCAAAAAATATTCAAAAGCTAAAAAGAAATTTAAAAATGTTAAATATGGTAATGTACATAGCAATTCTTCCAAATTTGATAAAAAGCTTTTATAACTTGAGCAACTTTAAATTTCTTATGGCAATTGGTTGAAGTATTTTGGTCCGATGTAGTGAAAAGATTGAAAATATTTTTTGTTATTCTTGGAAGCATGAAATTTCTATTGGAACCAATTCTGATAAAGATTTCTAGTACATGTATTGCCACTTTTAATATAAAAAATTCTTAATAATTTAAATACAAAAACATGCTGCATTGGTAGGATTCTTAATTGACTGTATATCGGGAATGAACTGTCTCTTTTGGTTTATGAGCAATTATTTTAATTATATGATTTTGAGTAGATCTTAGTTTGTTTAGCCAGGAAGACCTGACATTCTGACCCATGAGGCGCAGTAGTCACCTGCACAGTTATTGCAGGTCAGCTTGGTTAGCCGTAGTGTACAGATGGACAAGTTATGCGGACCCGGACAGAGTGGACAAACCACGTCCCGCCCGCAATAGTTACTTGTGTGGACCCACGCCTGGCACCTGGTGCAATGGGCAATACACTCACGCCGGTGGCACTTCTCCACCACGACGCGAATATTGCTCAGGTACCGAATGTTGATTTTAAAGGTTTGTACAGCTCTATGGGCTATCTCCACCACATACAGCGCAAGGTGGACCCGCCTATCAGTGTCCTTCTTTTGAATCTCACTGAGGTGAAACACCTTCACCCCCTGGTTCTCAATGTCTCCTCACTATTGTCCCTCTCCGTGATTGGAGGTGTAATTGGCGCGAACCGATTCGAAAGCGTTAGAAGCCGCTTTTCTTGTGAAAGATCTTCGCCGGAGTATACCCGTCCTCACTCTTCGTAGACGAATTGTCGTGAGATCGGGCAGCGAAAATGATTCGCGTGACACATTTAGGTAATGATGAAGGTGACGCATCACCGGACTTTCCTGGAAGGTCCAGAAAACTGGGTCGTGTCGGCCCGGAAACTGGCAAGGTCGTGTTGATCTCAGCCGACTTGGCAGCGTCAGACAAATGACCCAGTAGGCAGCACCGCAGGGACAGAGAGCATCGTTGAGATAGAGAACGCCATTAGGGTAGAGATCGGGACAGCAGGTCGCTGTGACACGTGACAATGCTTCATCCGAAAGCACCGAGACAAAGAGAGCCACTTCTGGGCGACGGAGTCAGCTGGAGAGTCGGAGGTAACACCAAATGTCGGCGACGTTTCGGGAATTGGAACTTTCTCCGATCGGACCCGGAGAAAGCCCTCGATATTGCCGGATCTTTTTCACAATTCCGGGTAATCGAAAATGAAACGAAAATATAAAGAACGAATTTTTTGTTAAAACGGCGTAGTAGTGCAACAACTGCATCCTAAGACGCAGCAATATACACTATTCAACCGTCTTGGAAGACGCAACCCGCACGACACGGGTTGCCTCGGTCACAGGTTACAGTCAGAACTGCAACGAAATGCACAAGTCCTCACCCGGAGGTTGAAACCGCGCGCCGCGGGTCCAAGAGGTTCGAGAACAAGTCGACACGAAAGACTCGAGGTCAGCGAGGAGGTGCGAAGAGTCACGGAGCGATCCGCACTCCACTACGGTCAAATTCGGAAAAGGACACCAAGCGCAGAGTGACTCCACACACGCCCCACCTGGTCGCACTCCGCCCCGCGCTGATTAAGCGCCGTGCTCGGTCAATCAGAATGAAGCCCCCCAACCGAACCTATATAACCGACACCTGACTCGTTTGACCTCGCAGAGTACGACAGCGACTTAGTTCTGTACGACTGACTACCTTGTGGAATGTAATTATAAATAGCTTACTAATAATTTTAAGCGAGTGAGGGTTAAGAGCAATGGCTTGTGCCGACGACCTAGTTATTACTTTTAGTGGAAATTCTAGGAAGAACTTTGAGGAGACCGCGAAATTCATTGGAGAATTACTAAACACTTGGACCGATGAATCCAAATTAGAAATTTCACCAACTAAAACGAAAGCAGTGGTCTTCAAAGGTAATATCGTGAGAAACCCTGATTAGAATACAAAATAAATCAATTACCGTATGCGAAAAAATGACGTATCTAGGGGTAATCCTGGACAATAAACTTTCATTTTTGGCCCACATACAGCAACAATCAGATAAAGCTGGAAAATTGAGCAGAATCGCAGCAGTTAATAAATTTTTCAACAAAGATTCATTAACAATAATCTACAAAGCGCCTTTTCTTCCTATAATCTTTTATAATGTCTCGATATAGATCCACAGAATAAATCCTCTCACATAATTAGAGCCTTAAATAAAGCTCAGCGGGTACCGTTTCTGCTCTTAACCAAGGCATACATGACAATATCGCTTGTCTCAATGAATGTCATAACTGGTTTACTACCCTTGAATTTGCAGGGAAAATACATTAGCGATTGCAGAAAATACCAAAGAGGGGAAGATTTAAATCTAGAAGGTACTATAGTACAACATGGAACACCGGGGAAAAAGTTTAGGTCAACAATATACAGTAATTATAGCAGAGAGTGGCAGAGCCAATGGAACACTATGGAAAAGGAAAAAGACGAGAAACTTTCTCCCTAAAGTGCTCCATAGAAACCTAAATGTGTTACATAAATATTCTATATGGTGTATAACAGGTCATGAGTCTTTTAATAAAAACCTAGCAAGATTTCAACTGGTAAATTCTTCTGAGTGTCCTCTATGTGGAGAAGAGGAAGAGACTTCCCTTCATGCTCTTCTACATTGCCCACGATACATAGACTTAAGACATGAAATTAAGAAACAAGTAAATTTAAGCATAATTCTCTCCCCAGGTTTCGAACTTTGGTATAAATATTTTCAACAATTTTTGCTATAAAGTTATTGAAAGAAGACTGTTGTTTGAAGATGAAGAATGGTTTCAGTTCGGAATTTTAACTCCTGACTGTTTAACTCCTTCATACCAAAAATCTTTTGTTTTCTTTTAACTTATAACTATTTTTGTTTTAGATCTTAACTATTTTTGTTTTAGATCTGCTTTTGTTATGTTCTAATTTTTATAATATTTACAATATTTGTAATATTATGTTATAGTCTGGTATATTTCTCAACTTATTTTATTTATATTTATCAATATTTAGTGTCCATACACTAATTTGTACATTTGAATTTTATGTATATATTTCATTTTAATTTCAATCTTATTTTATTTTGGTGTACTCTAAATTCGTAAGTCTAACTGCTAATTTATTTCTTTTTGCTTTATTTTAATTATACATTCACCCTATCCTACTTATTTTATTATCTATATATTTTTATCTACTTCTATTTCATCCTTATCTTATTTTACTTTAATATTTTTGTTCTTATACATTCATCTTAATTTATTTCATTTAACTTAACTTAATTTTTTTCTTCTCTATAATATAATATAAACTCACTTTTACTTTTCTTACTATGCACTCTAATAACAACTTCTATTTCGAAAAATTTTCTTTTAAATTAACGTCACTCACTGCGTAAATTTGAGCTGATGTCAACTATTTCCTTTCGACGAAGCAAGCTAGATAGTGGAAGAACACTCGCCTCCTCGTGGCTAGGGACGGGCAACGTGGTATATACAATGACTAGTTCATCGCATCATGGCTAAGTGGTGCTTAAATCAGCTCAAACAGCAAAAGACAATTGTACTTTCGGCGAAAAACTTTACTGTAGCCAAGTACAAAATATTTTCAATCCTTTGGCGACTAACCTTTTTGGCATTAAAATTTAAATGACAAAGGAGTAAGGTACAAGTTCTGCTTAGGCACTGCTTCTAAATAAAAGTATTTTTATTTATTGTGACTGTTGACAGAAATTTTGAAAATTGAAATTATGTACGACTGACATTACCCTCAAGAAGGCTACAGCATGATGGCCGAAACGTTGGTAGTTTTATTTACTAAGACGCGGTTTGTCCCGGACAAAAAGTTCATACAGACTCCGGCCGCTGAAGTCTACGATTATTGTTAATTTCAGGCTGCCTACTGTTCAGACTGTTAATTTCAATGAAAAAGTCAGCAAGATACGCCAGCATTTCGACTAATGTTTTATCTTTAATTTTTTAGTACAACTCTATTCTTTTCGTTTTATCTGGTTTTCGAGAAACAATCTATTTCTTCACGGAGCTCATAAACCCTTTTTAAAACTTTCCCTCTCGACAACCAGCGTACCTCTATGTGGTACAAAAGACCATTAGATTTGGCACCAATGTCACCACACAAGACATTCAATAATCTGGAATCCGTAACGCTGCCACAAATATGATTCACAATTTTTAATACATCACTCAACGCGCTTAGTAAATCTGAAGGAAGCGTCGTAACAGCCAAAGTGTAACTGTGTAAATACGACGTATAGAAATTTGGACGACCTTAACTCTGGGACAGTATCATACAGATTATTAGTTAAGAACTGGACAGGAGTTTGTGAAAGGGTTATTCCCGGACGATAAGTTGGAAACTTGGCGATATGACAATTTAGACGAAGAAATGCCAAAATAGACCTCCCAGAAATACAAATGTCAGTCCAACAAATGCGCAAAAACAAGGCACCGGTTTATTATAATTTCTCGCATGAAATGCTGTATCAAATGATACATTATATAGGAGAACATTTGGTGAGAATATACAATGAGTGTCTCAAACAATCTATCTTCCCACAGTGTTGGAAAATAGGACTCTTAAGGCTATTCCTAAAAGGAAATAAACGAGATCCAACACTATCAATCTCATATCACTCAATAACTTTAATCCCAACATTCGATAAACTTATAACAAGAAGGATACTGCAATATCTGAAAAAAGGATGGTGATATGAACAGAGATTTTAAACTTCCATTGAATAACGTGAAAATACAGATAGTACGCAGCTACAAATATTTAAGGGTGATCATTGATGAGCGATTAAACTATGAAAAACATCTAGGAAACTACATCTAGGAAAGACAAACCATGAAAAACATTTTGTATAAAAACATCAGAAGGAAGGGTCAAGCAACATTATACAATGCGCTTNCTGGTTCAAAGGCACTAAATCACTGTTTGCCATGACTGGATCATTCCCAATTTCATTTGCTCGTCCTTCCTTACGCCTTTAAGGAAAGAGGAATTGCTCCACAAGCTATAGTGCCCCTCCTTTAGTGGGGCGACTAGGTCAAAGTAAACGTCTCCTCACGACATTGTGGGGTAGAATGATAAAGAGTCGCTTCACGACATTTGATTGTCAGTTGTGGGGTAAAATGATATGAAAAGTCGCCTCACGACACGTATATAATCCAGTTGTCCTAATTTTCTCTCCGTTCATGTGTATAAACATCTAACTAGAACAGGACTTGATTTCTTGACATCACATTTGCCTAATTGTTGGTCGAACAACGGTTCTCACAACCTGTTGTGTATCCACGTCCCAGTTAAATATGTGGTTCTTGCATTAGAGCGGCCGATATTGCACGACGGTTGCGGTCTAAAGAAGGGTAAAAAGACAATTCTGTGGTCAATTTATCTGTCCCTTCGTTCCTTTCTATGCCTGGTCCGTGGGTCGGAAGGTCGCCACCTTCGTTTCAGCTTTGAGGTATATATTGAGTGGTAGCTAACTCAATAAAATGTCCAGTGTTGTAGCACGGTCAATGCGGAATTCCCCCATGGTACACATACAGACTTACCTTCGCAAGTTCAAAAGATATCCTGAAGCCATGGTCTACTGTGCACATGACGACTTAATCTATGCCCCATAAGCAATGTGGTCGAATGTCCACTACATACAGTCAATTGTGTATGGGCGATTTAAGATTCTAGGTTGGTCCTGCTAGCGGCTAAAAGAGGACAACTCGCTCTTTGAGATGTTGATCCTAGGTCAGTAGTCATCACATTTACATGTAAAAGATGACATATTTGTTTCTTAGAAATCTGTTTTAATGATAAAATTTTTATCTAAACATTTTTCGTCTAGTACATGTTTCAGTCATCGATTTCAGTATACATTTTACTGCTTTCTTACATTTTCCTTCTCTTTTTTAGATTATTCGTCATTTTCAAACTGAAAAAGGATACGATTTCTTGAAGGTGAATGGTCAAAAATATTCTGGAATATATTCGGATTTATTGATACACTCCGAGAACCAGATGGAACTTACANAATTTCATTTGCTCGTCCTTCCTTACGCCTTTAAGGAAAAGGAATTGCTCCACAAGCTATAGTGGGGCGACTAGGTCAAAGTAAACGTCTCCTCACGACATTGTGGGGTAGAATGATAAAGAGTCACCTCACGACATTTGATTGTCAGTTGTGGGGTAAAATGATATGAAAAGTCGCCTCACGACACGTATATAATCCAGTTGTCCTAATTTTCTCTCCGTTCATGTGTATAAACATCTAACTAGAACAGGACTTGATTTCTTGACATCACATTTGCCTAATTGTTGGTCGAACAACGGTTCTCACAACCTGTTGTGTATCCACGTCCCAGTTAAATATGTGGTTCTTGCATTAGAGCGGCCGATATTGCACGACGGTTGCGGTCTAAAGAAGGGTAAAAAGACAATTCTGTGGTCAATTTATCTGTCCCTTCGTTCCTTTCTATGCCTGGTCCGTGGGTCGGAAGGTCGCCACCTTCGTTTCAGCTTTGAGGTATATATTGAGTGGTAGCTAACTCAATAAAATGTCCAGTGTTGTAGCACGGTCAATGCGGAATTCCCCCATGGTACACATACAGACTTACCTTCGCAAGTTCAAAAGATATCCTGAAGCCATGGTCTACTGTGCACATGACGACTTAATCTATGCCCCATAAGCAATGTGGTCGAATGTCCACTACATACAGCCAATTGTGTATGGGCGATTTAAGATTCTAGGTTGGTCCTGCTAGCGGCTAAAAGAGGACAACTCGCTCTTTGAGATGTTGATCCTAGGTCAGTAGTCATCACATTTACATGTAAAAGATGACATATTTGTTTCTTAGAAATCTGTTTTAATGATAAAATTTTTATCTAAACATTTTTTCGTCTAGTACATGTATCAGAGTCATCGATTTCAGTATACATTTTACTGCTTTATTACATTTTCCTTCTCTTTTTTAGATTATTCGTCATTTTCAAACTGAACATGAATACGATTTCTTGAAGGTGAATGGTCAAAAATATTCTGGAATATATTCGGATTTATTGATACACTCCGAGAACCAGATGGAACTTACATTTATTAGTGATGGCCCTAATAGTGAACAAGGATTTTCTGCGTCATATGGAACAGGTAAAGAAGTGAATTAAGAACTTAAATTTATTCATTGTTGTCTAATACACGAATCATTATGCACATATACTTCACCAGCATTCTGTTTACGGAGAATAAGAATTTTCTGAGTATGGACGTCCGGATTATATTAGTTTACATCCTCGGGAGGAGAGGCAATGCAATCGTAGATCACTTCACTGAGAGAAGTAGAATGACACTTATCTAGAAATCTTCGTATGAAAATCTCAGATCCTTTCGTACACGATCTCAAATTATCTAGATAAAAGGTCCTCTATATTGACGAAAATGAGTCTTTGTAACAGTAAGAATGCTTAGTGAATCAAATTGTGAACCAAATAAATTCCGAGTAGGCTCACTGTCCCATGCAATACGTAATGTGACTAAACAAATTAGGTGCGTATTCCTGAGCATATCATTCATGACTCTTACTTTAGCTAAAATTTGAAATCCATTTAAACCTTTTTTACATTTCTGTCTATCGCTCAGAAACCAGCAAAAAATTGATTTCCATGAACCATGAACGGAAGCTAGAAAATTTTCACCCGTTTATATTGAAATTATAATACAATTAGAATTTTGGTACGGTAGCAATTGTCGTGTGTATATACAGGTATATCACGGTAAATCGTAGTATACTGTTATCGCTTCATTTTAATGAATATATTGTGACTTTATTTTTATTTGTTATTAACTAAT
>NNCF01127016.1:0-51070 GCA_002313205.1 Laupala kohalensis
TAAGAGAGCTAAATTGAAACCTTTACACAAGAAAGGAAACAAACTTAATATTGGAAATTACCGACCAATATCTCTACTACCCACTTTATCAAAAATTCTAGAAAAATTATTCTGTAAGCGTCTTCTAGATTTTTTATCAAAATATAACATTCTCTCTGACGATCAACACGGTTTTAGGAAATCCTTTTCCACTACAAGCGCCATATTTTCCTTCTTAAACGAAGTTACCACATCTCTTGACCGTGGAGAAAATCCTCAGGGTGTTTTTCTTGACTTATCCNTACCCCAGGTTTCTCTTCCTTTAAACGGAACACAATTAAAAACTGTTACGAATATAAAATTCTTAGGTCTCCATATTCAAGACAACCTCAAATGGAATTGTCACATTGACAATCTTAATTCCCAATTAAGCAAATTGTGTTACGCATTCCGAATCTTAGTTAACGCAGTTAGTCCACGTATTTCCCGTTGCGTATATTTTGCAAACGTTTACTCCCATTTACGTTACGGCATTACCTTCTGGGGTAATTCCGGTCAGAGTATTCAAACTTTCAGAATTCAGAAGAGGATAGTTCGGATAATTTGTAAATCTCACCCCCGAAACTCTTGTAAACCTTTATTCAAGGAATTAAATATCTTAACACTTCCCTGCATTTATATTTATGAAACAGTCGTGTTTGTTAAGACCGAATTACTGAAGTGCCACCCTTTCTTTATACGAAACAGTCTCGTTCACGAACACTATACACGCAATAGTAGTAATATTCATCGCCCTAGAGTGTCAACCACTCTTTGCCAAAAAGGACCTTATCATTCGGGAATCGTTCTATATAATTCCCTGCCCAAGAATATAAAAGACATTATGAAATTGAATCTGTTCAAATCAGCGGTTAAAAACTACCTCCTGCACCAGTGCTTCTACAATGTAAAAGAATTTATTGATTTTAATAAAAGTTAAATTCGTCTTGTACTTTATCACGCCATTGCTGTAGTACTTTTTAAACAACTTATAACAATTTCAAAAACTATTTTCTTGCATGATTGTGTTGTCTTATGGCTCATATTAATTTAGTTTTATGTGTACTCAACTTTGGCACGGTTGTGTACATAAATTCTGTAGCCCCATCCTGGCCCGGGTTTTTCTCCGTTTTTCCTTCTGGTAGAGGCGGATTTATCATACAGGTTCTCTAGGCTTTGTCTAGGGGCGTGTTTATTGTAACAATAAATCGTGAATTTAGTGTTATTTCAATTCTTATGATTTTTAAACACTATACTCAGAATAATCTATAGTTCGATAATAACTTGTACATGTAATTTTTTGCTTAAAATTACAAACATATTGACATTCTATTAGTATTATAACTCGCAGCCAACTTTTTATCTTATCTAGGAACTTTTGCTGAAATTTTTGAATCCGCCTCTGCCTTAGGGCCCTTGATCGGAATTGATGTGATGGTCCCTTGCTTTCTTCCGGAGAGTAAATTAGTTTTTTTTTCCTGCACGTGGTCATACGCAGTTCGTACTGTTTTTTGACAATAAATTTAAATATATCTTTCAATGTATCGTCAGATTATATAATTTTAAAATTCAAGAACTGAAATTGTCTGGTAGAGAACGAATTACAATTTAATTTGAAAGTATTGGGAGCATAATAGACTAATTGGGTGGGAGACAGCGGGAACAAATTTTGTTTTGTAATTTCTGATGTTGCTTTTTTTATCTACGTAACTAATTTTTGGAACATGCAAATTATGTTTGTTTGGGACAGATTTTCGTTGCAGTCGTACTTCAGGAGAATAGCTCGCGCGATGTCTGATGCTTGCTCACTGTTTGTTGACTTTCGGTTGCCGCGTGTCTCTCGACACGTACTTTCGCACAACCAGCGACTGTATTGATTTCTCGCGGGGGGCGGGGTCACCTTCAGCGTTTACATGAAATGATTCATGGTTATGTATGATCGTTATAGAGTTTAAATACTCGTCAACATGTACATATATGAAAACAATTGCTTACTCGATGTGTTAATTCAATGTATAATGAGGAATTCATCATCTCTATGCTTTATAAGATTTTACGAGATTTGTAGAAAGTAGTAACATAAAATTGTACTGGGAAAAAAAGTAATGGTTGAAGAAGAAATTCAGTTCATTTATCACATTTTATTCGTCCAATGTGATGAGGTCATAGTCATTGTTCACGAAAAAGTTCGTGAGTTTTGTTTCAAAAATACAGTGTGGCGAGATAGAGTGATTAACGTAGCACATCGCAATGTAATATTTTCTCGATCCATCAGAAAACCTACGTAGATCTCAGAGATGCACTTATCTGTGACAACAGCGTTGCCAGTGATAAGAGACATGAATTGCTTCAGTAATTTTAAGATCATTAGGTTTTCTATTCCGACGTCTATAAGGAGAGAGGCTATGCTATGTTCAGGAGAGTGAGACTCTTGTAACTCATAGTATAATTTTGTTGTTTAAAAATTATTAATTGATCCTTAAGAGGTAATGTGTGTTTATGATTCTAATTTAGTAGATTTCAGTTTCTCGCATCTGTTCATGGGTTACCAATAGGTTTATAATTTGATGTCGCTTTTTATAACATTAATGGAGGCATAGTACTCTATGTATTATATATAATACACGCTGTTCGTAAAGCGAACGAAGAAGCTTTCCGTCAAACAAGAAATAAACTGTACTATGAAACAATACTTCTTTAATATTCTACGTGTAACTGAAGATTTCACTGTGCCTCCCTCTAGTGTATTTGCTTATTTTCATCCATTCACCCCATTCTCGCTCAATCCCATTCTCCATCCACGGACATCTATTTCATCGTACCATAATCAAATCCTTATTGCTTTTCCACTTTCCTCCAGAAATAAGCTGTCTAATACATAGAACTCCAATAACCGTAGGTGTAGCTTCCGAATGATAGCAATTGGTTCGTTTCCGTATGTCATCAACTGCGAGCGAGCGGGCGAGCGCATAGGCGATGGCTCTGGATGGGGTGGGGGTAGGGATGAAGGAGGGGGTGTGGATATGAGGCTTCTCTTCTGCCGACAGAATGCGCCGGGGCGGCTCGTGTGTTTGTATCCAAAGGCAAGCCGAAAGGCAGACAGCGGGGGGAGGGATGGAGAGCGAACGACTGCTATCTGCTTTTGACGCAACGTGATCGGCGTCTCGCTTTGTCGCGCGTCGCTGCGGGGGAGTATGGCGGAGGAGGAGGCGCTGGTAGCAGGCTGCAAATTGAATATCGGAAACACCAGTGCAGTGCGCCTGCCGCAACCTTCTTGCCCTTTGCTTCCGAACGGGTTGTGGTCTGCTAGACTTGCGTGCTTCTCTGGTGCGATTGTGTACTCCATGACATTTGTGATGTATAGTTTCGCTAGAATATCCTGTTTCCTAAAAGTAGTTTTTTGTTGTCTTTATTAAGTATATGTTGAGGCATCTCATTTTCTCAAGTACTCCAATTTTAATATGACTGAAGAGCTAATTAGTAGATAAGAGAAACTTGAAATAAACTGTCAACATTGGCCCAGGAAGAATGTTAAATTTCTGTGCATTATTTTATTTCTTTTAATAGTTCGTGGTTAAAAAGTTAATATTCTTGTATAAATAATGACATTTTTGAGTGATATTTCAATTTGGAGGCTGGATGTAAACAATGTCGTTCTCCACAATAAAGCAGTTTTGTAAATATATTAACTTTTAGTAAGTGGTTTAAAATGGTAATTTAATTTTCGTTTAATTGTAATAGCCAAACAAACTACCAAACGAGTTTACATGGTTGCATGGATTATAATGTGACGTGATGTGCATAATCTTCCTCAAACGTAGGAACCTGCGTATCTGCTTTTCTTATTTTTTAGGATACAATGCTGTGATACCTTTTTTCTGGTGGGATCCTTGTACTACTCAGTCGTGTGGCGCGTTACTTCCATTGAAGCTCATTCGTGTTTACGTTCTTAATAATGACATTGGTATTGTTTCCCTACGATAAGGGAATTCTCCGTGTCAATTACCTTGTGTATTTTCTTTTGGATTCTGCGTTCCGTCGCACTGTAGTATTTTGAAATCGTGTTGCAGAGGCAGACAACTAATGTTGATAATGGAGATGATGCCGTTGAGAATCTGTTTCGGAAGAGTTGTTGATCTGATTGACAGAGGCAGTCGCTTATGTTCGGTTTGTTGTTCCGTTGTAGCAATTTGAGCGCACTTGACACGCCAGAGAGAAGAGTGCCGCTGCGGTTCGTAGGCAGAGTCAGCTAGCGGAGGAGGAGGTCTGTTTGTGGGATGGATGGCGTGCGTGGCTGAACAACGCGCGACCGCAACGACTCCATCCCCACCTCACTCCTCCCCCTGCACTGCGTCTGTCTCCTATGCCTTCCCGCCCGCGCCTCATCCCCACCCTTCACCAGTGTAGCCTCTGCCGCCGCCGCCACCACCACCGTGCCCTTCCTTTCTCGGGTCTCCTCCGTGCGTGCTTCGAGCCGCACCGCACCGCACCGCTGCTGCGCCGCCCCGCGCGGCCCCCTCCGCCCGCTCCCTTGTTTCCAGGCCATGGACGACGCCCGCCGGCCTCTTTCGCCGCTTTGTGATCAATGTTTCGCCAGAGTATTTTCCTCCCGTTGTACGAAGTGTTTCGCGTTTCCTATATTCTGTGGTTTTGGCTGCCAGGAAGTACACTGGTGGTCGACTTCGTCTGAGGTTTTGTGCTATAAAGAGACGAATTGTTGCTAAGTGATGGGGGAATAATGGGATTGTTCTATGTCATTATTCTCTGAAACGGCGAACTTTGAATTATTTAGACAGGTTGTTGCCCTTTAAGTCCGGGGAATATAATGAAAATACTAAACTCAAAACTTGAACTTCTTTACTTGATTATAGTCATTGTTTGAGTGTTATCTACCGCGGTCTTCTTGAAGATAAGAACGTCTTATCATTTTCAATTCTTGAGGAAAATTTTAATCCATTTAACACAAAGGAGTTGTGTTAACTACTGAATATGAGAGGTTCATGTCATATTCATTTATCGCATTCTAATTAATTGTATAAATTCACGAATTCTTGCTTTCATACATCTGCACACTTCGCATAATTGAATATCAATTAAAAATTTAAATAAAGTATTCGGAGGTAAAAATTTGATCTTCTGATAGGATTCGGGAACATTACAACGGAAAAGAATTCCAACATTTCCATAAATATTTCACTTGGTTTCTACATCAGAAAATCACACGATGTTCGGAATGAAAGTATAACGATCTGAATGTAGAATTAACTACGCACAAAATTAATTATTGTATTCCGAAATGTTTTGTTATTACTTTTGTGAGGAAAAATATTCCTCCGACCAATTAACACACTTGTCATTTTCCCCAGAACAGTTCCCATTCTGTCCCTCTCTCCATCCTCTACGCTTTTCACTCTTCTTTTTATACTCTCACTACTCGCTATCGATGACTGGAATTCCAAACATTTTTCGTTAGACTACTGCTTTTCCACACCTCACTGGAAAATCTACTCGAGCATAAAATCTGAGCGGCCTCGTATTACGCTACGTTCATTTTCTATCACTTAACATTTCTACCTTTCATTTACGTGTATTTGTGTTTAAGGAAATAAATTGTATGATTTCAGTTACGTCTATAATATGCTTTCATCGTTTTGTTTACTCTTGCAAAAAAATTTTTTTTAATTATTTCAATTTAAAAAAAAATTCAGTGTTACTCGAAATGTCATATTTGTGGCAGATTATTTTCAATTAAATGAAACCCCATATAATAATTTCACCCCGTAATGAACAATGTTTTTACGTCAGCTGTGTTTACTAAGCAGTCAGATCATAATCTTTGATGTATGAATGTGTGTTTGTTTTCTTGGTTTTCAGTTCTTTATCATTTGGACTTCTAATACATCTATATTAGTTATGTGATATTATCTTTATTTTACTATTTGGCTTGTGAAATTTCAAAACTCACTTATTTTTCAATATTGAGGACGTATTGAGGACCATGAAGTTTCAATGTTTACGGCAGAAGTATAAAATATTACTACCGTTTCATGTAGAATCAAAATTTATTAAATTCTTCTCGCTTGTTAACTACTGATTACATCAATTCATCCAGTCTGTCTTCAATCACTTTGTAGGTAGTTATCAATCATTTTAATTTCCTTAAAACTGAAAAGATACTTGAAGCTGCGAAACCAATCTGCTGATGTCATTGAAATTTGAGAATTCAACGAATGCTATACAGCAACTTTAAACTTACTATTTTATTTATAATAGCTGATATCCGAACTTTACTTTTTTTCGTGTTTATGTGAACAAAAGTGAAACTTTTTTTTTGAAATATATATTACGTATATTTACTTACCGACTTTTAATGTTTATTTTAATTTTTCCCTGTTGTCGAAACCTTTCGTACCATACTTACGTTAATTTCTCCGTTTATACAGCTATTAATACGAGTAATATGCATTTATTTTATTATTGATTTTAAGTACTTACGTTCTTTTTATTTATTATTCAACGTTTGAATGTACATTTTGGTTTATTTAATGGCAATTTTGTCTTCTATAGTGACTAAACGTTCATTAGAAATATTTCTTTGTAAACCTTTTTAGCGATCCAACCTGATGAGACCATTTTCTTATTGCGTGTAATACAACGGAAGTTTCATGTTAAACCAATCGTGTCCACATCTTATAATATTGAAAATACTCTAGAATCATTCTGTGTAATGATGGGAAAAGCTTTGAGGCAATTTCAGTTGCAATATGACAGAGTATAACATGAATAACATAACAAATCCTGTATGCGGTGCATTTCACTCTCCCGCAGATGTCGACCCCTCCCCTCCCCCTAATATTTCTCTCCTGGAACGTCGGAATGACTAAATGGTGTCATTACTGATCAACAAGCCTACCACAAAGTATTAGAAGGATGATGGGTCTTAATACATATGGTCTCTACCTAAATTTGTTCCTAAGTTTTGTGATTGGAAACACATTACATCATAATTTCAAGAAATGAAGCATTATGGTTAATATTTTATATTTCACTTGCGACTGGCTTTCAGCCAGCAACAACAGTAATCAGTGATAATGACGAAAATGAAAATTTATAACTTTGAAACAGAATGTTTTAAGTTAATGTCGTTACACTAACTTTCATATTTAGAGTAGATTCCATTCTGTTTTGTGTTCTTGAATTATATTGATAATTTTTTTGTATTTTGAAATGTGTGAAATTTTCTTATTTAATACAGAGATGCAGTTTCATGTAAAATGACTGCAAATAATTTTTATTATCTACATATTGCAAATTTTGTAAAGAAATATTTTGAGTACATTTAGGAAAATATTAAGTATAAGGTAAATAAAGCATAAATGTGGTTTTCCTACTGATTAATGTTAACTTCGTAGTAACCTCATCAATGAATGAATTGACTTACATACGTTCACTGGGAACATTGCAGAATTTAGAAATGTCTACTGAACTCTATCTTAGAAATCTCTATGATATCAGAGGGAATGTTGCGATCTCTCAAATAAGACGTGATCAAGGCCCGATGATCTACATCGTAGCCTTTTAAAAGTGATAGTGTTGCCACAAATTCTTGCAAAAAATAATAATGGTGATAATTAATGTTCATTTTCGTACTGGACGAAAAATCCTCAAGTATGTTAGTAAGGGTATTAAATATGAGGATAAGCGTTGTGATTGTTGGATGGTGTTATTTTAGACACCTTACGAATTAATATTGAATTTCGGATATGTAAATGCATATCTTATGAAAAATTGCTTTTCCTCAAGTATACATGAAATGCTTCATTCAAGGAGTACTGAAGAGCACCGCATGATGATTCGGATGGGAAACATTTTATAGGAGAATGCGAAACAAAAAGCGAACTCAGTTGGAAGAGTAAACAAATCTTGTATGACTGTAATGGATGAATGTGTTGTGATCAAATCATGCTTAGAAATTGGATTATCATTTCGGTCGCGTGTTTACGCGCATTCATTTTGAATGTAAGTCTTGACTTATTTGCAGGATATTTCTTTTTTTATTGCAGTTTCATGTCACATTCTTGCAGTAGTTCGTACAAATAATTATTTTGTAGGTTATGTCTACTTTGATGCTGTAGAAATGCTTAGACATTTTGTGAAGTCCCAGTGTTTATTTCAGGGAGGCTGCATGTCGCATTCTACGAGAAAGCATAATCGCGGTGGCGGAGTTCACGCATGTATCGTGTAGCGTTGTAAATCTCTGAAATGGCCAATTACTAATTTATAGTTCTAAAAAAAGGGTAGTGGTTGCTTTAAATCGCGAGAACTCTTTTTCGTAACGAACCGAAAATAAGTTGATAAAATAATCTACAGCTTGTATATTTCAATCACCTTTTTGCGTACTTGATCGTATGAGATGAAACTTGAAGTGATGTTGTTGCTGGGTTAGTGAAGACGTTGGAATATTCCGAACTATGTTATCACCTTATCTAGTGGGAATGACTTCTTAATAATCGATGCAAGATCTCACTTCTTTCAACGACGCATTTGGTTTACAATGACTTTTTAATAGTATTGTTAAAAAATAAATTACAGAATAATGAAATTCAAAAGAGCCAAAAATTCAATGTTTCGAATTGAGTGGTGTAGGGGAAGTATTTACCAGTGAATAATTAAATGGAGTTTGATGCTTGACAAAATTTTATAGCGGTTTCTTGATTTCATTGTATATGCATCGTATTCTGTTTACTCCGGCTGTATTTTACCGGAAAATTCTGTTCGCATGTGCTTCAGCGTAAGTGTACCACGATCTCTTGTTCTCGTAGAAGAAAAGAGAGTAACCTAGGCGTTAAATAGCCATGAAATATGACATTAATGCCATCTGTTCGGTGTTACTGTGATACTACCAACTGTTCACTCTTTGACATGCCTCACGGATATTTATTATTCTTTCACTATACTATCTGTGGTATTAAGCGTGGCGAAATGGTTTCATCCTTTTTCATACCGAAGGTGAATTTGTAACGTTCCTAGCTGTCGCGAAAAATGTACCAAAAGATTAAATAATTTCTTGGAGTACGACAGTACTAATTTTACCTTTCTTCGTAGTATTCGTTTTTTATACTAAGAAATAGTTTTAAGACGATTCTTATGTAATGCTAACTTTCGAACATTTTGTGAACTTTTTTTAATTCCATGTGTTTTATTTTATTCTACAATTATAATTTGTTTAGCTTATGAAATAAGTTGTTTGCATTTATAAAATGTCCGGAAGGCTACATGTTTATTTAATACAATGAAATATCTTGAAAAACTTCTATTCGATTCAATACACATTCCATTAACGTAAAGTATTTGAACTTTATGGGCTCTTGGATTACAACTAATTTTTAAGGTGTAGTAATGAATGTCGTAAAAATCGATTATACCCTTTGCTATTCAGATCACATTTTAATTTGTACTTACGAATTTAAATACGCGATATTACGTAAACATATTTATATTTAATTTTAGTTTAATTTTTCCTGGCACAGGGATTAAGAAAGTAGAGTTGTAGGGTCACATGAAACTTACATGTAATTCTTTTTCTTGTTTTCATTAGTAAGTTTTTAATACTTTGTATTCTTTTTCTTGAATGAATTTTCTTAACACTGAGGACGTTCATTGAGCGGACGAAAAAACTTGCTGCGCGTGAACTAAAGTTGTCAACACATTCTTGTGTGTTCAACTTCTTTTGTAGAGTAGATTTATCTATATTTTGAAGTAAATATATTTTTATGTATGGGCTGTTTTCATAGTTAAATCGAATTTGAATTTTAACTTTTTTAGACGAGGAGGTGGTATAGTTCCGTTTAGATTAGTCCGGAGACAAAAGTTCCCTTTAGACTACTTAACCTTCAGAAAGTGAAACCTATTCCTTGTAATAAACCGTGATTTTTCCAAAGGGTGATTTTTTTACAGCGCAGTTGGCCCCCAACGCAAGGTCATTAAATTGTGTGAATATTTAATTTCTACCTCACTGACATATTTAACTCAGGTTTCATGTTATTAAGTGCAGGGATTCTTTCGTCTTTTTGAAATCCTTTTCGCTCAATACTAATATTGGAGAGATAATTTCAAGGAACGTAGTAATATTAATAGTAAAATGCCTGTATTGTGTGGCGAGGCTCATGTCATCAGACCTGCTCTTCCGCCTGACAACCATCAATAATGACTTCATCCTTAATATTTACGTACATAAAATATGAGAAAAACATACACTAAAATAAAACAATAACATACATCCATACTGTGTTAAACAGATTTATATATAACAATAATTGGAGGATAAATTAAATTGGATCGTCTAGAAGTACTTAAAGAAAATCTTAATGGCGCTAACAACTAATTCCCCCCAGGGGATTTACATCTAGTAAGTACGTGTTTGGCAAACACGGGGCTCCGAGCCGAATCTGACATTACTTGTACTAGGCTCCTTCCTTTTCTCTTTCCTGACCTTCCTTGTCACCTCTTGTTCTTTTCGATCCCGACGCTATTAGGGCTAGGGTATCTTTCATTTTTATTTTTTGTTGTAATGATATGTGTAAAGTTTTGAGATATGTTGATATTTGAGTTTTGAGTTATAATTCAGGAGCTTTTTAGTGGGTATGGTTGAGTCATTCGGCGAGTCCCACACTCGGGCAGAGTCATGTTGGCTCTCCTTGGTGCGTAACTGCATTTTCCGTACCTGTACAGAATTTTAGGGCTCTAATGACCTAGATGTCGACGAGCCGTAAAACCCCAGAAAGAAACTAATTTTCAGTAGATGATTCATAAAAAATATATTTCGTGTAATAATTTAATGTTGAATTTTCGTTCCCCGTTGCCTAATAGTACTTACGTAAGATGTGCACTCGTGTGCATATGCCTGGAGGGCAACCACATTCGGGATGTACTATTTATTTTGTGCATGTTTCGAGGTGAATAACAGCCTGAAATGAACAATCTTTTTGTTGCAGCGTGGAGCGGGACCGCCTGCGAGAGCGCGACCGGCAGGCGCGCGCGCAAATGTCGCAGGCGGAGCGCGAGCCCGAGCCTGCGGGGGCGCCTCTCTTCGGCGCGCCCGTTCGGGTAAGTACTATTACTGCTTGTGTTTTCAATCGCGAAGTACAAAGCTAGTCCTCCCATATTCAAAACGATTTTTTCGTTCTGGTAAAGATGCAAAGTTCTCTAGAAGGCGGTATTACGTACTTCTTTCAACCAAGTAGTTTATGTTAAAGTTGGATATAATTTTAAGTGAAAATTTCGTGAGTTTTGTGTGTAAAGTAGTTTTTATTGTGTTTTATTTTACAAATATTTTGAATATACACAAACTTATCGCCAAACTTTTACCTCTGGTAATAGCACATTTCCATTAACTTATTGTGTCCGTAACTCATTATATTCGGGAAATAGGAAAATTATGAGGACTTACGAGGTTTTGGTTGATGGACACTTCCTTATTTGTTTCGTGGTGACTGAGCAATTTTTAGGTGTTCAACTAGTATTGTGTTCGTCTTCGGAATGGTATCTGTACTTTTGTTGTTCCTTGAAAACTAAGTGCGACATAAAATGGTTTACTTTGCACAGGATTTGATTATCATCGGATTTTTGCAGAATGCGTTGTCTCAATTAATGGAGCGTTTTCATCCAATTCTTTTTATTATTGGATACATCAAGGTTATGGATTTCTTCAACCTGTTACCCAGTTTGTGTCTTGAGCTGTCTATATCTGGAGAATTTCGTATTGGAAAACTCTTCGTAGAAAGAACGCTGAGGATTACAAACTTAAATATTGGAAATCTGTATTCTAAACCCATTTAAGATACCACAGTGAAAAATAGAAAAAATTTCAACATCGAATAAATATTATTTTGAACCCGAAGTCTTGGGGAGTGACTTTTGAAACAAACCTTAAATTGGTTCTCACGTAACTTTAGGTCACTATTTACGTACACTTATTTGTTCAATTATTTATGCGAATCTTTTCACAGAAATATTTTCTTATTTAATTTCTTTCATAATTTTTATTCATACATCTCTAATAATAATAATAATTAGGTAGGTGTGACCAGTACTCAAGTACCAAATATTGACGAGAATATTTTCCTTATCACCATCAATATACACAAACACGATCTTGATATAGTTCCTGGCGGAGAGAAACTGTTAAATTCATGTTCGATAATCGCGCACCTTTTCAGAGAACGATATTGAAAAGTGTGCGAAAAGGTGAATTTTCTGGATCTTTGAGTACTTTCTCAGTCTGTTTCTTTTATGAAGTGAAAGAGCAATTTTTACAATAAGAGAAACTCACCGGAAGGAGTTTTTTTTTAGTTTACCATACTACATACATTTTTATTTTGCAGTTTTACGGCGAGCTGCAAAAATTAACCCTTTTTCGAATTGTTTAATAAGTAAACAAGCAATATGAGATTATATCTTTCCCGCCTACAATTGAATATTTAATTGTACACTCGAGAGGAAAAAATGTTTATTTTTTCGACGCTCCTGCTGGCCACACTGGCCTACGATAGAACGTAATTACGTGAGTTGTATTTTATGCATTCTTTTTCTTATTGTGAGAATGTAAGTATTCCATGCAGTTGGCAATTTTTTAAGAATAAAAAGTTAATAAGTTAGCTATATTTCTTTTTTGTTCTTATTTGTGTAGCGGATATTTTAATGCAGTTAATCATTCATTCTGAATTATTGCATTAGGGCCATTCCATATCACATGTAGCATTGTTGCTCTCGTGAGTGCAGGTAGAGATCTGCGCATTTAATAAAAAAACTTCATAACATCGAATATAATTCATGAATCAACATGAAAATTTATGTACACATACTTTAAGGAACATAAATTACGGAAAAATATATCAAGCTTGTATTTAGAGTAAGAAAGTTTTTAAAAATTGAGAAAAATGACTTTCTATCAGTTTTGGGTCAGAAATTCTTTCTCTTGTAAGTGATATATCTCAAAAGGCCAAAATCAGACCTTAAATATTTTTTTTGCGAATAAGAGCTAAAGTGTGGGAAAAACACGTGTGGAAAGAAAAAAGTGGTCCCGCCCTTGCCTGTTTAGAATTTTTTGTTATATCAATATTATTTTTATAGTATTGCATTTTAGTAGGAAAAGTAGATCACACAGTTACAAATCGCTTTATTTGTAAGTAATTTTATCCGTCAATGCATTTAGAAACATAGTGTAAATTATTCAGCTATGTGTCGTCAATGCTCGTCACTAATCTTGCGTTACTTAGAATAACAAACATTATGGGTCTCTGGAAAATACGGGACTAAGCAGTTTCGCGTGTCGACAAAAGTGTCGAGTCCTGCATTTTGTGGGTTTGGGAGTTTGCATCTTATCATTAATTGGCTGCTTTCTTCAATGGTTCTGTTCAAAGGAGTGATTCATAGTCTTGCTTATGGCAATGTTTGTTTCTCTAAATGCCTCCCCTGTCTTCTTTTAATCACTCCAGGGTTGTTGATTATTTTCCTTTCTTTGATCTTGTTATAAGGAAGTGTTCTCATAACAGTGTCAGTTATATTCAAGCATATAGTGGTTCAACATTAAATCTTGAAAACGTAGAAAGTTTCTTATTGTTCTTTTTACAATGACACGAAGTAGTGAGCCGTTGCCTGATTGTAGTGTAAGAGAAGTAAAGAAAGCAGTGTCACAAGAAAACTTACCCAACAATGAACAAATAGATAAATATTGATAGTTCTTGTAAGTGCAGCTGAAAAAGAGCTTTTAGTTTTAAGAAGAGAAGTGAGTGGTGAATGTTTACTTACTGTTTGTGAACATCATGAAAAATGGTACCTTTCGAAGTATGAATCCTATCGAACACTGCTTTGATCCGTTTGAAATACATAAAATTTAAATAAGTAAAGGGCCGAGAAATGTATCTTTAAATTACTCCCTTCAAATAAATACCATGATTTGTGATGTAAAATAAGTAATTCGAGGGTAAAAAATCTGTCATCGCCGCCGAGGACAAATTAATCAATAATTAAAAAGTCATGAACTGAACGCGCAACTTCCTATGACGATGTTGTGGGAAATTCACCTCTTGAGCAAATAAATCCATAATGGAAGTGAAAACATCAGTTTGAAGGGAACAAGGAGTCGAGGAAATCAATTCATCTTTGACAAGCTTAGGTGAGACTCCAATTAAAGTTCATTCTCTGGGTCGCCAAAGGAAACTTGTTCATGGAAAAAGAAAGATTGAATCAGTATCAGCATCGAAGGAGAAAAACGTTTATGAAGTTTTACATGTAGAATTCACTGAAACTTCTAATGAAGACGCAGAGGAAAGTGAGAAGTCATCGAAAGCAAGGGATTTGGATATACTTGTAGATTTAATGAATGAAAAATGAGGGGAACCAACCGAAAATTTGAAGAACTTTTTACGACCAAAGATGTAAGAATCATGTGAATCTCATTCTTCAAACTTTTGGGGTTTAACTGATCGCACTCACCAAGTTACATTGAAAGTGACTTATGACGAATTTTGGACGAAAGTAACAAATAGTATGGAAAAACGTGTTCCTCATTCATTCATAGCAAAATTAGGCAAATTATTTGAAATAATTGATATCAAATCTTCCTTACAATAAAACAATTATCCTCTTAAACTGAAATGAAAATTTTTCATTTGTTGTACAAAATGAAGTTCGGGGATATGACTGGTCGAAATATAAATGTTCTTTACACTCTGCTGTTACTTGTACTAAACCTGAGTTCAGTGGAGATTTTAATGTTTCCAATTTGTGTTATATCAGAAGATTTGGAACGTGGGCTTTATTTATGAAACACAAAAAGTTGTGACAATTTCCTTTGTTAAAAATGTATTTTTCGGATGGTTTCGGGGGACAGTATAGAAACAGCAAGAGCTTTCTGAATGCGTGTATTCATGAGAAAGATTTTTGTTTAACAGCGTAATGGACATTTTTGCAACCAGTCATGGAAAATCCCCCTGCGACTGCGTTGGAGGCACCATCAGTGTGTACAGTCAAACCAACATTAAAAGTATTTAATTTGCCCTCATCAAGAGAGACAATTTCTTAGCTACCAGAGAAGGGTTTGAAAATCGATTTTAAAAGGCTAAAACTGTGGTACGCAAAGTTATCACACGTCACCCCTCTTTCAGAATTCCTAATCGAAATGAAGAGATAAATTTTGATGCTAACTTTTCCATAGCATTCCAGTTTTGTGAGGTAAAATCATCCACAATGAAAATGTCACATAAGTTCTTTCGTCTCGTGTATTTATGAGGATCATTGGCTTTTTGTGTTGATCCTCACCAAGCATAAAGAAGGAGACGTAAACATTCAATATATACACTCATATGGACAAACAACATCTTTTTGCCTGAAGGAAAGGAAAATATTTGTTTTGTACCACTTATCAATATTATGTCTTCTGTTCCTCAAATTGGTCCTGTGTGTCAATTTGAAGAAAAAGAAGTTTCTTTCGCACAGCGGAGGTTCATTGATCTCTCTAAAAATGCATAGTGGCCAAGTTTTTCTCGTGAATAATAGAAGAATAAGCAGAAAAACACTAATTTATGGTAATATTTAATTCTTATCTGGATTTCTGGCTTTCTTTTTACTTAATTTTTAAGTTGTTGGTTAAACATAAAAATTAAATAAAGTTTTAACAAGAATTTACTAAACAGGCAAGGGCGGGACCTCTTTTATCTTTCCACACTTGTTTTTCCTACACTTTTAGCTGGTATTCACAAAAAAATTATTAAGGTCTGATTTTGGCCTTTTGAGATATCACTTAGACAAGATTTTCACGCCCAACATGGGTAGGCAATAATAATTTTAAAATAAATTCTTACTATAAATACAAGCTCCATATATTTTCCCCTTAATTTATGTTCTTTAAAGTATGTGTACATAAATTTTGATGTTGATTCATGAATTATATTTGGAGTTATGAATTTTTTATCAAATGCGCAGATCTCTACCTGCACTCACGAGAGCTACATTTCCCCGAAAAATGCAAAATTTCTGATCTACTTAATGAAGAGACTGTGTGACCTAGGAATCTAAAAATTCATATGAATCGCTAAATTGATGATATGAAAAAGTGTACCAAATTTCATTAAAATCTGAGTTGGTGGGTGCCATCTTCAATTATTTTTGGTTGATTTAACATGGAATATCCCATTAATAAAATGTCATTCTAGCCACCGTCAATTCTTTGGATGCGTGCGTACGCTCTAAAGATTCTTCTTATGCATTATGGGTAAGAGGGAAGTGACGTCTGGGAAAGTTCAATATCTCGTTCCTGGCACATGATGCTCTATTTCAAGTAAACACTATTCTTAGTACATGCATGGAAATACGTAAAACAAATGTTTTCTTGAATGTTACATATCGTCACAATGATTTAAAAACTATAGTTTTCAAAATGCTCTTATTGAGTAGAATTATTATCAGTAGTATTGTTGTAATTGGTGGATTCTGAGCTCTAGACTCCGGCTTATTGATTTTCAACTAAAATATCTGATATTTTGTCGTAATAATTTTTTTTTAAATTTTGTCCTTTGGGAAATTACAGCATTCCCCATCTCACGTTTTTGCGTACTAATGCATAGTATCATGATGGGATATACCTTCTGATGGGTTCAAATGACTCTTTTTTTATTTTAATTTCGTTTATCTTAGAGCTTTTCTTAATTGGGATATTTCGATCATTTTTACTGGCGTGAAGTAACTTAATTTAAAAAATCCTCGTCAATTATGTGCAATAATCTTGCTGCTTTACTAGAAGACAATTAGTGACGATCAATAATAACATATTAATATTTGGAAACGTAAATGTATCACTTCTACTTCTGTCGTGATGAGTGGATTCACGTGGTGAAAATATTCTGAAAATACGTCAGGTGTTTTTCTAATTTTTATGTAATTTGTTAAAATACAGAACGTATAATTGTTCGTGGAAGTTCGAAGGCAAGTTCTTTGAATGGCAGAGTTCATTGCTAGTAACGAGTAGAATACATAAAATGGTGATTCCCTCTTCCAGCTTATTCTCCTATTTGCTTCCGAATTCGGGGAAGGAAAATCCAGGAGTTATGTTTCGAGGTACCATTTGCGAGGCTGCGGGAAATCCAGGCGCTTCACCTAGTAATCTCTTCCTGCGAAAAACACATTATTCGAAGCACATCCAGCTCCCCGAATCTCGATCGCTTCGACGAGATAGTTGCCGGTGCGGTCAACAGATGGGGCGCGCGTCGAGGGGTGTACAATTGGTGGAACAACAGAGAAAATATTCAAATGTTCCCAAACATACCAAACGGGAAGCTTCCTTGTTCTACGGACATTTTCCTGTGGTGTACACTGATATAAACAATTTATTGTAGATGACTGTAATATTTCAATTATATTTCTATCAAATTGATTTTTCGCATAATTGTATAACTTTAAAATACGTGGATGAACTTGCACTAAAATTTNAATAAAATTACTACAGGAAGATTCGAGACGAGGATCTAGTGTTTATACGGATCTAGTCAGCGCGATATCTGCTGACAAATTATTCACCCACAAATTACTTCGTGGTAAACATTGTTATGAAAAACATTACGCTCATTAAAATTATGTAAGTAGTTGTAATTGCGATGTCAACACCGTGCTAATTTTTTCGAACACCGCACCCAAGTTCGTGATATGAAAACGATTTTCGCAACTTTATAAAAATATTTGTACTTTAGTAAAACAGTGACTAGGGTCAATATCTTCCTTATTAAATATTATTTTTATTTATAAGACTTTCATTTTATTTACCTTTGAGAGTTAAGGTCATCGTAATATTTTCCGATAAAAATTACCTAGAAATTATTAACTTTACCGACCTTATTCAGTCTCAATATTATATAATTTCTTTCATGACATGTTACTAAGATACTTTACTATTTATATATCAGCTAACGAAGTCGCAAAGCAGGGACGAGATGGTATTGAAATATATTTTCAAGCCTGAATAAGATCGTCGTAATTAATAATGTAATAATATAATTACAACAGGCGTAAACACCACTGCTATTGCGTGAAAATACTATGTTCGTCACTTATTTGAAAACTTTGTGAAGACAGCAATTACTGGAAGTTGTGTGAAATTGTGTGAAATTTCCTAGAATGATGTATTTAGCTTGAACGATCTGTCCATGAAATGTATTGATTCTCAAAGGGATTTTCCAAGAGTTTTGGAGGAAATATATAGTACAGAGAATTGAATAGATATGCGCGTTCCTGTGAGCCATGCAACCGAAGTTACAGGATGGTTATGTATGGAGTAAGAAGTTGCGTAATGCGAATGTTGAGTAGCTGGAGCAAGCTGCTAGCATTTGGTAAAATATGCGCCATCCTTTTCAATTTATTTTGGAAACTAGGCATTGTGTGTTATCCCTTTTGTATGAATTACATGACTCGTTTTCTTTATATCATTTCAGTCAAGACTAATGAATTGGAAAATCAGGTTACCTAGTTTCATGCACATGTCTGTTTTGATTTGCATAATATGTATTACGTGTTCTCTTTTTCTGCTTAACCTTGTGGTTTCTTTTATACTCAGCTTACATGAACAGACAAGTTATTTGTATCAGTTTAAAAAAATACATATTGGTCGGGATTAATAGAAATAAGTTTAAATGACGTACGTTTTCTATATTAAAACATATTTTAGTTTGGGTTTATTTCACTGAATTTGACGAAACACGAATTTAAGGGAATAATTTCAAATGGTACTAAATAAAATATCTGATGTTTCGAAGGAAAGTTCAATGAATTATGTTATCTTTGTACCTTGAGTGTTCAAATGAAAAAGTATTTTTGAATTTACGATTGATATATACTCTGTAGAAATATTTATTTTCACACAATTTCGTCATGCAATCCCGTAAATTTTCCACATTTTTTAAAGAATGCTTTCATCTCTCAAGATACTGATTTGATATAGTATGTTCTGAAATTTCACCGTATGCCATTTTCTGGCACTTGCTAGCGCACCAAGTGCCATTGTAAAGGAAATCACTGTTAATTTTTACAAAACTGTTGATTCTAACAAAATCCTTATTTTTCTTCTATAAGACGAAAAATTCAGTATCAAACTTTACATCTAAAATAGAAGAATCTCTTTTTCGGAACATAGATTATGTATGACATTGCAATACAGCGATAGGTCATCATGCTAGTGGATCTCTTACAGCAATCTAGGGAGTTTAAACCACATTCGTGAGATTGTGGATGGGCTTTATGTAATATAGCCAGTGGCGTAGGAGGCGATACCTCATCTTGTGAGGGCCTACCGAATGATTCACCTGAAATAATATAAAGACATTAGTTTAATCCTAAATAATCTTTAATATTATTATGATGGTGAAATAAATAATAGTTAAACGTCTTATTAATTACAACTCAAGTTTTACTTCCATTTTTTGTGCGTTCGAAATGCAAACATGTTTGTAAACATATCTTTTTCGAAAAGGGGCAACCAAAAAATAAGTTATGAGGACGCCACTGCGAATGGCACTTCCTTGGTACGATACGAGAAAATCCTGAATTATCATCGCGAACTATCTTTTACGAATTATAGCAGTGATGCAATTTTTTTGGTTTGGGCTCTTAGATGATATGAAAATTGTGTTATTGTGAAAATAGAAACAGTAGTACATCAATCTACGAAAAGTGAAAAGCATACCGTACTAAAAACTTTATTGTGCGTGTGAGCGTAGGTGAAGCAGATGTTGGGATGGTGTAATGAACGGATACGACGGAATCGTAATCCGAGCATGGTAAAGAGTATATCGTACATCTAGAAAACGCTCTTCTATTTTGTATCTCCTGACTTGAGCTTAACCCTTCACGTTTCTCAATTATTGAGGTAGCTGCTTCTTTCCTCTTTAATATATTATGTATTTTCTAGTAATGTGAGAACAGTACCAATTTGCTTTCCACGGTAATATCAATACATATAATAATATATGTTCTTGTTTCATTCTACGTTACATGATGCGAATTTTGAAGTTTAAAAAATACACGTGTCATTTTTATATAACAAAAAATATTTTGTTCACGAATGTATGTATGCGATTTCAATTTTTTAAATATTAATAACATGATAGCGTACTGAGTTACCTACTCATAGGATTTTCCTATTTTCAAAATACGAATCTGAATGTGCGAAGTTTGATTTTGCAGATTAATCCTACGAGTGCTCTTTCTTCACAATTTGGCGACTTTCCATCTATCGAAAACAGTTTCATTTTTTCTATTTTTAGTTTTTCGAAAATAAAATTATGGCGTATATACAATGTACAGAAAATCTTTCTAGATATTATTTTACATATGGGAACCCACAGGTTTGGGTGCGTAAATTTTCTGATTTTCATACAACTATTCTTTCGAAATCGCAATTGTTTTGTAACGCATATTTCAGAATACTGAATAATGAGGACTATTTTCTATTTCGGGAAAAATCGTATCATATTTCAAAGACTGCGTAGAACATGCATGGAATAATATATTCTATATTCATGATGCATGAACGTATGATTCGTCCCGACTGTCAATAGTTTGCCCATATGCAGGAGGTAAGCAGAACATTTATTCTTAGCTTTGTTTATATTTCATGAGGTTATACTTCGCAAATTTATGAATATAGATTACTAGCTGATTACTCAGCGTTACCCTGGATTTTTATTAGGCCAATCTTCTTTTACCGAGGAAAAAATTAAATCTATTTTGTATGATCAAAATAATTTTACTTACTAGTTTTTAAAATCTATGTACAGTATCCGAGTTTTATACATTCATAACAATATACAATAAAGTTTTGTATTAAATTTGTACTTATTTTGAGGTTCATTTTCAGCCGCAAGAATGAAACCACCCTTGACCAACGTAAAGTTGTCCTTGAGAGAAACAAGTATCGAAACGTCACCTATTAGACTAGCTCACCATTTAATCCTTAGTTTGGGGCATTTAACCCCCATATGTGCCGACCTTGTACTTATATGGATGGCATCATTTTACGAAGACCCCGAAATATATGCATTAAACCCGTCTTTTTCGATTAAACATTTTTACTTGATCATCCATTCCCACTCCACCCATAGGGATTTGAGAGCTGTTTTTCTCTCCCCCTAACCCCAATAATGGTTCATCTCTGATAAATCATGGGAAGTGTCTGTATCTCCGCGTCTCAGGTAGAACGAATCGTGCCAGTCGAATTTTCGCTTCCGAGACATGACACAACGGCGGCAGCGCGGCTACACCATTTAATTAAAACGATTGTAAAATCTAAAGTATTCGTCCACATTTAACTATTTAAAGACGTTTTTTATCTTTGTTAAATGTACGAAAAAACATAATTTAATGATTCATTTTTCCATTCTTAAATTGCTCTCTAAATTTGAAGTATTTGACACTTTAATTGTTAATTACGTGCTTTTTGTTGTTGTTGTGTTTTTTTTCGAAAATTTAGGTTAACATACGCTGTCGCTGACATTTTTGACTTTTTGTTGTTTTCTCACCAAATAGATAAGTACGCTTTCACATTTATTACAATAGTAATGATTGGTTTCAAGAGCACGTCGATTTTTGCAAAAGAAAATAAAACATCGGCGAATCTGACCCGCAATACATACCCGCCGCGAATCTGACCCGTATTTAAAATGTTCTAATTATCAGAATCATAATATGTTGGAAAATACAATTAGCCAACATGTAAGCTGGCATATGACGTGATTAAATTGTGTATATTTGATATCTTCGTCTCGTTCATTTTTTTAATGCTACTCTCCGGAAAGCTTCTTTTCCGGTACAACATTATCGACTCTTTTGTTGATACCTCGTTTTGTTTTATGTTTAATCACTCAGAACTACAAACTGCATCACTGAGTGATGGGAAAATAAATATATTATTCGCTCTTCAAGAATATTTTTTTAAATTTCCCATACTGGGGAAATTTTGAATGTACTTCAATCACGTGTCGATTAGTTGTTAGATTTTTATTTTCGTGAATTTGCAGTGTAATGTTTTATTCTCAAAAGTCTTATTATCGTTTGCTTTCGGTATTTGTCATGTTCTGTAGCAGGTTGCAAGTTTGAGGAGCCTTAAGGAAAAAATCAAGAAATGGTATTTATGTTAGAGAGTTTAAATTTTCATCCTTCTTTCATTTCCCTTTTCTTCTTTGCCTTCATTCTTCCTTTTCGTTTGTTAAAAGAATAAATATGTTCAGAATTTACAATTTTTTTAAAATTTGTTGTATTAATCAACTGTTGTCTGATCTTTCCTATCTTCTCTATGTTAAGATGTGAGGGCTCTAATGATATAATAATAATTATTATCATTATTTTTTTGTAAGATGACATTTAATGAATGAATATGATGCCGCTGATTAACTCCGTTTCTCACAAACAAACGTGATGAGATACGCTCTGTTATTGCAGGAAGATGTCTCTTGGGCAAAAACAATGTTGACTTGCCATGAGTTGAGATATTTCTTAAATTTATCGAATGTGAAACTATTATTTTAAATGGTTTAATAAATAAGAAATTACTGCATTGCGGAAAAAGCACGAACTTCGTGAAGATAATGTAACAATGAGAAAAGAGTTTAGCTCAATGGGTGTTAACGTTTGACGAACGGGGAAGTAATTTAGCTGTGCCGCGGAGATCATGCAGAGGAGAGAAAAATAAGCCATAGGGTCTTGGGGAGGATCTCTAATGAGTAATGTGGATCGTAGGGTATCGGTTTAACAAACAATCTTATACTGCGATAAAATATTACCTCCATTGTATATGCGATGATTTCTATAAAGATCTGTAGATATAAAGATCTATAAATCGATTTATGGATTTGCATTTGTTTCTTTAATACACGTCACGTACATATACATTATTTTGAGAGACATTGTAATTTTCCAGTATCAATCCCGTTGACCCCAAACTTATATGTTCGTGAATTGATGAGGATTGATGACTGAACTTATCATTAATTGAGAAATTTGTGAAAATATTCTTTTTTTCCAGAATTGAAACTGTTTACATAGTCCGAAGCAAATGTCGGTTTAATAATATATTCTTGGTAATATTAGGAAAAAATGGTAATATCTATTTTTTTTATAAAATTTAATTTTGGTAATTAACTGTAAAGATTGTTTTGGCAACCTTGTCTTCTATTACGATTTGTTTAGGAGTTGTTTCCCTCGTTAACTAATCTCTTATAATAATTTATTACTTCATCGTTGTGTTCCTTTATTTTTCTAAGCTGTTTGTCAATTTGTTCCCTTTTTGTATATCGTGTTTTAAGCATTAAGTGTGAAAACGTCTGTCATAGTAAGTATATTCTACATTGTCATTCGGTTGCAGGTGGCGCCGTCGGCGTGCGACGAGCAGACGTATCAGATCCAACGGCGGATGGGCAACTACGCGCTCCTCCAGCACCTGCTCGAGCACTCCAAGGGCTTGATCGGCATCGAGGGCGTTCCGCCAGCCAGCCCGGGAGTGGGCATCGTCGGCCCACCCACCTTTCCTCAGCAGGTCTCCGCGCTGTCCGCCGTCGCCCCCAACTCTACCTCCTCCATCGCGGCACTCCGTCTCCAACCCCCGCTTCCATCCTCAAACTCCTCCTCCACCTCCTCCTCCAGCGAATTCAAGAAACCCGGCCACCGCGACTCTGGCGGCGGCGGAAGCGGCCGGTCCGCATCCGTCTCCAACGTCGCGGGCGGCCCCCACGGCCCCGGCGGCCCCCGGAGTCGCTCGTTCTCCAAGCTGTCGAGCGGCGGTGGCGGGTACGGCAGTGGCTACGCCAGGAGCTCGAGCGGGGGTGGCGGCGGCGTGAAACTGCATGGCAGCTCCAGCGACCACCGAGCCAACGGCTTGACGTTGTCAGTACCTGGTGGCGGTCGCGCCGGCTCGCTGTCGAGGACGCACCTCGCAGGCCAAGCGTTGCCCAGGCCGCTCGTCGACCAGGTGAGCTTCTCATTCATCACGTCTCTGGCTCTCATTCCGATCCTTTCTTGCCAATTGGGTGTCAATCTCTCCTATAATATTGGATATTTGAGCTTCCATTGTCGAAGTTGAAATAGTTTAGGAACATGATCATCACCTCTGGTAAGTCTTTTAACGTTCATTGGGATCGTCTTGATAACATCAAATAGACATGTCCTTTCAAATACAATTCTAAAATGAAATATCAATATTTTTTTTCTAAATGTGCACATTTTGTTTTATATTATGTATCTATCTAGTGACGGATCCGAGGTATTATTTTGGAAGGGTCTTAGACCGTCTTGGGGTATGCAAAATTTGGAAAGTTTGGTGCAAAATTATGCAATTTTAAGGCGATTGGCGATACCATAACCGTATAATTGTCCTACCCGATGCGAATAATTGGCTTACAAACCAAACATACTTTATTTTGCTGTGAAATGCAATAAATGTTTAATTTTTTAATCGTCATGTGCGAAGGGGGCTTCCTAAATCCGCCACTGCATTTATCCAACGTTTATCCAAATCAAAAGAGACACATTACGAGACTGAAGTTCGACTTTGATTGGACTGGTACAGGTCATTGTCTTAGGGGAGATCCTACGCATGGCAGTTGCCAACTGATGAAGCGAGCGAGATACCTTAAGCATACGCGAAATGTGAAAGAAACCTTGGGAGAAAAAAAGTGAAATAAACGCGTTACGGTGTGCTGTGTTTGATGCTGAAGCCACCGGAAGTGTCGGCTGCCTCCTCCGCGCTGTCGCGAGTGGACCGACCGGAAGCGAGGAGAAAGAGCAGCGGCGCTTCCTGCTTGAAGTAGTGCCTGTATTGCCACCGCCTGCACCGCCCCCGACCGCTGTTCTAAGATGGATCCGTATTGCAAGGACAAGCTGTTAATCGTTATTAAGACGTTTTCCGGGGTCTCCGGTCGTTAAGTGTGTCAATTCGTTCCGTCGAGACGTTGTGGTGGCGCGACACGAGATCGCAGCTTGCGTTTAGGTACAATGGCCTCTTTTTCGTTATTTATCTGCCTAAAATGAATAAATTTCTTTTAGTTTCTGAAGCCTTTGACGTACATTTAAGTTGACGACGCTTTGTCGTTTCCTTCTACTACGTTCATTGATTTTGCGCTTAAGAAAAGATTTATGTACTTTAGAATAAACTCTTTGAAATCTGTAGCCTCGACGTTTCCACTCCTTATCAGCTAACATTTACGCTTAACTCGATGAATCGTGATCAGTGTGTTTTGTAATGTCAGCCCTTTGATGACAATGCGATTACCATTCTTTCCGGGTCGGATTTCCCATATTGAGGTTTAAAAAAATGCGCGTCTACCTGCGTTAAGTGGTCAAGTATCAGTGATGCTCCGCCGAAGGGTTGGGGCGACGGCGTGGATAGGTGCTGCCGGAGGGGAGGGTGCGCGGGGCTCGCGATTGGCGGCTGCTGATTGGCCGAGGCGAGCAAGGACCCTCGCTGGCGCCCGGCGAGGCAGCATCGATTGCGGAGCCGAGCTTCCGTGGAAGCCCGCGTCCGACGCCGCTAAGTGGCCTCTCTTCAGATATCAAAACGCGGCTTAGCGCCCCTTCCCAACCTTGTAGCCTGTCGATCGAATGAGGAAACTAGGGTTGGCTGTTGCGCCACGTGCTCCCTCGTGGACGGTTAAGTTATTCCTGATTTCTCAACTATGCTTCCTTGTGCCACCTGGGAGATTAAAAATAATGCGGTGATATTGACGAAGATACCATGAATAGAGATCGTAAGATTTAGTAGTTGGTCATTGACTGTGGCATGGAAAGTGGTTCTTGAATTATGTTTCTCTTTGTATTTTATATTCGTGGCTACATGTACTAGTGCTTACAACACACAAATTGTTTTTAATCCATAATCGTGAATGACCCTATTTATCATAATTTATGACGTTAGTCAGAATCAAAAAGACTACTACAATGGTTAACCTACGATAGTTTATTCAAAGCCAAAGTTAGTTTTTTAGGAGTATTGATATCAAAGACTTTTAACTACGTGTTGGGATACTTAACGTGTAATTATGTTATGTTCAATGAAAATAGGAGACGGGACCGAGATTCGAACTGGGGACCTTGAGCTTAACGCGCTTATCAAGATACACCATCCCGTTTGCCTCCCGGGTCAGTCTTCCACTATCATTCAACTTGCGAGACCCTTGTTAATGGAAGACTGGCCCGGGAGGAGAACGCGATGGCGCAGTTGGTAAGCGCGTTAAGCTCAAGGTCCCCAGTTCGAATCTCGGTCCCGTCTCCTATTTTCATTCAACATAACATAATTAATCTGTTACCTGGTGGTGAGGTTCACAGCAATTGAGGAGATTTCTATGGGTTTTTAACGTGTAATTTCTCACCCTCTTAGCGGTTTCACAAGGAAACATTTTGTAGCATGTATACACCATCCAGAGTTTATGTTTAGGGGAGATTCTAATCGAACTATACGTTGAATAAAAAACCGAACTGTGTGTGAGAATCCCAATCACAATGTGCTTCCCGTTGTTGAATTATTGACATCGCGTTATAGTAACACACATTCCGCGGTGTTAGTCTCCCCCTTCGTATTTTATATGCAGATTGGTGATTCATTAGTGCAACGATACACCAGTAAATTCGCTTTGTATAGAAAAGCGACATGGCTCTTCCCCTCGTGCACTTTCCCCGTCGACGGACACTGTGGCCGTGCGTTTTCGAGCACTCGTAGGTAGAGCTGGAGTGCATCAGCGGAGGGGAGGCACACAGTCAGGGGCGTCGAACTTGTTCGCACGCGCCACCGACCACGCCGCACCGGTCGGATGGCTGCTGGCTCACCACGCGCGCGTTTTGGGATTCGAAAAGAACTGGTCATTGAGGTACCGCTTAGAAAATTTTACTTTCGGAAGCATTTTGAATGTCCGAATTTTCATTCGTCATTTTTATCCTACTCGTGCTTGTCAAGATTACTGTAGGAATTTTCAGTTTTGGTAAGACGTTAACGGAGGATGCATCTAATTGGATTGTGTTGTTCATGATTTTCATATTCCGTATTTAGGGCCTCACGTCGAAAAATCTCTTGCAAACTCCGGACAAAATAAACAGATAGTTTTCACGACAGGAATTATTTTGGGCATGTAACTAATTTGTTTCTACTAGTTCCAGTAGCGAATGTTTTGATGTAGCAACTTCGTTCGAGGTGTCATGGGCTCGCAGGTTGGAAAAATGATTGAAATATTAGTACTGTATTCTAAACTAACGTAAGTGGTAAAATTAATACTGGATACGGCAGAGTGAGACTACTACTCAGTGCTGAATTTCAGTGAATAGTCTGAGAGTGGAGGTTGTGTACCTAACTTCAGGTCGTAAAACACGCTTAGGGATTACAAGATGTATATACAAAGTGGAGACTTCTTCGGATGCTAGGAATTGCTCCGGACAAAATAAAAAGGGCTGAGCATGCGAGCCCTAATGAAGGCAGATTGTATGGTCCCATGGTATTGAGTGAATAGTCTTTTGTGTCGAATCCGTTTATAGGTTGTGTTTTATGCATAACGCACAGAGAAAGAAATGAATTTGATACGTAATGTTTCGTAATGTTGGGTCAACGTTGGATAATGCTTGCGTAAGTAGAGGTTAAAGTAGGACATCGCTCTTGGAGCTTTTACGTCCCGTTATGAATGGTAATCATTGATGCCGTTTGAAATGGACATTCATAATTGTGACAATTGCATTTATCACCGAAAATTTCAATTGATGTGTACTATCGAGGGGAAAAAATATAATGTATTAGGCATTAAATGACTTTGATAAGTGATAAAGTTTTTTTAATAGTCGGAGGAATTTTTTTTCTTCAGAAAGTTAAAAGATACGTTTAAGTTGCAGTTAGCTTCGGAGACAACTGGAAAATCAATCTGAATTCTAAATTTTTTAAGAATTGTTTTTTCGCAATAAATCATTCAATTGTCTTCTTAGTGTCGTCTGTAAACATAGTATTTGAAATACATAAAAATAAAGAGTATTAAAAATGTGCTTCAATTGAAAACATTCTCCGCTAACTTTCTTCCTGCGAAGGATTACTTATGCAGAGAGTTAGCTTTTTAAATAATTTATATTCAAAATTCGTATAAATCCCTTGTATAGTGAAATTTCTAAGATGTAAGAATTTATATTGTGGTTTTATAGGTGTTTCAATAAAATTTTTGGCAGCTATTGTGAACGTATTATATTTCATGAAGTTTATTTTGCTTATTGCGACGACGTTTTTGGAGGGAGTGTGTGAGAATGTTATCTGTATTACTTCCGTTAAATTGATAATCCTCGCCTGGACAGAACGAAACAACTTCGTAGTTGTTACCGGAGTTGACAGGAAGTACTTAATTCTCGAGTTCCATGTACTATTCTTGGACAGCCCTATTTCTACAATTGTCCAGGGGGAATTGTGTTGGCTCGCTTGAGGAATTTTAAATAAGGGTAGCGGACTTCGTTTGCATTGTTAGGTTAGCACCCTCTAAATAGGGCGAGAATGAGTGGGCTTAGCTCCACTTGCACTGCTGTATTTTCTTCCGAGTTATTTTCCAGCTCACCTTTTTCACATTGTAAGATTTCATGCGTTGTATATGGTTTTAGAGGTGAGAAGACAAGCAGACTTAAATTGAGTTTTCACGTAAAACTTGAACATATTCAAGGATAAACAATCTCGCTTTGACGAATGTACGTGTGATTTTTTCTCACTGCGATATTTTTCTTACGTGTCTCCGATAAATAAAGTCATGAAAATCAAAACAAAAGTGTTTGATTCATGGACGTATTTAATTTCTGTAAACAGTGTTCGATGAACTGAATTCCAAGATTCAGGTTCAAACATTTTATGTTTGAACTGCTTAAACTTATTGTACAGTAAAAGTGTTTAACTTAATGCTTTAGTTGAGAAAAAAATTCCCGGAACTTCTTTTGTGAATTTCGAAACCTGTTTAATCGATTCGTTGCACCCTCAGAATTGCTCGTTCATTTATTTTCGGTTCACACCATTGTGGTTCGATTACTTCAAATAGCGTTATCTATTAAATATAGTCCTGCAGTAATACGTGTATACTATATGGGAAAGCCAATAGTCCAATTACTCCAATCCCCTAATCCACTGTTTTAGTGCTGGATTGAAATGTCTTGGAGGGTTTCTTTTTGGACTCTATGAAATGGCCACCCCTGGGATCTCAACCCAAGGACTCCCCTTACCTCACCTCTAGGATGCGCGCGCATCCACTTCCACCACTACCGCCACCTCCACCCTTCCTCCCTTCTCCGACGACGTCTGCCCTTGGCATGCATGCGTGTGTGTGCGCGTGGCTGCCACCGCTGTCTGTTTGCCTCCTCGTGGTGGTGGTGGTAGTAGTAGTAGCAGCAGCAGCAGCAGTAGCAGTAGTGCAGCGCACGGCGATGCGTGTGGTGGTGGATGAAGCGTGTATCCTCGGTGCGTGTTGCGACGGCGGTGGCGGCGACGGTCTCTGCGCCGTCGTCGGCAGTGGTGACTTCTGCTGCTGCTGCTTTTGCAGCAGCAGCGCATGAGCGGTCGCACTTTGCGCAAGCGGCCGCGGCAACGGGTACTCGGCACGGCGTCGCGTTCCTTCCCGCAGGGCGGCGGCGGAGGTGGCGCCCGAGGTGAACCCGAGCCGGCGGCCGCTGAACTGGAGACCATCCTCAAGGAAATGCATGTGCCTCCTCCGCTTACAGCCATCGCCACCCCACGCAAGGAGCTGGAATCGAAGTTCACGTTCGTGGACGCGGTGAGTTACTGGTTTTTAGTTATCAAAATGTATTCTACATTGTTCTGAAATGTGATGTGGCCTGATTCTAATCGTTCTTGAGTGGTTTTTTGTCATCCGTCAAACTAATACATAAGTTAATACGTTTCTAGTCTCGTGGAAGTTAATAACATCGTCATGATGCAAATAGGAGACATGAGAAAGTACACCGAAGAAGCACTCGCAAAATACGTTGCATCTCAAGGGTAACAACTCGGATCTTGAAGAGTTTCTATCGCCCAAAGAATCGTAGAAGCGTAAAAAATCCAGGATCCCTGATGTGTAGTTTTCAAACGCCTACATTTATCGGTGTCAGATCGTGTGCGGAAGAAGGATTCTCGTTTGAGGCGGACGGACGCTGACTGGTGGAGGAGGCGGCGCAGACGGCAGCTGCTTCCGGTCTGCCGGCCACATGCGCCGCCGTCGCCGCCTCCACCGCCACTTCACTCTACCCTGTGCGCGGGCGCGCGCGCGCCACATGTGTCGTCGTCTGCGCATGCGCACCTGTTCTTACGCCGTCCACCCGGCGTGGCACGACGGTGCTCCGGCCCTGGGGCATCGCGTCGTGTGCTATTGATAACGATACCCCCTTGGTTTTGCTTTCCTATTACCATCGGGACCTGGATTACTGGTTGGAGTGATGTAGTAATTCTGTATGAAGGTCTCATCCGGATCTTTACGATTAGCCTTACGACCGTCGTAAACTCCCTTCTCGTTTCCCGGTGTTGTGGTTATGCACGTGACTTCCTTCATGTTCCTTTTTGTTGGGTGGAAATAAATTCGAATACCGTTTCATTATTGCTGCGTTGGTGAACACTAACCGGTACTTGGATGCAGGGGGGCGGGGAGCAACTAAAATGGTTAATTCAACATTTAGGAAGTGATGTTAATGTAATGAGAAAGATTGCTAACCTTTTTTCCCTCCAAAATGACATGTTCTCCTCTCAATTTCTAGAACTACCCCATGGCAGTACAAATAAGTATTTTATAGTATTTCATAAATATGTTTTTGTTATAACTCGTTCATTTTGAACTATAGGATTAAACAATGTAGTTTCTCCTAGATTTGTTTCTATTTGAAAGATGGTAAATGAATTTAAATCGTTCTCATAAAAGCCTAATCGTTGTTTATATTCACATGAAAACAATTATGATCTATAAATCCAGTTCTTTCTGATTTATCTTGTACTAACTGGGTTTGCGAGCTACGAACCCTTGATAATGATGCAACATATGTGTTTTGCTGTGACTTTCTTGGGAGGATATTTACCTGCATCCATAAAATTTGTAAGAAATAAAAATGTATTGACGATATTCTACTATTAGTTCAAAAAACTAGTCACAAAATTAATTACTCAAATTTTAAAATGAATTTCTGCTATCTTTTCTTCGCTTTTGGTAGTGTTAGCATAAATGGAAATAAATCACTAAAAGATTTTAATTGACAAGTACAAACACTGGCGCTCAATAAACAAAATGCCATTTATTTTGATTCCATGTTATACGGAAATAACTTTACCAATCATGTAGGTAAAATAATTGGAATTATTGTTAATGGTAGAATACATTACATCCTAAGGAGAAAATATTTTATACGTTTAATGTTTTAATCTCGAATGTGTCGTAATTTGCATATTGCTTTGTAGACAATTTTTCACTCTCTTTTTAACGATCATTTCAAAAATCAAACATATTTTTGATTGAAATATAAATCATAATTTTTATAAGGTGCCATATGAATCACGTAACAGTATATTCGACCTCAATTCTTTTACGTTCTCTTCCTGTATTTCAAACGAATGAAGAAAGTTTAATCAATCATATTTTGAAAGAAGCGGTTCATTGGTTGCAACACTAACAGTTTATACAAGATATAATATAGCTAACATACAAATAAACAAAATTATATCCTCCGTGGTTTTATTAACTTGGAGCCTCTTGAAACTTCACTAAGTTCCATTTCGAGTTTATATCTTCTATCTCCTAAGAAACATTGTGGATGCTTCCCTGCTTTACTCACGAGCTGTACGTGATGTTTGTCCCAACTTCCAATAGTTGTGAACAGTTCGTACTCATGAGAACGTACTCTTGATGTGACCAGTGCTTGATTTAAGAAAACGTTTGAGTAAAATTAAGAGGGGGAGAATTTTTGAAGCTTGTCTTTTCGTATATCAACACAAGAAAATGACATATTCAAGGGGGACATTAAATAGGGCATCATAGCTTATTTAATTTTGATACTGTATACAGTAAATACATAAATCAACTAATAATTTTTTTATAATAAACATTACAAACAATGCATTATAAGTATGTAAATATATTCCATGAAACATTGTTGCTTTATTGAAATTAATGCTCAATTTTGACAATTTTATTGACCATTAGAAGTGGAATTTTTCTTTCTCTGTGAATAAATGTGATGCAGAAGTTGTGTGGATAGGTGGGGAATTCAGGAGGAGGCTAATACCCTGGGTCTCCCCTCTCTTTTTAATTCGTACCTTGAATCTGGCTTCTTCTGCACATTCGATAAAATATTATGAAATGACAAAGCATGGAAAGCGATTTTTCGAAGGGGGAGGTTGTCGGTTGACTTGAGCGTGCTTTGGATCCCCTTGAATTCCCATCCCGCCCACTATTCGCGAGAGCTATCGATTAATTCCCATTGTGTGCGTGCAGATCCCTGATCCAGTGGTGGTTCCTTCGACAGCGCAGACGTCTTCGTCTGCAGTCGGCCACTCCTCTTCAAGAGCCGGTGAGTATTTCGTGTGACAGACACTGCGTGCATGAGCGGCGAGGTGCAGTGAGTTTGGTCGCAGCGATCACTCGCTGGCGGTGCGAGCTTCCAGATAGTGGGGTCAAGGCCACCGTCACTGCCACCTGCTTGAGGGGTTATCGTCGCTTCTGGATGGATGACTGACTGCATGGTAGGGCAACCGCGTTTCAATGCTCCTCTTGCTCTTGCTCGGTGAATTGTTTACATGGGATTTAGTGGCCAGAGGACGTAACGTAATTAATGAACTTGTGTTAGTCACGCTAAGAAGAGCATTATTATTTATTGTTGTTCTTTTTTTCGACCAAGAAATTAGAGGTTTAACTCTTCAGTTTATTGATGTACTAATTTGTCAACAACGCCTACTCCTGGACATACTGTTTTCAGACGAATTTGCCTTTCGTTGAGAAGTCCGTCGTTGTGACGTTCATAAGAAATGAAACTTTCTCTCGAAATATACCTTCAGGTGTTTAAATTATTTTCTACCAACTGACCAATTTTGTCGCAGTGAATAAACAAATTAATCATGATTCCGTGACTGCGTGCCATGTCTTCATCATCTCATGTCTAATACCTCATAATCAACGAGAAATAATTTCCTATCGGAATTCCTGAAGTATAATACAGTAGGTTGAAACAAGTTCTATTGTTTCCCTTCCCTGCTAACGTTATTAACATTGATACATAATTTGCATATAATTAATTCTTAGAATATTGATTTAGTTGTTTCGGTTGACTTTGCTATTTTGTTACCAATTTTCATGGGCTAATTCATTTTTCTAAATTCATTATCACCGGTTTGTCGAGTATCGTAGTGCGCGTGGGCAGCGCTTTGCCTCTCGTCAACGCAGGACCCTGTTGTTGCTGCCGCCGCCGCCGCCAACTCTTTCTTTCGGTTGCTTCTCCGCCACCGTCGCCACCGCGATCGACCGGTGGTACGTACGTTGGGGCGGGGAGAGAAGTACGCGGCCAGCCGCCCCACGTGCGCGGGCGTCTCCATGGTGACGGGGAGAGGGGGGACGCCCCGCCCCCCCACCCTCCCTGCCGCCCGCACCACTCACCCGGCCCCACGCGCCCGCCGCCGGAAGCAGCGCGGCAGGCGACGGTGGCGGCGCAGCGGCCGCGCGGCTGCTCAAGCGCCCGCCGAGTGCAGTGTGGCTCCGGCAAGCATCGGTCCTGCTTCTTTGTCCGCGCCTTCGGATGCTTCAATCAACACTGCGGGCCGCCAACAGGTGGCGCGTAGGCCAGTTGCAGTTGCACCATTGAACTGAAAGTGCAAAGTTTTTTCGGGTTTCAGGAGCACCTTCGCTGACGGCGACGGCGCGTCTGGGCGGCGTCACGTCAGCGGGCATCGCGGGCCTGGCGCACGCGGGCCCGAATCTCCTCGCGCCGGCGCAGCTGCCTTCCTCGTGAGTACAGCGCACCAGCTCCTTCGCGTCCTCTTTCGTCCCTTCCCTCTTCCTTGCGCCGCGGCCTTTGTTCGGTGCGCGGCGGTGACTGTGGCGGCACAGGGGTCCGAGCGCGGAAGCGTGCCTCTCGCGGCGCTGAGCGCGACCGTTGACCCCGCAGCCGCGGGCGCGCGGACACCCCTGAGGAGCCGCGGTGGTGGCGGTGGCGGCGGCAGTCAGACCCCAAGACCTTACCCGCCTGAAAAGAGACATGCGCTGCGATCCCGGAATCCGCCACCGCTGCCGCCAACTGCATCGTCAACGGACGCTGATGTCGCCAGTAGAGCAGCGCTTGCGGGCGGGCCGAAGCTCTTTGCAGCTGCCCCATGGACGCTGGGTACTGTCCCGCGCCCCCGAGCGCGCACTAGTGGCCCTCGCGATCGATGACGGGGGCTGTGGTGGCGGCGGCGGCTGTTCGAGCGGTGACGCAACCGAGCGCGGCGTCGTTCCCTCTCCCCTCCCCGGTATACCGCGCCACCCGTCGCGTCCCGCTACTCGCGCGCTCGCGCCGCCATGGCGGCCGTTGCCGGCGTGTCCCCCGCCACCACTGGCCGACCAGCGCACGCCGCGAACGGCCCGCCGGTCTGCCGGGCGCTGGCTGACGTGACGCGTGTGTTCGTTTGCAGGGATCTGGACGCCGACCTGCAGCTGTCCACCGACAGCGATGACGGCGAGCGGGTAAGTCGAGTGTTCGGCAGGACGTTGTGCTGCTTGCTATGCGATGTCTCCTGTTGCGATTATGACGTGGGCACTTGTTGAAGTTTCCGTTCAGTGTCTGGTTGGTCAACACACTTAGAATTTGTTCGAGTTTCTTCGTAGACAGAATGGAGCTAGTGTGCTAGTTTTAATGTTTCGGAAGTTGTGCCAGTATTATGTTTGAGAAACGCAATGCCGTGGGAAGTTATTTTATTTCTGAGTACTTATTCAATAATAAGTGACAGTACAGAAACAGTTCCTCCGGTACCTTTGTTTCAGTTCTGAGTCTGTAACGCATTTTAGATCAACGACCATTATATGGCATAATAGTATTAATGAGGCTTTCACAATTGAAGCGTGGGAAGAACCTGGGCACATGCGTGCGTCGCGTTTACCTATAGTGTTTATCTGAAGTGTTTATGGAAGACGCACTACTTATAGTGAATCAATTATTAGTTAATGGCAACAACATAAAACATGTCTATATATCATTTGAGTCGTGACAAACTGTATTTTAAATTTTTACTTTTTGATTTTGTCTTTTTATCACTAATTGTGTATTGCTCTTTTCCTTGCGACTATTATTTCTATTAATTCTTTTTGTTTTTATTGTTTAATTTTCCAGCGTAAACGGATTGAGGTATGATGTGTAAGATCCAAATTATCTGCCAAGATTTTCAATGTTGAGATGTGAGTTTCTAGAAATAGCAATCGACGTGTTTTGGTAGAAGTGGATAAGTGACTCGAACTCTGCTATACTTCTGTAGGCGCACATTGATATCGATTGAGTGTCGTGCTCTCACTCCCGCTAGTCTGCTGTCTCCTTTGCGATCGGTCGGACGGATGCTTCATCGTAAAGAGTGATGGGGAGGGGGAATAACATTGGCGAGAGAGAGAGAGATGTGATGGGGGTGGGGTACGCCGGACACTGGCTTCGTAACGGCTGGACGTCGTTCCTGCAGGTGGACATGTTGATATTTGTGTGAACTAATGCTTGTGTGAACGCGTGGCTTTGTTTTTCCTCTTGAATGAGAAGAAATGAGCATTTAAAGTCCACTTTGATAAAATATGTTCATTTTCATTTATTGAGTGGGAGATAATGCTTCTTTATTGTTGTGGTGGTGTATTAGTTCATTATTGTATTCTTAATGGAGTTAAGCCGATCTAAATACCGTAACTTTCTTTTAATTTACGTCATCAAGTATCCAACAATACTATCTTTCGAAGTTTAAAAAGATGACTGTATTTGTGTGGGTAACATTCACACATCGCTGTCATTGAATGTTTGTGTAATATTTTGGTCTTGATCGTTAGTGTACGACGTTGTTGTTGTATTTTCAACTTATATTGTGTGTAATAAGTGTTTATCGTGAAGAGCGATTAATAAAAGAATATCCTTTGTGTTGATCAAGCGGCACGAGTTTTGTGTAACTAGTGTTCATATTAGACATTCGCCTTATTCATCATTGTGTTCAAGAACCAAAGTTTCTCTAAACTTTCTTTTCTGTTAGAAAGATTATTGTGAACAATTTTTCATGTGTGGTTTGATCACAGATAATTTTGAGTGTTGATAAACTTGTGATCACCAGTGACAGTCTAGATGGCTTGGAAACAGATTCCTTACTGGCATCTGTCATGTGTAGACAGCATGGCTCCACGCTGCCAGTTTAAAAAATCATTCGGCTTCCCTCAGGTGTCGTCGGTGGCTGCGCCGCGACCCCCCACCCGTAGTGCCAGTACGGAGAGCAGTAGCAGTACAAGTAGCAGCAGTGGTAGTAGCAGCGAAGGTGGTGGCGGCGGTGCTGGTGCCGGCCTCAACCACTCACTTACGTAAGTATTGACATCTCACCTATGGCTCATTTCAGCTCTGTTCCTTTTTCAGAAAAGCTTTATTCTGCTAAGAGCTAACTTGCACTAGTGTGTGCATATCTGTCAATTAGTCTCGGGACCCTTATCTTCCACTGGCCATTTGAAGGAACATTGATCTTGCATTGGAACGTAGTTGATTAAATCGATAGCTGTGTGTTGAAGATAAACAGTCTTCTTTACCATATCTCCTTTTCTCTATTCCTTAGGGGTCGGAGTGTTGAAGATAAATAGTGTTTTTTCATATTTAGAGTTCATTTCTACGGCAAACAAAGTTTCTGTATACGTACTGTAACAATGATTTGTATTGTTATGTAATATTGTACTAGTAGTTTTTTTATTGTTGTGTAATTTTGTTGTTTGTATTGTAAAGAAGTTCTGTATAGCAACAATGTATTGAGTTTTAGAATGTTTTGTATTATTGTTTTCCGTATGATTACATAAATAACCTGTTTTATTCAGTACATTTTTGCTATCTTTAAATCTTATTACTTTTATTGCATCATGCTAATGATTGATATTGTCCATGCGTTATTTGCAAATACGGAAGAATTATTTATATATCCAGAAAAGTTGTAGTGTTTGCATGAGTGGTTTTGCCAGATTTTTGATTAGGATAAGGCAAGGTTTTAATATCAAGGGACAAAGATCCATCTTATCTCCACAATAAAATTTGCCAAAATGTGACACAAACCACTAACGAAGTTCTAGAACTCTTGGATATTACCATATATTCTCAATCGGCGGGAACTGCAGACTATTATTTAACAAAATCATATAGTATTACCACACTTTATTTTCAATGAGATTATGAATTAAGATTTTTATATTGGTTCATCAGATGTATGATTCACATCCGGCAAATTTGAATGGCACTCATGTCTATTCTTTATTATTTCTTATCGTCAATTTGGTAATTTTAGGAGCCACAGCTATATCTCGCGTTAATGTTTTCTGTTGGGCAAGTGTGAGACTATTTTTGATTTCTTAATTGAAATATTGTTGGATGTGCATTACGAATTGTTTTATGAGTTGTCTTTGATTTCTAGGTAAAACCATCACACTCATTATGACTGCGTGAAGTTTGTTCTTTATTCTTAAGCTGCAATGTACCGTTACATTTGTAGTTACCCAAACTTTTAATTTATTTTTTCATGTTCTTATAGACCACATTTGCTTTTGATAATTTGTCGATTTTTAAAACTTTTTTTGTTATCTTTGTATTCATTATAACGTTTTGTCCTATTGCGCTGTAACCTGTTTGGGTTCTGACAGTTGGCATGCTTTTGACCTTCAAAGATATCACCACATTTCTGTCCTTGATTTTTGGAAGTTTTTTATCCCCGTGATCTCCATTAATATTTGAAATTAGTCTGACAAGTGCAGTACTAATATATTTTACGAATGGATACCGTGATGTTTGTAAAACAACGTGCAATTTTCTAGTTTGTAAAAATAATTAGAAGCTCTGGTGTAGATTATTGGTATGAAATGAACATAAACTAAATTTAAAATAACTTAGAAATTTCTTGCCTTTTTGTTGTTTGTGTTATCTCCCTTTTGTGATGCCCCGAAGAGTGAAGTATGCAATTATACTTGTATTGATTCAAGATAATAAGTAGAAAACTGAAAAGATTTTAGTGTAGCGTTTTCATTATATTGCAGTAAATTGTTTTTTGTTCTTAATGAGAAAGAATAGCGTAATGTTCTCGATGAGAAGCATTTATTTCAAAGATAGTATTATATTCGTTCTTTTTGAATTGTGTTCCAAGTAATATTCTACCCGTTAATTTTCTTTCTGATTGCAAGTGAAAAATCGTAGAATTATTTCACTTTTGGTAGAATTTTTCTTTTTAATTTTTTATTGTTTGGGAATACCCAAATCTAAGAAAAATAGAGAATTCCCCTAGAAGTATCCTTGTTTTCATAGTATCCACCCTCGCCATTTCCGGGCTTGGGCGCTAGAAGCCTATTTACGGACCGTGACGCAACCGTATTCATGTGCTTGAAATGGGAGTTGTCTGTTCACGAAGTATCCACATTAAGAAACGATGTAATCTGATGTAGATTGCTCGTATTACGATTTAAACATAAGTGTAGTTAAGATTTGATTAAATCTTTTTATTTTCACTTGTTTAGGTTCTTGCAAAGATTGTTGTATAATATAATTTACCGGAAGTGTTTATTATGTATAGTTAGTTGAATACCCACGAAATTATTCTCGTGAATTTTGTGATATTGGTGCAAATATTATTTCTTAATTCCTATTGATTATCTATTTGGGGCCTAAATTGTGTTCACTCAGAAAAGCCCATTAGAAACAAAACACATTACTATTGCTTGAATTAGGAGATATCGATACTTACATAACTGCGTTGTAACATTTACCATTTATCCCATTCTCGCTTGATGATTGGTCACGTAAATTTACACCTTAAAATGGAAAATTCCTTTCTTAGTGATCTACAATACAAAAGAAAATCATTTCAAGTTTCAAGTTGTTATATTTCTGCGTTGAATCGCACAAGAACAGACTAACGTGGGGCCTGCGAAATGTTAAATTTATGACTATGTACCACTTCATGTGTTTATATGTGTTCCATGCCCAGTGCCGAATTTCATCAAGATTAATTCGATAAATATCTGAAGTTTTCGCCAACCTTGAAGTACACTTGCACATTTATACTCGTGTGTGTGGTAGGGGTTTTTCAGGCAGAGCGAGAGGGCTTCATTTGCCCTTCTTGAAGTCTCATTTTTCTCGGCAATCATACCTCACATCACTCAGCATTAGCACAATGTTAGAAAGAAAGTGTAAAACTCCTGGATTTATCGTAATCGATCCTGTTCTTGGGATGTTATCATCTGAAAGATTAACTCATAGATAAAAACCTGAATATTCTTTTAAAAATTTTCGTAAAAATAATTTTGTAATCTTAGATTTCAATGTCAGTTCTTCTCGTGCCAGTTTTCATTTGCAATTTGGGAAATGTTTGAATGTTAAATGGGATGTGTAAATTTCCTTTATTGTACATTCCAAACATACAACTGATACCTTGTAGTCGCCTTTGCTTCCTTTATTTCATATTTTTGTGTACATTAACATATTGAAAGCACTTCATGTTAAATTATTTGTTCGATGTTTTGGGTTATATTTGCGTTGAGGGATCTTTCGTGTATTTCTAATATTTATTGCCATCTTATCTTTCCGCTCCTAATCAAATTTGAATAAATTATAACAGCATGTAATGTAGAGGGAGAGAAGTGAGAAGGTGTGTTTTTGGGCAGGCGCGGAGTCTTGGGGGCGTCCACGACTATGGCTGGCGGCGGCGACGCGGGCAGCGACTCGGACATGATGAGCGTGGAGTTGGCGCCGGCTCCGGAGCTCATGGCTCCGCTGGTATCCCCTCCGCCGCCCATCGTGTCCCCGCCGCCGCCTCCGCCGTCAGCTGTCGTGCCCTCTTCCGTCGCCGCCACGACGCCGTCGTTGCCACCCTCCACGACGAACACGGCCCCGGCGCCGCCCCCAGCGTCTCGTGCCGCCACCACCACCTCAACGGGCGCTGCTGCCGCCGACTCGTCATCCAGCGACTCCGACTCCCCTTCCGGATCTGATAGCGAGTCGAGTTCCGAGTCTTCGGGCGCGAGTTCCCCTCCTCATGGACCTGACGATAGTGATGCGGGCCCTCCTGGGCTCCCACCGGCCACCCTCGCGGCGGGGGCGAGGTTGTCGACGGGGCGCGCGGGCGCGTCGCCCGCCACCCTCGCCGCCCCCAACCTGACCGCCTCGGCGCAACCTCCTCCACCACCACTCCCGAAGGAGGAGACTTCACCCCCCAGATGGAATCTGGAAGCCTTCCTGCCTAAGCCTGATTCCAACGATTCACCGCAGGATACGACTGCCCAGGTGAGTGTCTTCCTGTTATCTCCTGAGCAACGACTCTTCGTAGGCGAGGAATAGCGTTTGACGTAGCTGTATTAGGCAATTTGTTGTTAGGAAAAACATTTGTGAGTTGAGGAAGACTATGGAAACTATTTAGATTTGAACCATTGTTGATTTTCAGTCTTCGTTCTTCTTTCGTTAATTTTAACTTCTATGTTGTTATACACCTCTAAATTCATTTGGAAGAAGATAAAGGGAAATTCTTGCCTTTGGGCCTAATTAAATACCCATCAAATACTTACGCAGCGTATTTCAAGAGTTCATTTGCATCAGGGCTGGTAAACAATCATTATTGCTGTCCTAAGATTCGTTTTTTTTAAATTGGAAATTGTATTTCGCCGAAGTTTGTTACTCTGCGTACTGCGTGCTATGTGACCTTTGTGTTTCCATGAAATGGTCTACCTCCCTGACAAGATACCCTTATATCTGCATAAGCTTGCTTGGTTGTTATCCTCGCCTCTGAAAATGAGATATTATACTTTCGGTCGATGCTTGCTTTTTTGTAAATCATGCAAGAAGTTTCGAGGGGGAATCTCGTCGCGCCTGAAAGAGAATCTCCTTAAGCTCTATTAAGCTTGGATATCGATTTCGACTTCCCATAGAACATCTCTTCACGCTACTGATGTTCTCTCTCTCTCTCTCTCTCTATGAAGTAATGCTTCACCCGTGTGTGAGTTGTGAGAATGAAGAGCATGCGAGAGAGGTGGTCAAACTTCAAGGTCGTCGTTGCGCGATTGCCTGAGGGCAGTGGCGGTAGCAGTCACTCGCTGCCTCCGCGCAACCTGTTGCTGTTGCTGCTGCTGCTGCGGCGAAGGTTACTGCTGTGAGGGAACGTTGCGAAGAGACGAAAGGCAGGTCGAAATAGGCAATCGCGTGTCCAAGTCACTGGTGCGGCGTTCGCTGTTTGTTTGTTTGTTTAGTGAACTGCTCCGTTGTGGAGTGAGAGCACTGAATGTACTGTCAGTTTATGAATGGTTCTTGCATGAGCCACACGATGCAATGATTGACAAATATTGCGCTTGGGGATTGTTTCTGTTCGTAGCTATTCATTTAAGTTTGGATAGTTTAAAATCCTATATTTGAATTTTTATCACGAATTAGTTATTTTTCTCCGTGAATAGCGTATACAACTGTCAGTAATGACTTGCACAATGGCTAAATGGTATATCGTGGTAAGAAAAGTAATCATTTGATAAACTAAGTAAATAACGTGAGTACATTGAGGTTAGAGCCGTGTGTGGAGTTACATAGGAGACAGTTCACGAACGATTACAATTCAATTCGTAGTAAAAAAAATTACGCTCAGAAAACAATCTTTGCCAAAAATGTGGCTTAATTACAATTGGTTAAGAATTAGTGTGTGTGTGTGTGGGGGGGGAAGGATGTTCATAAAAAGTAGCATTTGAGAAATAAAATACAGCGTTCTGCTGCTTGTGAGCTTTCACAACAAATAGTAGCATTGGAAATCAGATTTGTGTAATGTGGTTGGAATAGTTACACGTAACTTCTATCAAAATATAACTGGTGTTATGAAATGTATTTTGCTTGTACGTACGGTTTATGTCGAAATATTAATTATCCAATCCACCTCACGTGTGTTAGAAAAGTGTTTTTTTATTCAGTTTAACTTACGTTATCTTTATGAGTTAGTAATGCTTCGAAATCACTGCATAAAATGTCTTGCATTGCGGTTAATCGTAACGAACACTCAGTGTTCAAGTCCCGTATTTCCAGATAAATTGAAGAATGCGTGTTTTAGGTTGTCGACTGGTATGGTTTTTGGATAAGTAGTGTTGCAAAATTGTTTGTCTATAGTAAAGTCAGTGGTGAATTATTTACCATGGAATAGTTGTAACTATTGGAAAGAGAATTGTTGCAAGGAACTTTTTCACACACACACACACACCCTAACGGGTAATTACATAAAGTGTGTACTTGGTTTGAAGTGTGTGACATCTATACAGAGTCAACGCGTGTCTCCCGCCGGAGGGCGAGCGCCCACTCGCGGAGGGCGCTCCAGCGCTGGGTCTGCACCTTCGGGAACGGGGCGTGGGGTCGCCGCTGCCAACGCCTCTACCACCATCGGTGCCAGCGACGATGATGCTCGGGCCAGTAGCGACGCCGCACTACCCGCGGATCTCACGCAGAACCTCACACTGCTGTCGGACCTGGGTTCGGATCCCGAGCTTCCGCCCGCGAGCGCGCCTTCGCCCAAGCAGCCGGCACCTTCCCCTGGCCCGCGGCAGCGGTACATTCGCCGGCTGACACGGCCTCCGCCGCAACCCGCTTCCGATTCGGACGATGACAGCCCCGGTGTTGCTCGGCGGCGGCGGGCAGCGGAACGACTGTTCGGCCGTACCTCCCGACGCGCGCCTGCCAGGTATGCTGAAAGCTTTGACAGCGAAATTTGTCATTATCTTGCAAATTTACAAAATTAAAAATCTATTTTTTGTATGATTTTTTAAGACTAATTGGAAAATAAATTGAATTTTGAATGTTTCCTCGTCTTTTGTAGATCTTCGTCTGACGAGGCGCCTCCTCCCCCGCCACCGCTGGCAACCAAGGTGCCCGCGATGCGGAAGCCTTCAGCGACGTCCCCTCTGTCATCGGATGAGTCCGCCGACGAGTCACTTGCCGCCACCAAAACGAAAGCGAAGCTCGGTCCACCACCCCGCCGCGCCTCCACCAGTGACTCTGAGGATGAGTGGACGCTACCACCCAAGTCGACCAAGAAGAGGGTGCGTGGACGCGGCAGGGAGTCGACGTCCAGCGCACGCCTCAGTTCCCCACCGCCCTCCGTTGCCGAGAAAAAGGCGACGCGGAAGAAGAGAGTCTCCACGAAGGAGAAAGAAAAGGAAGAAGTGGTCAGTGTCACTAAGGGTCGACGTGGGCCGCGACTGTCTGCTGGCGGGAGGCGGAAGGTAATGAAGTCTGCGCTCGTGTGCCCGACGGCGTCGTCGAGCGAAAGCGACCGTGAGCCACGGCGGCGAGGTCGACCTCCGGGCCCTTCGGCTGCAGCTGCGGCGGCGGAACGCGTGCGTCGAATGTCGTCGTCAGACTCTGAGCCTGCCCCAAAGCCGTCTCGACCCTCGCGTCGTCCCGCGTCGCCCCCTTACGACAGCGACCGAGACAGTCCCGACCGCAGTCCCACCGCTGCTGGTCGCCTCAGCCAAACGAAGGTGGAGGAAAGTCCGCCCAAACTGGACACTGAGGGCAAAGCCATCCAGGACTCCAAGAAGAAGCAGACACTCCTGAAGGTGTTCTCATGCCCTGCTAGTGAAGGCGGTAAAGGTGGTAAAGGAGGCAAGGGTGGGAAAGGAGGAAAGGGTGGGAAAGGGGGCGCCAAGGGAGGCAAAGCTGGGGGCAAAGCCACGCCTGTTTCGGAGGCGGTGACGTTGGCATCGCCTGCCAAAGGAGGCGCCAAGGGCACGCCGAGTATGCGCGCGCCGTCGCCACCGCCACCGGCGCTACCTCCCCCGGCACCGCCTCCAGCCTCATCGGACTGGGAACGTGGAAGCGCATCGGCGAGTGAGGAAGAATTGTCTTTACGCGCGAGTCCTCCGCCCCCGCCACCTGATCGGGGCAAAGCGCCTAGAGGACCACCACCACCTGCCACAGCCTCGGCGCCGGCGCATCCGCCCCCGGCGGTCACGCGCACGCCCCCGCGACTGGTGGTGTCTCTTTCCCTGTCGCGTTTGGGTCGGCTGGCGGCGCGCCTCGGCCTCGCCCCTCTCCCCGACTCCACCCCCGCGGGTGAGAGTGTGCGCACCCGGACTGAGTTGTCTGACACGAGGCCGCTCGTGAAGGAGGAACCTGTGGATGTGAAGGAAGAAGTGGTGGAAGTGAAATTGGAGGTACCAGTGAAGAAACGGACGCTGTCTGCCTCCGACTCTCTCGAGGAGGGAGAGATTGTGATACCCAAGTGTGATAGTGAACGAACCAGTGGGGGTTTGGGGGGACGCAGCAAGAACTCAGTCGCGGCGTCGCCTCCGCGGGAGCGGCCCTCCAAGAAGCAGAAGAAGCGGCGGTCGCGCGGTCACGACGAGGACGCGTCTACTGGGTGAGTCTCCTTTCACTTTTTTCAGAATGATCACTTCCTTTTCTCACATCACTATCATAGTTTAACACTTATACAAATAAGTAGTGTAGAAGATGAAAACATGGGTGGCTTAACTAGTAATTTCATGTAGTTACTATGTTTTGAATAACCTGAAATATAACAAGTCTTATAAAAATTCCAAATCATTCATGAATCCTGATTACTGCTGAATGACAGGATAATGTACATGTAACTAAACTTCAGTTTACAAGAGATGTTACTTTCCAACCACTTGCTCCAAAATGAATGTTGAAATCTGAAGGACATCAGGTGTTTAAATTCTCCTTTTTTAAAATGCAATGTTGCTATTATTATTTTCATTATGTAGTAGAAGTAATAACTGCAAAAATACTCTAGTTAAATTTTGTAGTCTATTCAGCATCATTGCTATCTGTACTAAGAAATGCACTGTTATCATTTCAATCCATATTTGGCTAAATTAGTTGTGTGATCAATTAATTTAAGAAAATTTAACATTGTTCCATCTTTGTCTTCTATCAGTGCAGCATATTGATTTGTCAACTTAGTTTCTAGCTGGTTTTTGAAATTTAAATTACTGAGAAATAAAAACTGAAAGGAGGAAAACTCATTTTCTTTGTTATCAGTTATAGTTTAATCGATTTCATCTTGAAAAAACTATTGCCTACTTGCCAAATAGGGAAATGTTGGAGATCCATTTGACCACTACCACATTCACATACTTTTTTAGTATCACAATAGTAATTTAACTAATGGTAACCATTAGGAATTTTGGTGAAGTTAGGGGCTCTGTTTATTTGCTTTAACACTAATAACTCAACAAATTAAAATAATTTTAAAATCAATTTAAAGAGTTTGCATTACTTTGAATGAAAAAAAAGTTAATTACTCATGTAATGGTTCAAGAAATTGGAAGTAAAATAATGTAGCCCCTATTTTGATGTATTGAGATCTTTAATTTTAACAGGAATCCAATGCCAAAAATTACTTCTGCCGGATGACAACTGTCATTAGATCTCTCTAAGCTTTCAGATTGTGCTTCATTAACAATAGTGAACAAAATTTAAAAAAATGGCTTCTGCCAAAGTATTAAGAATTTGTCGTTGAATCTTCTTGGGCATTGTTGAAGTGATGTGGAATGGTGAAAGTTGCACACAAATACCATTTTTGTTTGTTGACTCCTGTAATGATAGCTGTCAACTATCAAAGTAAAAACATATTAGGGCTCTAATGACCTCTGATGTCGGCGAGCCGTAAAACCCCCCTAAAAGATAAAAAAGAAACACATCATGTCTGAATGAACCATTAAAGAGTAAATTATAAGTAATGCATATGTATAGTGATTTTGGAGTAATCTGACAGCTCTTGCACGACATCTTTTATCCTTTTAGTACGAGTTGTGTAGTAAATGTCATTTTTTACGTCATTTTCATGTTCTGTGTCCCCGAAATATATTACAAAAATTATGTTACTATAATTCTTCTAATGCTACAAACAATTAAAATAGAAAAAGTTATAAAACATTAAAATCCCACAATATCCATTTAAAATATATACAAAAATCAATAATACTGTTCAAATGAAAGTGTAATATTTTGCATATTTTGTTCTGTGACCATTTTATGACTTTTTTTTGTGAGAGTGATCCAATTTTACTTAGCCAGTTTAATGACAACCTTCTTGGTCATGGTGCCATTGCCACATTAAAGTTCAGTATGAAATGAAAATTCTAATTTGAAGTGGTGTTTCCTTTAAATGTCACCTAAAATTGAACAGCATTGGTCCATACTCTGTATTTTTTGGAATGTTTTCTTAATAATTTTCATACATTTTATTGAGTATTATCTTTTTGTGTAAATTTAAGCATGCTTTTCAATCATTAACTTTTTGTTTTGTTCAGTAAGTTTTGCAAAGTTGCTAATAAGAAAAGGGTAGTATGCAAGGTACTGTGTTAATTGAAACCTGTCCTTACCATGAAATACTGTTCAATTTTTGGTAAAACTTTAAGAAATACTTTTAATTTTTTGGTTACAAACTTTTGTTGTTGTTCAATGTACATGACCTTTAAATGCAAAATTATGATTAGAATGTTTAAACTTTATTTTTAAATTGGGAATAATTATTTCAAATTGAATTTTTACATGAATTGGGGTGATAGCCACTGCTGACCCCAACCCCTTTTAAATATGGTCTGTGAATTCTGGGCTCATTTAGCCTTTTCTCAAATTGTGAAGTATATTTACAACATGTTATATAACATACATTGGTATTACTATATTAATTTTATAATAATGATATTCAGAATTAAAGGAAATGACATTAGCTTATAACTATATTTCTCTTTATATAAAGTTTGAATATTTCATGAAGTTCATTGGAAGTTATTTTTTCCTGAGTAAAATTCTAGTTTCTCAATATTATTTGATGGTATATTTATTTTAGATTTAACTGTCATTAATCCTGTAAAGCAATAGACAACGTTGCCTGCATTAGTACACATAAGTAAATTCACTAGTACAATGTACACACAAGTACCATAAGTATTATACTCAAACATCATATATAAAGTATATACATAATGCATAATGCATAATAAACTCATTCACAAATGTGCATGCAAATTGCAAAAATACAGTGACAGTCTATGTATTACACTTACAATTATTACAGATTACTTAATATATTCTAAATGATTTCTTAAATGCAAATTGAGATTCACATTACCATTGAGACAATCATTGGATTCACTTTGGCTCTAAATTAGTAAAATATTCCTTGATGGAGTAAATAGGTGTTGCAACTAAACTTTCATTTTATTTTTGTCTTAATGCATTTAAAAATATGTCTCTTAAGTGCAAAGGGTGCTTGTTATAGTGTTTTATGCATAAGGTGTTATAGCTATTTAATGTGATATGTATGGTTTTTGATGGAAAAATTAAGACATTTTTTACATTTAAGACATTACAGATTGACATTTAAGATGGATTAAGACTTTTCCAATTAAGACTTGTTTAAATATACAAAATGATTACTGTCACATGTGTTTAACATGTTTCTTTTGCATGTTTGTGGACTTTTGGACATTGATTTTAATTTCTTGCTTTGTGATACATTCTAAATGATATCTAAAAATTCTAATTTAAAGAAACATCCAAATCACTTATAAACAGTTAAGCACTTGGATATCATCTCCAGAGGTTTTGAGGTGTTAGCAAGAAACATTAATTATGGGTACATATACTCTTAATACATAAATAAACTGTGTGTTATTGCGTCAGAATAGTTTGTATAGAATAGGTTACCCACTCTAGCGGTGGTTCAAGAGCTTTCGTTTAGGTCGGTACCTCAGTACCTGAGGAGCAGAAGAGAATAAGTCCAAAATATATCTATCTAATTATTTGATTATCATTAACTTTGTTAACAAAAATCAAGTGAAATTATGAATTGCTTGCTTCCGGAGAGTAAATTAGTTTATTGTCCTCCACGTGGTCATACGCAGTCTGTATTGTTTTTTGACAATAAATTTATATATGAATTGCATTGAGAGAATACATTCCAAAATTATTATAATAATTTTTTCACTTCTCATTAACAAAATTAGTTGTTTTGACGAAGTGACAATTTGGAGTTCCAGATGCTGCTCAGGTAGTGAATTTTGTTAAATGGTGAATGTTGAGGATGTATTAGATCTGCTTAAGAAAGGATCGTATACGTGAAAATAAGATATATTTTTTCTAACAATATGTTTATTTTGTCGCTCTGTTCAAACTACACAATCATGGAGGTACCTTCATTTCGAATTGTAGGTAGCCTTATGAATGGACCGGCTTTTCCACGACCAAAGAAGTGCACTATTGAATACTATTTATTTCTTAGCGATTTAGGGATATCTTGAAAAACTACGCCTATTTCTACAATCTCGATTTGCAATGTTGCCGAAGATTGTCTTCTCACCTAATTGATTTTTCACTATCGGTTGACCCCCTTGGTAAATATTTTCATGCTTAAGTGTTTTGTGTTAATTTAGTTTTCGTTGTTCTTTGCAACCTCAACCGATGCCAACTGTTGTAGGAGAAAAGAGAACGCGGCAGTTTTAGAGTGGACGATGCCAGAAGGATGGGGATGGCCAAGGGAAAGATAGAAGTGGTTTTATTGAATCTATATAAATGTTATTCCTTTCGGAAGATATCGTTTGTGGTCGCATACATCAATACACTTATATAACATTCATAACTTAATTAACAATACTCATTCTAGATAGCATAAATACCAAATTACTATTATGATTGTGTATCAAGTTCTATAAAACATTTAAACAAATTATCTTATATTATTTACTTAAAGAACATATGCATTAGAATATACTTTGATTTGTATACAAATAAACAGTTACATTTTCACTTTTAAAATCACTTTAAAATTTACAATTAGAACATTCTGGAAGGTTGAATTTTTCAACCTTCTGTCAAGTGTTTCTTTAAGACTTGTTGGAAGCTGTTTTAGTATCTCTTTATATGTTTTTAAATAGCTTTTATGAGAAGGTAAACAAAATCTCGAAACGTAGGCAAATTTGTAACAACTTTAAGTTTATTGGTTGTCCGTAATTAAGACATATAGTATGTGAATGATTTGTTTAAAATAGTGGACTTGTTAGATAGATAATTCAAAACTGTTATAAGAATGGCATGTTATCTACGAATAATTTTACAGACGAAATGGAAGGGATTGTAATTTCTCTTACCACTTTGTTGAGTATCCGTGCCTTTCTTGTTCCTTTCATCAACAATGTTATTAGGTAATTAGCTCAACAAAAAATTTCTAATAGCATTTTGAAACCAAGGTCATCGCTTTTGGAGTCATGGAAAGTCGAATATCTAGCATGTTCCGACACATTTTTTAGCTTCAAATACATTGCTGTTTATCAAATTCAAAGTTCGTCCAAATGTGGCGTGACGTTTGAAAAGATAAGTTATATATATCCTAGTTCATGCCAACTCCAATCCGTTGGTACGGAGTTTTCTGGAATTTTTGTTCACACCCTTTGCTGCTGCTGCTTCTTCTTCTCCTAATCAAATGTTTCTCCCAATCGACTGTTATTGAAGAACACGTGATACGATTGCATGGCGTCGCGCTCGCCTACCCGCTGGCTGGCAACGTGCCCGCTGGACGGACGCTTTGCTGCCAGTGGTATCGGCACGACAGCGGTGTTCCGCTCCGCGCTAAAACACCGCCACCCCTACCCCCTCTGCCTCCTTGGTCTCCGCTCTTCCTCGCGGAGATATTTACATCCCGACTTCCTCGAGTGCAATCCACGCGCGGGAGACGTTGATGAGGCTCATTCGTGATTAGTGCAAGAATAAACAGGCGACGCGTGAGAACTATCAATATTCCTCTCTTAAAAACATGTGATGTGCATACATCACTAGAAACAAACTATGGCAAGTTTATTGAATAAATAATTAAAAACTTACGACTTTTCACGGACGAATATTATTTTTATTTTCTGTGAAGAGCTCACTACGTTTCATAATGGAAGATTAGATTGCATAATGGAAGTTATTAGTAATAAAACTAAGGCAAGGCGGTCGTTTTGATGTTCTCCATTCTGGTGGGAGGGTGGGGTTATGGAGATAAAACTACCGTTAACTAGTGTCAATTTATTATTTGACCGCTAAAAAGATCTTACTATTTACGTCTTTTTTTTCAGTCTGTTTGAGACTGTTACAGTGAACGGAGCAAAATTCCGTTTCTTTTCATAATGGACACTTTCTTGAACACCTTATCATAATGAAGTTAATTTGCAGCAAGGCCTCAATTTCAATTACATCGTTCAATTTGTATTCAGTGGTGTCTCAATTTAGAAAGGCCATTCACGAGTTACAAATTTGTCGTAAAATTTGTTACAAACTGGTTCTTGATCAACTGGTTGAATATTTTGGATGGTACAAACTTAATCTTGAGTGTTCAGTTATGCGTCGTATTATGGGATTGGATAAGTACTTTCCCTTGAACATGCTAATTCATGTAGAAGTTTGATGACATGGCTTTCTTGTGATAACGTATACTACAGAAGACGTTAAGTGAGAAATGTGCAGTAATAAAATTTATTGTCAAAAAAGCAATTATACTATTACCGGACAGATTCTTTTGTTTTTAACGATCTCGACCTTTTTTTGAGCTATACTTTCATTCTCCGTATTATCCGACCTAGACTCAGAGGGGGAAATATTCAGTTTTGTTGGATTTTGATGTTTTGCTAGTAAACTTCGTTTTTATTAATTTCATTGTACAGTACTATACTGGAATTAATTAAAGGCCCAAAATGCCAGACGTAACATACAATGCTCGCAATTTATAAATATTATCAAAATTTAAATTTACTTTTTAACGAACATAAACTTTTTTCCGCGCAGTTTATATATATATATATAT
>NNCF01127016.1:51119-63122 GCA_002313205.1 Laupala kohalensis
ATATATATATATATATATAATCGCTGTCCGGGTGACCCGATCTTTTCGGTATCTGGCTTGGGCTGTCGCCACATGGAGCTAGATATCAGAGAGCTTATTGTACATTATCGCATGCAGTTTTCCTTCTGTATTCAGAAATAGTTGTCGTTCTCTTGTAAGTCACAGTCTAGGTGAGGAGTTGGCTATGTATGTCCTTGGCGAACAGTTTCTACCAGCGACGCAGAACTTCTAATATTTCGCCACGCGAAGCAACGAGTACATATCCTGCTACTCGCTGTAATAGCGCAAAGCAAGACAGAAAACCTGATGTTCTGTCGTATGGTGTCCTTTATACTTCCACATTCATACTTCTTACGGATCAAAAAGTAGTTATTTCGTTGGAAGCCGAGCAAAGTGGAGTGCGACGATTGTGCTCCTGTTTCAAGAAGCTGAAGATCAAAGGGAAATGATGGAGGGTGATTTGGAAGCTTCCTTAGATCTGTGTCAGAAGAAGATTGATGATAATCCGATGATACAAGAACAGGGTAAAAAGTTCGAAATATACTTAAAATTAATTAATGACCTATCTAATGAAAATCTAGAACTGAGAAGGAAAATAATGGCTCTTGAAGAAAGAATCGAAATCAGTGCACAGAATCCCCTACTCAATTCGGTTGAAATCTACGGAATACCGCAACAAGATAATGAAAATGTGTTGGAAACCGTCAAAAACCTTGGAACTGCCCTTCAGATGAAAATCGCTGATGAAATGGTGGATACTTGCCATCGACTCGGTAAGCTGAAAGACGGAGGGAGACCACCGGGAATCTTCGTTAAATTCTCCCGTATGGTGGATAAAGACGAACTATTACTGAAAAAGAAAGAGAGGAAGAACCTCACCACAAATGACCTGGGGTATAATGTGAAGAATTCTGTATATATTAATTCTTGTTTAACTTCAAAAAGGAGACGACTGCTGGCGACAAGAAAATTGAAAAAGGAGAAAAACTCGTCGTATGTTTGGACCAGCAATGAGGGAGAGGTACTGGCACGGAAAGAAGAGAACGATATATTGACCCGCAACACGGAAGACGTAAATGAACTGTAAGTTTTTATTTCAATGTAAATACGTGTTTTTATTATGCCATTCGGAGCTGCTCTTAAAATTCTATATTAAGGTAAACCCATGACAAATTTCTCTACAGGAACTATTGGGTTATTCCTGTGTATTCTGTTATTGTTTTTGAGAGCTTTATTTCGGTAAAGATAACTAATTTTCTGTGGAGAAAATTCCTATTTGTTTTATTGCATTAATTACGGAATGGCATGAATTGTATATTATTTTCATGATTCTGAGGGATATTTTGTCACGGATATGGAAATAGTTGTGAAATTTGACTTCGCAATTTTCAACCATAATCTTATCTTCATCAATAGTCATTCGTAATCTGTAACAGATTTTAACTACGATTCCATTTCGAAATTACGTTTGAGTTACGATTCGAAAGTCGGGTGGACTTGGCTAGATTCTTTCGCCGGTGACAAAATGCTTGTCAGCCGGACGCAATCTTCTGTCTTCCTCTTCCCATAGGCGTCCGGGTGTCTTTTTGCCGCCAAGAGTTAATGCGCGAGCTGTTTCATCGTTCTGTATGTGGTGAAATTTGAACGAGTTAAAATAGATTTTATCCAAGGGATTTCGTATTAAGATTGTCGACATTTAGTGGGTGTCATAAAAAAATAAAATTGCATTTTGACTTTATTTGTTAAAGTTTTGCTTTATGAATAAAGAGTTGGAAACTTCCTTGTTCGGAGGCAAAATTGATTGTATAGTTGGTTGATAAAAATAGTTTATTTTCATATTTTAATGGTACATTTACTCTTAGATACATTGTGTTCAATCTTTAGAGACATAATTTTTCGTTACCGATCTGGAATGTATTTTATACCCAGGCTCTTTTTTCTCTTTTCTTTCGCAACGCACATTGTCACGTAGTATACGTTGCTTGGTTATGAGAAGAGCATCGATTTGTGAGGCATGTCTGTCGAAGTCGTGAAAACGGTCATGAGGGTTCCGGGGCCTCCTCGAAAGGCACTTCGTTCGCTTTGCTCCCTTACGTTTACGAGGAAAGCTCCAGCTGCTCCTCCGTTTGATCCAGTTGAGCGTGCATGAACGGGTGCGCGCGCGCGAGCCTGCGCTCTGCGGCCGTCCTGCCTCTGCCCCGACTCAGGCGACAGGTGTTGGGGGTGGATGCGCGTCCGGACACCTGTTTCCGCTCGACGAGCTATGTGCATCGGGTAGCGTAGGGATGTAGTCTCGTCAAGGGTGCGTTCGACATCGGTTAAAATGATTTCGTATTAGTTTTTTTTATATTTATGTACTGGGGTACTTGTGATTTGAGTACTCGCAACTGTGTTTTAGTTCAGTTGATAGTGATGAATTCCACGATATTTTCTTACGTAACTGAAGCAATTTGTATATTTCATTAAACAGTTACCATTAATTGAATACCCGGAAATGTGCAGCGTTAACAAGAAATACTTAGTGTTTCATTAATATTGACAGCGATTCTTACACGCTTGTCCTATAGTTCGCCCGCTTACGAGGGCTACGCCAGGTGTCATTGATTTTAAGTGCTGTTTTTGGGAGGCATGAGTTCTACGCCAAAGGTAGACAGTCTGTGAGGCTTGAGGGTTTTCATGCAAGTAGTGTTATTGGCAGGAATTAAATTGGTTAAATTAGTCGAAGTTTGTGAGTAAATAGGACTGTATTCCATAAAAACAACTTTTTAATTGCGAGAGGTTGAGTTCATTTTACAACTTGTGTTCAAACCAAGTAAAGTATAGTTTCATGTAATAAGTAATGCGTGACATTTGCCTATGTCGAAGCTGGACCCACTATCCCACGTCACCCTGGATGCCTCTGTAACTTTGTAATGCTTCTTTAAAATAGTCGTGAGGGAATGTGCCTTTCTAATTATTTTTTCACTTTTCAGAGAAAAGTCTGATCGCCGCCACCATCATCACCATCACAAGCGTTCGTCGCATGGCAGCGAGCGCGGGGGAGGAGGGGGAGGCGGCGGCGGCGAACGGAGCGGGAGCAGGCACAAACGCGAGCGCCGCCCCAGCGTCAGTTCCACCTCCACCGAATGCTCGCGGAGTAGCGCGCGCGAGCGAGCTAGCTCTTCCAGCCGGCGCTCGGACGGGTCTTCGCGCGCCCCGCCTTCAGCCCCCGTCGCCCCTCTAGCCACTGCCTCCGCCACCGCAGCCTCCTCTTTGGGCGCTGCGACCGCCACTCCGTCGTCGTCGACGCTCGCCCCCGTCGCTGTGCCCGCGCCTTGTGACGCCTCTCCACGTCATAAGAAGCGCCGCGTGCAGAGGGATCCCACTGACGCCCCGCCCACCAACCACGAGCGGGACGCACTGCTCCTGGTCCCGGAGGCGGTGGTAACGGCGGCTGCGAGCATCGCTGCGCCGTCGCCAGGGCGCGGATCGCCCGCGCCACCCGCCGTGCTGCCTGTGGCGGGCGCGGTGCCCTCGGCGGTGGCTTCTTCCTCGTCGGCATCGTGCGCGTGGGCGGCGGTGGCCGGTGTGTCGGGGACTCAGCCCGCGTGGGGCGTGGCCGCGCACCCTCCGCACAAAGTGTACTTCTCGTACTTTGAGAGCCCTGACGATGACACGGCCTTCGACGAGGATAAGTAAGTATTGTGTCTCGTGGCTAGGCACTCGCTTAATGCATGTTAATTGTTGGACGCAGCTGGACATTTTAGAGAAATAGGTTGTTGCATTTTGGCCTAGTTACATTATGGTTCTTGGAATTTTTTTTTCAGATTTTTTCCACAATACTTTATGTATATAGCTAAGTTATTTATTTTATTTATGAACTGCATTCCACAAAGTCATCCTACGTTCTGACCTATGATGTATAAAAATAACACTATATCCGATAATTTTTAATTCAATTTTCTTTTAATGATGTCACCATCTCTCTTGGTGGATGTTGGATTTATAGTAATTTATGAATTCAGTAGTTTATTTGAGAATACTATTGGTACAATCTTGCAGGACATGTGCATGAGATATTTCAATTTTTTCTTGAATATTACAGATAACTGAATTTAATAAATTTAACCACAAGTAATAGTTGTTTTATCATCAAATAAGACAAAAACTTGTGTTATTGTTCCAAGATCTGTGCAATGGCATTACATAAAGATGTTTAACTGTATGTCATTCTGCCAGCAGGGATCAGAATCAGTACCTGACGGAAGCCAAAAGGTTGAAACATGGTGCAGATCGTGAAACAGATCACACTGCACAGGGCATGCAGTACCTTGAGGCTGTACTCTTTTTCCTGCTGACTGGGAATGCTATGGAGCAGGATACTTTGACAGAGAAGGCTGCATTCACAATGTACAAGGACACGTTAAGCCTCATCAAGTGAGTTCTGTCATTGCATATTTGATGAGTGATTATTATTTTGCGTTCTGTAGCTGTACAATTACTTTTTTGTAAAATACTTCAGTTTGTTCCATTTTTATTCACCTTTTTAATGCTATTTAATGGTATTATATTATTTTAATCGCATACTATTGATGTAATTATAATAATCTGCTACTTGTATTCTTCGTAGATACATTTCATCAAAATTTCGTAGTCCTCAAAGCAATTCTTCTCATGCAAACATCGACAGTAAATTGGCTGTTTTGAGGTGAGTATAATTATGTTTTTACTTTATCCAATCTGTAAATTTGTCTTATTTTTGAAGTTCTTTTGGTTGAAAAGTGGTGTATTTTAACATAAGAATATGACAAGATTCTGTATTAAATTTAAAATTATTATTACTATAGTTAATATTTATACTATTGGTAATAATGTGTTTGAATTCATGGAAATTTATGAGTAGTTCGAGATGAAGCGAATCACATATGGAAAATGAAGATGATTTTCTTTTATTACACACACATATACTGATTACACAAGAAACCACAAAAATCATTCTTATTAAGAATAAATTTCTATTAAGTAACACCATAACTTGTAACTTTAACAATTCTAACAATTATAATATGTCAGAAAAAAATATAGCAATTACAAACCGCAAGTAGCAACATGCATGATAAGAATCTAATTTACTCTCTATTAGTGAGTTCCCATCAATTGTGATGAAAGGATTCAAAGACAGTGGTTACTCCAGTATACTTTTACTCCACAGTAGATGGGATCTCACTAATGGAGAGTAAATTAACTTATTATCATACATGTTGCTACTTGCGGTTTGTAACTTTTATATATTTTTTAGTATAGTCCAGTATTTGTTTAGATAATTTCTGTGGAGAGGTAATGAATATGCATCATGATTCGGTCCAATTATTGTACCAATTGTATTATTGTGAAGACACTTTTTCTTTTCTGATGTTTTCGGAAATGTGTGTGTGAATTTCATTTTTTACCCCAATTAGTATTAATTTATTATTATTAAGTAGTATTATCTCCTATGAGGTAACTACAGTGGAGGTTCATTAACTTGAAATCCTCTCTAAGATGAAGAAATTAGCCATTCCCTTCCATTGACGTACAAAGAAACCTACAACTCGAATTATTTTGAAGCTATAACTCGAACTACAAATCTAACAGACTCAATATAACTCGAAAAAGCAGTATGTAAACTTTGCGGCCTCTAAAATCGAAATTCCGTTCGCAAGACTCTTTAACTCCAAGCAATAGTTTCATTGTCATCAATAACCAATTCCAAGAAATGATTTCATACTTCCATTGAAAGATGATATAGAGGACAATATATTTAGTGCCTTGTTTGCAATCGAAAATACAATTGACAAAGAATGTGTTAATTCCTTGTCTCAAAAGCAAATTACAGAGTTCTTTTAATATGTGCATATTTTCAAGTTGTTCCTTTACCATAAATTATTCTTTATTCATGTAATTACATACAACACAAATGTAGTAAAGTAAATCTCATAAGTCGAATTTTTTATTTTCTAATGACTTTAATAACATATCTCTATAAGTCGAAATTGATAATGTTAAAATCTCCTTATCTCGAAATCCTCTATAACTTGAAAACTCGTTAACTTGAAACTTGTAATCTTTCCCTTGAAGTTCGAGTTGAAGTGGCTCCAGTGTATAATGAAACTTTAAAGTTGTGTGAAATTACTCATCCTAAATGTTTATATTTTATTATGCCATCACTTAAATCAAAACGTCTTATGTATAGTCAATGATTTGTCAGTGAAATAAAGGGAATTCATGTTAGAATAATTATGTAATAAGACAAAAACCTTCAAAGGGTTGGATTAGTGATGTCTCTCTTTTACTCTTGCTCTTTTTGTTTGTAATTAACATGATTTTCTCTATTTTATAATTAAGTTCTTGTTTTTAATTTCACTGTGGAAGTTAATATTGATGAGTATTAATATGAAATGAGAATTTCCTTCAAGTGTTTTTTATCATTTTTCAGATTTATATTTTTATCCTGGTTCATTAAGATAGACAAGATTGTTTATAAGCTAATTTTGTGTTCTAATTCCCCAAACTTTTCATTAAAATTTCTATATTCTTTTGGTAAAGATCAGTCTGCTATTAGATTTGCTTTTCATGAATATATCTTGTTCCCCTCAAGATGTGAAATGTAATTTTTTCCCCTTATTTTATTGTTTATTGCTATAGAAGTAACTGCAAAGACAAAATAGTCTGTTAAAAATTAAGAGTAAAGAAGTGGTTTGTTTTCTTTTTGTCAGGTTCTGTATAGGAAAGTGTGTATATACCTTAGGAAAGTGACGTTTCATTTTGAATTAACTTCTAGTATTGTTAATAAAAATGTTACAAAAAGAATTGTAGGTGAAAATTTAATCTGAAAAAAAATAGCTCTTTGAACAAAATTCCTTTATAGCTTTTCTTTTATGTGATATATTGTAGAATCAATTCTGTTCTAGTGTCTGTGGATTTCGATTTATTTTAGTGGTAAAAGAAAACTGATTGAGAAATAAAGAATTTTCTCCACTCATTTTGATCGCAAACAAATCACAAATTTATTTTGTTGAACAATTTTATTTTTATGTGGTATGTGCTGTAGACTGCAGCTCACTTGCATATCTTTGAATCAGTGATTGTTGTCTCGCTTTCTTGAAGTTCTCTGAAAATACATAAAAATGCTCAAATTTGCCACTGGATCTTAGTGTAGTTCCTTCATGATAACAAGGATTAGATAACTTTTCATGAATACAAGATATATTCATGAAAAGCAAATCCAATAGCAGACTGATCTTTACCAAAAGAATATAGAAATTTTAATGAAATATATTATAGTTCCTTCACTGCACTTATGAAATGGAGTAATAAGATGTTTGTTTATTTGTTTTATTCAGGTATTTGATATTCGATGTTTAACAATGTGTTACTGTATTTTTGCAGCTTACGGTGCCAGGCTCTTCTTTACCTGAAATTATTTAAAATGAAGAAACATGAAATGAAAGAGTATACTAAAGTTCTGGCTGATTATCACCAAAAGGTATGGCATTTTGAATATTTTTGCATAGAATCGTGCCATGTTCGTCATAGAACAAGCCTATGTCAAAATTTTCTTCTTAGTAATTCTTTTACCTTATAACTTATAGTTTCTTCTCCTTTACTGTCAACAGTGGAAAGACAGTAGGTAATGTCTAGCTGCTGTAAGAAAAGTTACCAAATTTGGGAGAAATGCCAACCTACTGAATTGATTCCTCCTATGTCGTACATTACTCGCCTTAGTGATATTTTCATCTTATACGTTGACTTGACCAAACCAAACTTGACAAGATACCTCTAGCAGAATCTGTCGTTAAAATACTTGTTTTTTATCTTTTGTAGAGTAACACAAAATTAATATTCCTATTAATAAAATACATTGCATAAATTGTCCAAGAAATCTTAATTTTGTAATCTACTTTTAACTAAATTCATTTTATGGTAGTCTCATATTATAAATCATAACTATTAAATGACTCTAAATTCGAGATTTATAATTTTAATAAATGCCGCCCCTAAGCAAGAACCTTGTGTGTCTATAAAAAATGTATCTTTAACCAAAGGAAAACTGGAGAAACACAGGCCAGAATGGGATTACATTATTAAAGTACACAACCATTTTATTTTCTCCATACAATTTTCTTCAGGCTGGTTTCCTCAGCTTCTGCTGAAGCTGGATAAAGCAAAAACTAGTCTGTAGAGAATTGTAAGTGCAGCATGTGGCTGACATTTTTCAATATATATTTAATTGTAGCAACTCCACTGTAAATTTCTGAAGAATAATTACTTTGAATTATAGTATATACCTCCTTGTAGTTACAATTTAATGTATTTATGTTATGAACATACATAATACTATGTAAATTTTATAGATATATTAGGTTATATTATCTCTTGAGAATTTCCGTGCTGTCACAAATATTGCTGTTCTTCAAATATGACAGTCCTATATTTACACGATAATGTATAACACTATGCTTAATATAATATTACAATATCCATAGGACACTTAATCTAAGTTACAATTAAATTTTCCTATACATTTAATTGGTAGGGGGTTACCGTATCCTTTACTTAAATATTTACATATATAGTATGAGATGAGAAGATGGAATGTTATATTTAATTGTTGGGGTTGTATTTTGAGAAAGTATTCACTGTATCATTGGATTTAATGTTATGATGAAGATTCACTTAACTAGAATCATCCTCTTTCAATTTGTACTGTATGTACATTCTTGATGGTCCCTCATGTTAGCCTTTCTCTCAATCTCTGTATTTTGTGTTTGAATCTAGTTTCTGGGTATGAATTATTCTTTATTCACACATTATTCTTAAATTTCATATATTTTCTTAAATTTTGTTTCTATAAAAAAATTATATTAGATTTTTTGGAAAAACTTAGTATATTTTCTTGCTCTCCTTATTTTTATCTCTGCCTTTCAACAAAGTCTCTTCTTTGGTAACTTATAATTTTAGAGTATAATTTTCCAGGTCAATAAATAATGACCTCTGAAAATTGCTTGAACTTGTTGTATATATTTCTTCTTGTTTTGTAGGCACCACAGTCGACAACCCTGCAACATGAAGCCTGTGGCATGGCTGCCGCCGCAGGTGGACAAGGCACCCCATCTCCTCTCTCTCCGACGCCCTCCCCTGCTGGCTCAGTGGGCTCGGTAGGTAGCCAATCTTCGGGCTACAGCAGTGGCGAGTTAGCAACTCGAGGCGCCGGTGCTAATGCAGTAGGCCATACTCCGCCTGTGCCTCCATCTGCCCAGCCTGCACCTCTCGCCTCAGGCAGCCTGGGTCCATGTTTGTCAGTGCCCATAGCAGTGCACACAGCAATGCAAAAGCAGTCCCATCATGTCAGTACTCTGTTGTCTTGTCATGAATTGTGGGAGCAAGCGGATACTCTTGTGTACAAGGGCAAGCACAGAGGTGAGTTGTTCTCTATGTAATATCTATGCCCTAGTATTCTTGTTATCTATTTAGTATCTGGATATCTTGATGTAGTTCTTTTAAAACACTTGCCATTTAAATTTTTGTTGTGACTATCTAAGACAATCATATTTCAACATTGTTAAAATAATGTGTAATACATTTCAACCGAATTATGTTTGTTTTCCTATTGCCAGCAAAAACATTTTTGACAAAGGAAATACTTGTTGAAACCATTACAATATTTTTTCATTTATGAAGTTTACCAAATGTCACCAAATTTAGAATTAATTTCCATTGTGGAAGAGTTTTTTTAATTGTTGAAATTCTAAACAATACTCAAAATCTCTACTGAATTTTATCTTCTGGTCAAAAACCTGTTTCAAGGAAAACTTCCCTTAACTACAAAGAATTCGGACTAGATGCATGTCCTTAAATAAAACATGAATAATCTTTCTGTAGATCATTATTAATTATTCTCCATTAAAATTTCAAAATTTAACAAAAACAAAAATTACATCTTTTGTTACCAGATTGGCTTTGCACAGTTGTGAATAATTTGCTTGGTGAAAAAATTATAATCAATGAATATTTTTTGTTAAGTTTTTTATTGCAAATCTCAGTTTAAAATGTAATTTAATGAATAATGATGCTAAAAGACTTCAGTTATAATGATTCACTTTATTGAAACTTTTAAAAAAATGTATACTGCCTCATTGATTACTTTGGTTTTTGTAAGGTATTCACAATTTCAGGATGTAGTTAGTTTGGTCATTGGGAAGTAAATTAAGTTCATTATTGTACAGCAATACAAAAACCATACTCCCTCCTACAATGATTGCTACGAAGGTTCATAAATTTATTTGTATTTTATTTGGTATTCTAGTTTTAGAGAATTCATTGGAATTAATTCGACATATTTTGTGATTCCATTGCCTTATAAATATATCGTAAATCTGTGTTCCATGGTATACATATCATAAAAATGTGTTCAATGGATCCAATTTCATATTTTCCGTCAGCTTTCAGTTCAGCTGACACTTTTGTCGTTCTCATTTCTTCAGTTTTCTAAATTTATTCTTCATTTGCTTAAAATTTACATTGATAAAAGATTTTAAAGACTTTTCTGCTCATGGTACACCTTACAGTATCCTCTCATGGTTGAGACTTGAAAATTTGTAAATGAGACTTATGTGTGAAAATTGTCTAAATGTTATGAGGTTGTCTATCTGAAAGTGAGTTGCATGAATTCATGCTGTGAAGAAAGTGTTGAAGAAAGATAATTCAGGTAGTACACAATATGCCCTTTTAAAAAATCTGTAAAATTCACATAGTACACAATATGCACTTTAAAAAAATCGTGTAAAAATGGTATCTTTAATCTGTTCTTTAAGATAGTTTCTAGATTAGTGTAGACTTTATATTCTAACTCCATCGCATTTACGTAATTAGTTGATTTTATTTCTTACTACAATGCTTGCTTTTATACTTTACATTTTCTGCTCTAATATAGTAAGGAATGTGCTATAATTTGTCATCCAGTCTTTAAGTACAGAATTTTTTTAGAGCATTTTAGCATGCTAAGTTGGAATGTCAACCAATATCCACCTTGCATCTCAGCTCTCGATTGTAATAACTATGGCACATCATTCAAAATAGTAGAATCATAGCTCTTAGCGAAAGATGATTTTTTTTTTACCATAGAAAAAAGTGAAATACCATTTATTTTTAAGAAGTATTGTGCACGTTACAATTACTGTTTAAAGCCATCACACCATCAACAATAAAAACAGTATTTTCAATCATACAGTATAAGCAATTGTGTATTAAATTAATTTAACAAATATATGTTCAGGAATGAAGATGCTTCAGCCAGAGAAATATTTGCTAAATTGCTTAATATCAGCAAAAAAGTGATCGTTTAATCAGTTAATATATTTATATTATAATAAATCATCTAGTCCATATAATAAATCATGTGTTCGTTATTATACATCTATTTGCTGTGACAAATTACATCGTTTTGAGTGAATACAACCAAGTAATTGATGAATGAAATCATTTGAAACAAAAACATTGCAAATACATTTAATTTGATACTTTAGGATGTATTGGAGTTTGTCAAACAACATACTGCAGACACTTTGTCACGATATAATAACTCTATTTGACTGCACAACCTATGTCATCTTTATGTTCAATTTTACATTACTCTTTCTGTTAGCATATCTGTGCTAATTGCTAAGTGACTAAGACTATCCACAACCTCCTCTTCAATTTCTCCTTGCTGTCAATACATTGAATTGGCATTGATAAGGCATTGAAACATCAGATTTGTTTGAGCCACAGATATCAGTGAAAGCAAAAATTGCTTGCAATATTGGAACATAAGATGTATAGTGTTAAGCAAACTTTATCATATTCTTGAAAATTGGTAACTAAAACACAATATTTGTAATGTGCCGTGTTTGGAATATATTTTTACTCCCCATCGTATGCACCAAAATACTTTTTTTTTTTTTTTTTTTTTTTTTTTTTTTTTTTTTTTTTTTTTTTTTTTTTTTT
>NNCF01127016.1:63153-111670 GCA_002313205.1 Laupala kohalensis
TTTTTTTTTTTTTTTTTTTTTTTTTTTTTTTTTTTTTTTTTTTTTTTTTTTTTTTTTTTTTTGTGAAGAATGACATACATTTTTGGTAACTTATAAATACATTTACAAAAATATTATTTACATAATCTACTTTTGAATACATGTTTGAGTTAAGTGAAAAGTTCGTCAATAATTCCTTTCACAATACTACTTCCATGAAAACAACATCATAACTGAGTATTTTAACTTCATTCATAATGGGTTTGGTACTAAATTAATGCCAACCTTACAGTATTGAGTAAATATCTACTGCCTATTACATTGCTATTATACCATGTACATGATCTTTCATTTTTCTCATGTTTTAGAAATAATATTTGAATAATCTTTATTCGAATTAACTGTTCTTGTTGAAAAACTATTTTTCTTGGAAATCTGAATTGTTTCTTTCATAAGTAATCTGTTTCACAATCCACTTCATCACAAAATTTGGAAACGCATATATTATCAATGTTGGGCAATCACACATTTTCCACTGATCTTAATTTCATTATGATGATGTAATAACCTTTTCTTCAAATATTGCCTGGTTTGCTGACATAGACAACCCATTTTGTGAAACTGGAAAATATTATTGATTTTCTGAAATTTTTTTGTTTTGTAGAACACAAAATTTAAGTACCGTGTGTTGTTTTCTAAGGAAGTTCTATTTTATTAAAAAAAACTTTACCCTATGAATCATACAAACCTTTTCACTTTCGTTCAGATTTATGTATGTATGTTTTATCTTTTCATTAACTTATTGATGTGCGAGTTGTCATATAAAAGCCTATTAATTAGTTCATTCAGATATTTCTACTCAATTAGTTTTTATATAACCTTTTTACATGTTATTGTGAATGGCTAAGATTCAGTGCTCTAACTAAGGCAGTATTTATTTTGTTGTAATTGGTTATGGGAATGAAAATTTGCTTCCTGTTGGAGTCTACTTTTATTGTACCATCAATCTTTCTGATTATCATGGTGTCTCAGAACGATAATTTGCTACTGATATCCTGATTAATGGTTAACTTCTGTTCAGTAATAATATATATTACTTAAATATGTGTATTAACAATGAAGGCAGGCTAATGACTTTACTATTAAATCTTTTACCATTTTCTTTCTGAAAATTACCTTAATAAGGATACTGTTTGTTTTTCAGACTTTTTCATTGAGTTGGATCGATCCTGTGGGCCACTCACTCTTCACAGCTCCCTTAAAGACCTCGTTAAGTATGTGCAAGTGGGTATTCAGAGGTTAAAGGAGCTGAGCGCCCGTTCTCCTGGTGAGCCTTGTACTGCCTCGGGGCGCCTGTAGCCACATCTCACATATAGCTGGATGGGGATGGATTTCTTAATATTTTGCAGATGTAGCATTTGTAGAGTTCGTATATACATACAATTATATATATTACTTATAAGGAGCCATTACATTACCAGGCAGCTTGTGCTACGGCCAAGAATAGCGCCAATCTGTGTAGGGTTCTCCTGCAGCCACACAATTAAACAAGGTTGTATATTTTTGTATATACTATAGTGTTGAGGTACTAATACTGTTATATACTGTATGTTATATATTGAGGAGAGCTGTGCAAAAGGCCAACGAGTTACTTCCTCTGCTCGCCAAAGTGCATCTTCCGAGCAATTAGTTTGTCTTCATCCAATTGGTTCCGTTCCAATATATGCACTAGCCACATCTCCAGTGCCAGCCACTTCTTAGTGGTGGCTAGTTAGGGTTTCGGAGGCTTGGCTATGAGCTGATGATGGGCGTATGCCTGCTGTACAGAAGCAATAAACTCACGTTGGTTACCTGCCAGCCTATTTTATTTATATAGACTTATCTGGTGTATTTATTTTATTGTTTCAATTATTGTTCAATTTGATTCTTGCAAACTGTACAGCAGCCTTGTTCCATCTGTGGTGGACTTATGACCACTGTGTAATGCTCTTTAGAGATGAAAGATGCTGGCACTTTGGACTCCACTAGTTTGTCTGGACCACAGTAATTGCTATTTAAATATGTAGATGAACAATTTTAATGTGTTGTGTTATGGTTCATATATATATATGTTATGATGTGTTGATGCAAGTTTTATTTATTTTCTTAGGGATGTGTGATCTTTAAGGGGGGGAATAAAAAAAGCACAGAATGCAGAAAACTGTGGTCTGTGCACTTCTCAGTTCTGCTGCATTGCTGGTCCTTGCTTGTTCCACAGACTTAGTTCGAAAGCTTTGAGTTTAATCATTGTATCTGCTTGTTCACAGAATGCTGAATTGTTTGCATTTTATTTTGTTTCATGAATTTTTACATTTTTCTACAATTTTTGGGTCCAATGCATGCAGTCTGTTTCAATCTTTTATATTCTTTTATTGTGCTGGTGATGAGGTGCTGGGTCTAGACCATTTTCAACTTGCTGGTTACTTCATGTCCAATACTCTTTGCTATTGGGGGATCAAAATTTTCTGTCATGTCAAGTACTGTGGACTTAACCCTCATTTGATTTCTTTTTCCTAACAATGATGAACTATTGATAGTAGCTGGTCAATAATGTGAGTGAGATTGTGTGTAAATTTTATGCTTATGACTTCTTGTCAGATGAGCCTTTTAGCCAAGCCTTCGAGGGGGTGTTACTAGTACTAGGCATGAGATGAAACAAAATATTCTGGAGGAAAACCAAAGTTCATAATAATAACAGAAAAAATATTAAAAAACAAAATGAAGCCTAAAAGTGACCTTCTGTACCAGACATCAGTACCTTTGTATCAAATCTGAAAGTAGTGGTAATAGTTGGAGAGAATTATATTTCATTCTTGAAAAACTCAAAATTGTTTTACAAATTTATTATTATATAAATGTAAATATATGAATGAACTTATTTAAACTCTTGTTTTATTTTTGTGCTGATAAATTCCTACTTCCCCACTATAGATTTACTGAAGGTATGACTATATTCTTGGTAAGCAATATTAAATATTTTTTTAATTACTTGGATAATGTTCTATCCTTACTCTAATTATTTTGTTCAAGCAAGATGAGTTTTATATGTAACAAAGAAAGTTTAATTTTCCTGGAAATGCATATACTGGGTGCTAGAACTTCTATCCTATTTCAATGGAATAATTTTTGGAAAAGATTAGTAGTTTTTTTAGTTTCATATGTCTGATTACATGATTTGTTCACCAAGAATTGAGTAACAAATAATACTTGAGTAAATCTAGTAATACTTGAGTATATATCTACACATTGTGACAGATGAACTGATAACAATTGAGAATTGTTATTGGAAAAGTCTCAAACATTTGGGAAAAAGAATTATTATTGTGTCCCAGAAATTTTACAGTAATTTTTTATTTCAAAATTTGTAATAACATCATCTTCTGAAATTAAAGTATGAAAAATATCCTGCATTAGAACTAAATCTGTTAAAGTTTTTGTGAACAATTAAAAATAATGTGTAGTCAAAGAGTTAAAATAATGAAATTTTGTTGTAAGCACTCAAATTATTACAGTATGAAGAAAATATTTCCAGACTCTTGTTTATCCTTCGGTTGAATTTATTTTTCTTAATGAAATTTTTTTAGTTCACTTTCCTCAGACCTGCAGTCTCTTCATTTCTCTAAATTACAGCTAAATGTCAGTTAACTCTTGATAACGTAGGGTATCTTTAGTGGAATATATTAAAGAGGCCCATGATGAGAGTCATATTTGGAGGTACTACATGCATTCTTACAACTTCATATGAAGTACACCTATGAATAAAAAAATTAAATTTATTTAAATTTTAAGAAAAGCTCATTTTTCTTTTGTGAAGAAGTATATTCAAAAAAAAAAATTTTTGATTTGGAGACCCCCTTGAAGTTGACGCTTGGGTCTTTTTTTTGGGAGGGGGGGGGCAACTGCAGAACGCCTGCCAGACATTTTGTATGGACTATTGAGTATCATTTGATATCAGAGAATTCGTAGTCTTTTGTAAACTGTGTAAGCCACAAATGAAGTGACAGGTCCATAAGTACATGCAGATAAGTCCATAACTAATTCAAGATTTCAATGGCTTATGCTGTCCAGTTGTGAATCAACTCCTCGTTCTCTTAAAATCTTCCTACCTCATTTCAAAACTCTTGTTTCATCAATTAGTCTGTGGTGATCTATTGGTTAAGTACAAGGGCGTATGAATAGGTGACATGAAAGTCAAAGACTCAAACAAAATGAGTAATACATTAATCTTAAACAACTTAATACAGATCTGGCAATTATGATGTGAAAAGGAGGATTGAGGAAAGAAAATGTTCAAGTTTGTTAAGAATTTCATGCTTGTGCAGAACAATAAATGGTTTAAGCCAAAGATTAAACTTAGAGAATTCATTGTGGGACATGAATGCTTTTAAGTTGTACATACAGATTGCATTTACAATAAACAGTCATGTGACAAAAGAAAAGAAATACATGAACATACAGTTCGGGAATGGAAAATTTGTGGAAGAGAAAGGTATGATGAATTTTTAGAGGAGTATTTTATGCAGGATATAATTGATATGAGAAATTTTTATATTTATAGAATTGCATGAAAATAATGTAAAGACATAACATCAACAGAATGTGATGTTTAAAATAATTATCAATAGAAGTAAACACGACAAAATACATCATGACAAATCCATGATTGAAGTATGATGAAAAGAGGGAAAAAATACTCTGCGATGAATAATTAGATGTAGGAATACTAAATAATGTAACTAAGGTACTTCACTTCTCTGCATTAGTGAACTTAAGGAGTATTAGCTGATACTCATATATGGGCATTTAAATGTTAGGTTTCAATTATGGATAAATTCATTGAATCTTATGTTCAAGAAGACTTTTACCAGATTTACTTACTACAGTACTTAAGGGATTTTGTGGTCAGTCGTCACTCCTGGCGTTTTATCATCTAGAACAGCGGTTTCCGATCTGGGGTGTGCGCACTCGTTAGGGGTATGCAGCTGACTACTCAGGGATACACCAAATATGAACAGTAATGAGGGACGCTGCATACTTTTTTCTCAAAATGTGCTGTCATCATCTAATATCATCGATAGTCCAATCTGCTTGTCGCTAAACATGCTATTATTTCCTTTGAGAAAAGTCTTATTTTAACCTAAAATTATACTGATTTGTCAAAATTCCAATCTAATGTTTAACATTGGGTTGGTGATTAGCACCCCTAAAAAGTTAGGTAACACATTTTCGTGTCAAAAATTTGCAAATTTGAGATTCGACTAAATATCTCTCAAAAAGTTCGAGTTAAAATTTTAAATCGTGATTTTATTTCAACCCCTCGGTGACTACAGGCGATTATTATTACGTCGGCTGAAATTTTCCATAACTGTTTTTACATTCAGGACCGATCTGAAGGGGCCCACGCACAATTGAACTTAAACTTGGTAAGACGAACCAACGAATAACAAAAATTGTGTATGGGTGAAGTTTCTTTCTTGGATACTTTACTTAATTCACATCACATTAACTTGACAAACGTCGTATAAAACAAGCATGAGAAATGTGATCAAGAGTCTAGGGCCAAAATTTCTCGGGAACGGTTGATCTCAACCCCGCGCTCAATCCCAATTCTTTGCCATGGGTCGAGCTCAACCCCGCGGTTGCTTGCGGTCAGATTTTTTCCATCCCTTCCTCCTGATTATCTTTTTCCTTTCTGAAATAATCCTCCTGTCCAAATGAAGTATTGGCACCGACGGTGACTCCGTTCGAGATGAATTTCTTTATTAGTAATAATAGTCCTCCATTTGTATCTTGAGCCGTCTCACGCTACGTTAACAAGAATAATTGACGAAACGCGTATAGCATTATTAACGCGTATTATTTTAAAAAATTATCTAAGCCTTTACTAAATGTTCTTGACAGAGAGGATAGTTGATTATGAAATATTTAATTTAGACGAAAATTATCCCCCCGCAACAACTTTTAAACCGCCAGCATAACTTACGTCCTGTTATGCCGCTAGTCCTAAGCCTAGAGAAGTGCTCAGTCTCATGTCAGAAATGATTTTTAGTCTACTTGTGTGCTTGGGGGAAAAAGTGTGAAGGGAGATTTTTTTTCACTTAAACAGGACTTTTATCAAACGGCTACATAATTTGAGATCAGGGAGTGTATAATTAAATTATTAAAGATAATTTTCAGATTTTATTCATGTTAGACCACTAAATATGTCACTTATTTGACATATTTTGGACAAGTCCTATTTAATACCATTCAAGTTCGTAACGAAAACTCATTTTTGTAAAACACGATAGACATATTCGCTTTAAATATAAACTAATTTAATTTAAATATATACTCGCTTATAACTTTTAAAATAGATGGGATTCTTCGTTATTCATCCCGTTTTCCATCATGTATGATAATTTTTGAGAGGGCCATAATTTTGTGGACCTCACCTCTATAATTTTTATTAATGATAAAAAATAGGATTGTTATAATATTTCCCCTTAAAAGAGTTCTAACATTTCTAGTTGTGGTCACATAGCCTGATTAGTCATAACCTTTAAATGTATTCGTACAAGACGTACATTAAAGTGATTTCACAACAATTGTATTTATTGACTATTTCGCCACAGAAGATATCATCTTATTGAATATAAACATTAAGTCCACGATCTTTCTCTGATAAATTATGAGGCACTGACCGTCGTTGAATTAATGAAGAGTCCAAATCAGTCTGTCTACTCGCCACGAGAATTTACATTTTTAATGTGTTTTTCTCGAAAAGAGTGGAAGTTCCTTAAAACCTCTTAAATTATTTAATCTTCCATTTCTGGGAGAAATATTCAAAAATGGATGTATTATTCCAAGACTCCCGGCAGCGGGTCCAAACTCAGAACACACGTGTCGAAAACAGCTCTCCTCTCACCCTTCGCAACAGTAAAGTTACGTCTTGCGCAGCGCTAAGGAAAAGACCAGCATGAAGAACCCGGGGTTGAAGATCACCCAAATGAGGAATGTGATCTTAATCACCTGAATCCCTTGACCGCGGGGTTGAGCTAGGCACAAGCCAATTTCTCATGACGCAGCAGGTAGTATAGTGAACCCTCCCTATCATAATAGCAGTCTTCATAAAGTTATAAATGCGAGATGGAGACTTTTCGGGCCGCATTGTCTGATTTCGGTTGTTGATTGAATCATTGAGAAAAAAATTTGTTAAGATCGAAGAGCGGGAGCGTTGCTCCACCGCGTTTGATCGTGTATATGCTCTGTAAGTGGAGGCAGCACAAACATTTCAATCTTCACTAATTACGGCATTACTAATGTATTCAATTATGCAACTTAGATCTCTGTGGAGATGAGCAATGTGGTAGAAAGGTAGGAGTACGGGGAACGACTTGTCCCTGGGGCTCGTGATGTCTGTCTACGACCCTGCGAAAGTTATGACGTACTGGAACCAGGTAAGGAGAGGTTAATACGTAACATTAACCGCGGCTTCTTCCAGGGAAGCATAACCGGACCGAAACGCTGGAACGTGGTACTGAACGAGATTATGAACGGAATGAAAAAGGAAGGAAAGGAACTGATTGAATATGCTGACGACGTTCTTCTGTTAGTTTACAGAAATAGGAGGAGGGAAATAGAGAAGAAGAGGAAAACAATGTTGAAAAAACATTGTCGAAAATAGCAGTGTTCGGAAGTTAATAGTATCGAAGACAAAGACAATGAGAATGGTTATAGGAATGCTGCATAACAACAGAAGAAATCCATTAATTAAGGTTGAGTGAAGGCGACTGCGAAGAGGGAGAAAAAATATTTAGTAGTAGTATTGGATGAAAAATTGACATTTAAGGAACATTTGGACTACTTACTGGTAAAAGTGAGGAAAGTATATTAATACCTCGTGAGGGTTGGTATAGATAAATACACGATAGGGAAGTTAAGGTTATTATACAATGGGGTACTTCTCCCAATAATAGTTATTGCGCGAGTGTATGGAGGAACCGATTAGTACAGAATTGTCACTTCCAAATATGATTAAAGAGCCTGCAACGATTTTGTAGTTTGTAGGTGCTATCGAACCGTTTCCACAAAGGCATTACAGGTCATTTTGGGGATAATACCCGTAGATCTGGCAATTCAAAAGTTGACATTCCAATATAAAATATGGTGTGGTCAAACGTGTGTATGGATATTACGAGGAGACATTGGAACATGCGTTATTTCAGTGTGATATAAATAATGAGAAACGAAGATGGTGGAAAAGACAGTGGTTTCACAGAAGGGACTGGACTGAGCTTTCTGAAGGGACGACGAGGGTGGAATATTTCAGGACTATGTGGAACAGGTGATGTGCATCAGACGGGAGTATAAAGCGGTGAGGACATGACGGGGACCGGGAGGACAAGAAAGGAATGAAAAGACGGAGAGACCAGACAACATAAACACACGACAGTGAAATTATGTTCAACAACGAAAAGGACGGAAAAGAAACAGATTTATTCTGAAGAATGTGTAACCATGGTAGAAGCCTTGTGCCAAGGAACAGGGTAGACTGTGGTCTATAAATGTAAATAAATATATTAATATTTTGGTGTGAAATTTTAAAGTAATTTGAGATTCTATAAATATATTTTTACTATTCAATGTAAATAAAATGCCTACGCAACAAAAAAAATTTCAAGAATTTTTTTTTACTCACTTGACGCGAATGGGTTTGAGCTCGTAATTACTATCACTAAATCTTTATATTGAAATTAGAAATAAGAACACATTTTAACAATATTGTCATTTAACTATACAAGATCTTACGTTCAAGACGTATTCTAGATTTTATGTTCCGACTTTTTTTATTGGTGTTTCAGGGCTCGCCAACGTCTAGGTCATTAGAACCCTTGTTCGGACTTTTTCTCGAATATTTTTATTTAAAAAATGTGAATTATGTTATTAATAAGAAAGGTAGTCTACTCTTTGCACATTTTTTTCGTCGGTCATTCATTCTACCCATTATCATAACACAAAATTGAATACACGGAATTGCAACTTCTTAAATACTCCAACGAAGAAATGTATATTTTGAAAATTCAAATATGACTGTTGAAGACGAAGAGAATAAACCACAAGGTCATACAAATCGTTTAGGAAGGGGATGGGGCGGGACGGAATACTAGCCGAAGGCGTTTTCCCCCTAAGTCGTGCAGTCATGAATTATGATATCATGGAATTACGTTGCATACGAGATTTAACATCACAGCAGTTAAGAACAGAAAAAGAGTAAGATAGCGGAGCAACCACAAATAGAGAATTAATGAAGAATGGCTAAAGAGAATCATGTAATAATCCTAGATTCGTATAAATAGACTCAGCGGTCTTATGTACTCATTGTCCGAAGAGTGTGGAAAGCCATTCTCGCACATCGACTTGGGTGGGGAACTCGATTCCCCTCTCTGACTGCTGCGCACAAGCTATTACGCACCTTCCCTCCTCGAAGCGGGTGTGAGAGAGAGGGTGACACCTCACTATATCTTAACAGCAAACTACAGCAGAAACCGCGGAGTTTATTTATATTTACTTCTATGGTAAACATTTTGAGGTTACGGTCGAGGATGTCCGGTGTATCGGGGATGAATAATTAACTTTTAAAATGTCCATGTTCAATTCATCTCATTTAATATGTGCTCTAAATTGGCCAGATATTTCTTTAAACAGTCCAAACGTTGCTGATCGTGTTCTCATTTTTTATCTAATTAATAAATGATTTCCTAAGAAAATATTTGTCCTTGTCTGTTCTTTATGTAAATTGTACTATTTCATCTGAAGTGCCTAGGGCTATGAAGAGCGTTCAAAGCATGGGGGTGGAAGTATCAAGCCTCTCTTCTTCCTGAACCCCAAATCCTGAAAACAAATAATACATTTTTATAAAGATAATGATGTAGTAATTGAAAATCTTACCAATAACTTGAATTCATGCTACATCTTTCACAACGAGGTTTAGATTTGTTAATATACTGACTGTTTTAAATTATATGACTGTTCAAAAGTCGCTTTATCATGTTCAAGTGTACCCCCAAATAATATCTTCGTACGTCATTGCCTAAGGCTATCTCATTCTCATTTAATTACCGATCGTTGAATTCCATACTGCGCACTTCCTGCACGCTTTCATTTACGGTTCCAGTTTTTGACAGTTTGTACGAGCTTTATGACGTACGAATTCAGCCTCCTGATTCTCAACATCTGTAAAACAGGAGTGCAGACTCCCTATCAACGTTTGATAAATTCACGTGGGAAATAAAATGCCTTTAACGATAAAGAAATGTAGTAGCTCGATATTTTGAACACTCTTGAGTAAGGTTCCTTCAAGAATTTTCGCGCTTTAAAACAGCTTGTAGATTTTAATAATACTTGTGGAATCTTCTGTTTCGACGTAAAAGATAAACGAGGAAATCGCCAAACTTCTTCGCAGCTTAGTAGCTACTTTATGGAATATTTTCCCGAGCCTCATACTGATATTTAGATCCTTTAGGTAACCCGATATACATAATATTTGTATGGGTTGTAAGTATGATATCTCGAGCATAATATTTCAGAGAAAAAAAATTATATTGACTGATTTCAATTGAAACTAAAATTCAGTTTTCATTCACAATATTTGCATCCTGCTTTCTAATTATATGAGCCAACTAAATATGTTGAACTTAACATTTTGAAAACAATACTTTTTATCCGTCGTACCTGAGAAATAAGAAAACATGTTTTCGTATTGCTTCCTTTGTAGTAGGCGTCTCCACACCAGAGTGTAATAATAATAAAAATAATAGTTCTAGCAATAAACAGCTAATTTTAAACTACTTTATATGTAGTTTAAAATTAGCTGTTTATTGCTAGATTGCAAGGCTGAGAAAGGACTTAGGTTTGGTTTGGTTTGACTGGACTAAATTGTTTGGAAAACTAGCGGATTCGGCTCGCATGGGAATATTTATGGTATGGTTTATGGAGTCTGTGTAGAGTTCGCAACTTTGTCTGAACGGCTGGTTTTCAATCCTCAATGGGAAATCTTCCTGATATCACTTCGTCCATACTGATTCTCAAGCCTACTAAACATTCTGTAAAATGGGTACCTGGTCTATTCAGGCGGTGAACGCGGCCGGAGTGAGATGGTGGCATGGTGTCTTCCTTCTATTATCGGATTTTTTAAATTATAGACCCCTCACTTTGAACTGCTGTAGATGCCACAAAAAATCGTAGAAAAAACTAGCTAACATCATTAAATTTGTCACGTTCTTCTGCTTATACTAAAGTTTTAAAAAATGATTCTAAGAATAAATAATATTGTTTTAAAAACAGAAATATTCCAAAAACCGCGAAATTTTTACCGCTTTTTCGATACGTCGACTTTACTATTTTTTATAACATAAACTAAGAGTGACAAAAATATTTCTTATTCGGCAAATGATTACTGTTGTATTTGTGACAACATTTATAAATTTCAAGCTTCTGCATGCAAAATATAATGAGTTATTAAATTTTTCCTAAAACATTGGTAAAAACGACCAGACACATTATTAAGGAATACATTACTCATAAGAATGCCATGATCACGTTACAATAAATGTAAACGTTCAAAACTATTTCTGAAACCTCCAGCAAGTGATAAGCAAAACCATGTTTACAATTAGCGACCAAGGATGGATTTCAGTCACGCGCGTTGTTGCCGGACATATATCATTCCACTGACTAATATAGTTTTGTCAACTGGGAGTCCAACCTGTTGCCTGAATACGGCACTGGCAACAACATCCTTAACAAGTAGGTACGTGTGAAACCGGTAATAAAGTGCACACAGCATACTGTGCCGCCTGGTTCACCTATCTCCAGTATGGGGATGTCTCTCAGGTGTTCCGGGTCTTTAGGTCTAAGTGGAAATGGTGTACAGCTGTGGAAGGCGAACGGGTGGTGTAGTGGTTAACACCCCTGCGATAAAGCAGGGGTCCCGGGTTCGATTTCCGGCTCGTCCCCATTTTCACCTGGCCGAAAAGTCATCACTTTTAGTTTAGTTTATAAAAAATAGTAAAGACGACGTATTGGAAAAAATGGTAAGAATTACGCATTTTTTGAAACATTTCTGTTTTTAAAACAGTATTGTTCATTCTTAGAACCATTTTTTAAAACTTGAGTATAAGCAGAAGAACCTGACAAAATTAACGGTGTTAATTAGTTTTTTCTACAATTTTTTGTGGTATCTACATCAGTTCAAAGTGAGGGGTTTATAATAAAAAAATCCGATAATAGTGCAGAGGTCAAGAAATTGAGGAGCTCTAGCCTCCGTAAACCCCAAGGACCTAACGAGTAGGTCATCAATAATTTTAACATTCGATTTAATTTGGTGTTACCAATATATTATTATTACATAAAAAATCGTGATGATATCTTTATTAACTCGTGAGATACAGCAAAAATACGAAAAACACATTTCACCCTAAACACAGACCACCGTAAACTAACACAGACTTGCTGAAGTTTTCTTCCTTTTTTTCATACGCTTATTTTTTTTTGGTGGTATCTATAAATTATTCAAGTGTTACATAGTTGCCTCAATAGTAAAATAACTTTTTGCGATCCAATCACTTAGCTACGCCATTTACTATGTAATTAACATGAAGTTTCCAGCCAGCAATTTTGAATAAATTTTTACTTGAAGTTTGGCCAACTTTCTTTTGGACTAGCTCCAAACATGACATCTTAACTTTATAATTCTTTACATAACTATTGAAAACCACAAGGTGGTGTCAATTCGAATGAAACATTTGTTTGTGAATGGAGTTACAGGCATGTTACCTCCGCTTCTCCTCATTAGTTTTATCGATGGAGGCGTATAAACTAAAAAAGCATGATTCGTACGAGAATACTTCTTTAGGACGAGTTGAAATATTGCACAAAACTCTTTGTACTCAGTGAAGATGATAGTACAAACACCTTGAATTTTTGTCTGGATGAATTAATTTATGGTTTGTCACGAAATATGATGACAATTACAAAAAACGATGACAACATGCTGAAGCTAATGAATGAATGAATTAATGAAGCAAGCATTGGATGAATATCAATGTTAATGTAAGAAAATACGCCACTCAATTTAATGGTTAGTTGTGAATACTTACATAAACGTATAGTTGCGCGCGAGACCTTTTGATCCCATAATATACGACGAGGGAAGGAGGTAGGAATTGATATAGTAAATATAATAAATATCAGTCTATTCCCCGAAAAGTAGAAAATGGAAAATGACAAGCAGATACCGAAATCGAACAAAGGGATCAAAACAGTGTGGAATAATGTTAAAAATTACACGTCACCTGAAAATCGTGAAGAAAACACTTCCCTACTGTACGTTGTCAAAATCGTATTAAATCCACATGACATCCCAAATTTGTTTAATTCTTCTTTCTCAGAAGTAGGTAAAATAACTAATTCAATATCTCAAAACCAATGTCCTTCTAATATATCCACCCAAGTGCCCCATTCTATGTTCACTTCCGAAAATCATGAAAATCATCAGTTCATTACAAAAAAGAGTTTCAACAGGCATAGATGATATACCCGAATTTATTGTTAAATTTTCGTCCCACGTTATATTAAATCCACTCATAAATATTTTTAATAGTTCTTTATCGGAAGGGATGTTTCCGAACATATTTAAGAGAGCTACAGTGAAACCTTTATACAAGAAAGGAAACGAACACAATGTTGGTAATTAAAGATAAATTTCTCTACTACCCACTTTCTCTAAAATCCTTGAAAAAGCATCTTCTAGATTTTCTATTAAAAAATAACATTCTCACTGACGATCAACACGGATTTCGGAAATCCTTTACCACTACAAGCGCCATATTTTCCTTCTTAAATGATGTTACCACTTCTCTTGACCATGGAGAAAATCCTCAGGGTGTTTTTTTTTCATTTATCTAAAGCATTCGATGTCATCGATCACGAAATTCTCCTTTCAAAATTACAATCTTTTGACATTCGTGGTCTTGCGCATCAATGGCTGACTTCCTATATAAGATAGATATCAACAGGTCGAAATATCATATGTTAAAAATAAAATACTTCAGCATAGCATTTCAGAAACAAAACCACTTACTTGCGCAGTTCCCCCAAGGCTCGATTCTCGGCCCTATATTCTTTTTGTTGTATATGAACGACATGTCATCATCCCCATCAGATTTGCAAAATGGTTCTTTTTGCTGTTAAAACTAATTTACTACGTAAACATGTCAACGCTCAAAAAGTTTTGTCTAATCTCTTGGCTTGGTCTCCATATTCAAGACTATCTCAAATGGAATTGTCACGTTGACAATCTTACTTCCAAATTAAGTAAATTGTGTTACGCATTACAACCTTAGTTAATGTTGTTAGTCCACATATTTCCCGTTGCGTATATTTTGCAAATGTTTACTCCCATATACAATACGACGTTATCTTCTGGGGCAACTCCAGGCAGAGCGTCCAAACTTTCAGAGTTTAAAAGATGATTGTCCGGATAATTTGTAAATCTCATTCCCGAATCTCTTGTAAACATTTATTTAAGGAATTCAATATTTTAACACTTCCCTGCATTTATATTTATGAAACTGCGATGTTTGTTAAGACCGAAGTACTGAAACACCACCCTTGTTTCAAACATTTTGTTCATGAACACAATACTCGCAATAGGAATAATACTCATCGTCCGAGAGTGTCAACCGCACTTTGCCAAAAAGGGCAATAATATAATATAATTCCCTGCCCAATAATATAACAGATATTATTAAATTGAACATCTTCAAATCCTCGGTTGAAAGCTGCACCAGTTTTCTACACTGTAAAAGAATTTATTGATTTTAATAAAAATTAAAGGCTCTTGTACTTTATTACGCCATTTTTGTAGTACTTTCAAAATATCTGACAACAATTTCAAAACTATTTTCCTGCATGTTTGTATTATGTACTATTATTCATACAAATTAAGTTGTATATGTTCTCAACCCTGGCACGGTTGTGTACATTAATTCTGTAGCCCTATTTTTCTCCGGTTTTCCTTCGGGTAGAGGCGAATTTTTTTTAATGAAGACTCGTTAGGCTCTTGTCTAGGGACGGCATCAATTGAAATAATTATTTGCGAATTTACTGTTATTTAATAGTTACGAATTATCAACAATACTTTACGAATGATTTATAGTTTGATAATAATACGTACTTGTAAAATGAAGTTTCTGTGTTTTATTAAATACAATATTTGTTGGTATTTTTTAATACTCGTACTATAACACGTGTCGAACTATTTTTATTGTTAGGAGTAAGTTGAAATGTTAAGTCCACCTCTGCCTTAGGGCCCTTGATCGGAATTGATGGAATGGTCCTTTGCTTGTTCCAGAGTGTAAATTAGTTTATTATTCTCCACGTGGTCATACGCAGCTTGTAACTGCTTTTTTGACAATAAAGTTGTTTATTATTATTATTATTATTTATATAGATAAGTGTACCAAGGATACAGTTAGATGGAGGAGAGTCATAGAAAGAAAAATATGGCAATGTTTGTAAATAGGATGGGAGCAATCAAAGGAAGAGATTTAGAGAAATTTATTCCCAAGGTAGACTATAGTGTGAAAAATACATAGTTTAAACCGGCCAGAAGTATAATAGAAATCATTACAGGCCGTGGCGATATGCTATATTATTGGTGGAAAAGAGGTTGTGCTGCATAATCAACCAATACATGTCAAGATGGTGAGGACAAAGTCGAACATGTATTGTTCGATTGCAAATTATATGATATAGAAAGAAGGGAATGGTGCATCAAGCTCAAGAAGGAAGGGGTATATGTTTGGTCGAACTGGAGTAAATGAATACAAAATAAAGATGTTTATGACGCGACAACAGAATTTATGGAACAAATAACATTCCAGATGATAAAAGATGGATTGTAGATTCGTACCTACTTCTACGTTGGTTAGGGACGGAAACGTCCATAGAGATGGCTAAATGGAACGGCTCAGACATCGGGAAAATTGAGATGTTTAACTAACAGGAAAAAAGCAATTAAAAAATAAACAATCAGTAGACACAACAAGGAATAAATATCAGCAAAGAAATAAAAAAAAAAAAGAATAAATAAAGAAGAAGAAAAGTATTACGAGAAAGGAAAGTAAAATAGAGCTATGAAATATTTTCGACACTAACCCCTGTTAATGGCAAGACTGCCGCGGCACAGAGAAAAATAATAAGAAGAAAATGAAAAAAAATATCCAAGAATTAAAATGATTTTATACGATATTAGTACAAAACATTCTTAGGGTAGCATTGGGCAAAGAGTCGCCCTTTCCAGTTTTTCACACTTATGAGTCATGAGAATGGTTGGACAGATGAAATAAGACTGTAAATCGCTAGAATTTATTTCACTGCGCCTGTACAAAAAAAAATTACATTTACTTGTCATTTCATGTTTCTAAATTTGCGCAAACATGTTCTTCGGACTTTTGACTCATCCCGCGGATCGTTTAGGTCAGGACTGGCGAAAAAAAAGAAACGAATTTCACAACAACAAAATTCAGGGCTTCATTTTTCATGCCTCGTTACAAAAATAACTATTTGTTCAGTATATAAAAAAATTCTTTAAAACGAGAACTCCTAAAATCCTTAGGTGCACGTCAGTAAGATAAAAATTTGTTTTTAAAAATTATCGTGGTTGCATTGTGTTCAGTAAATTTTTATTAAATTTAAGGAGAATAGCATCCTATTCTTAGCTGCTAGTAGAACTTTCTTTGACAAGGATTCTTCATTTCGATTTTCGATAGAAAACTGCCTTCTTTTCTAAACCTCTGGGTTTCTTTTAGAAGGGTCGCAATGAGAGGTAACATAGACGAATCATTTCGCATGTAGTAGCAAATTTTGATTGAATATTCCGATTTAAGAAAGTTAAATGTTTAAGATTAAAGAACAAAAACTCGTGGACAGCTGGAGACAGAAACTATATTCTTATTTTTCTGAAAAACTATTTTGATATTGCTGATTTTGTATGCTATCTATAATACTTGTAAGACGTCAATGAACTTCTTTCAAGTAAATATTACGTTAAGCGTACCTCCAGGACAACTTTCATCACTGTGATTAAAAATTTGGACACTTTTCGGAAAGATATTCACAACGGCCAATTTTTTTAGCACTTTGAACCACTGTGCGGCGATGGTTCAGATCACCCATTCTGGGGAGAAAATTTCCTCGCCTGTCCCCCGGAAAATACTATAACCATCACTGTCATAGATATTTATTAAGTAATCATAATACATGTTTTTCATAGAATTTTACATAAAACCTGGTTATAGTATATTGGTATGGGTAATTAGAGTGAGACACTAATTGATATCGGAGGATAACCAGACTTCCTACCAAAAATGTATTCATGTTAACAAAATATTTTAAATTTGTTTAATTGTTCGATTCTTGTTGATCAGTTACATATGATTCATTAACAATATTTAATTCATTTACGGGACTGCAATACAAATAAAGATGTACAAAGAATCCTAGGTCACCAACCTTAAATGTCTGGACAGACTTGAATTTTACGTTTGGAACTTGTGAGAACATATTACGATCTTATACTGAAAGTAATTTTCACGGTCTCCCTGAACTTATTTAAATAAAAATTGGTGAATTAAATGTATGCAAATTTCTATTGATATTAAAAATTAAATATTCATTCTACACCAGAATAGCTTTTATTTTTGTATTGAATACAAAGGATTAGTATTATATATTGCATATTTAACTTATAATTATACAAATCTTGTATCTCATTTTGCCCCATTACAATGAGTTTTTTTTTTTTTTTTTTTTTTTTAANTCCCGTGATCCCGTCCCATCGTACGTACACAATAACAGACATTCTGTATACACCCCTACTAGTGGCTCACTGAATTATCGAATTGACGTGAATATGGATTGTTGACGTAGATAAGTAATTTCATTTTTCATTGCATGCCTCGTTAAAAATAATTCAATGATAGTATTGTCAATTTGAAATCTACAACATTCGTGAACAAAATTCTAAACATTGTTCTTTCATTGCGCATGACAATAAGAAATAACTTGCTTCTTATAAGTAATATTTAACTCTTAAATCTTAAAAATGCGTTCTGATTTAATTGCAATTAATTTGTTAGGAAATTATGAATGCGGTTCGTACGTAGCGCCACCTCTCCTGGAAACTTTCAACTATCTTTGTCCAGCTAGTTCACGCTTTTGGCGCGAGAGCGCGTTGTAAGCGATAGTACTGCGCTCTGGCGGGCTCTGGCACATGCCACGGCACGTCGCACTGAGATCTGCGCAACGTCGACGATAGGACACGCGCGTCACCCTCGCGTGGCGCGGCCTTCGTTGCAGCTGCCGCATCTATTTCGTTTGTTCGCCGAGTTCTTCTTTATTACAGGCGTTGTTTTTCTCTGAATCAATTTGTGTGTGTTTCTACAATCTAGTGTAGTTCTGTGTGTGTCGTTCGTGTGCAAGAATATTCGCGAGTTCAATGTGACCAAGCCGTCATTTTCATCAACAAGATCTGCTCCGCCAGCATCGACGGATTTTTACAGACCCTGAGCGACGGACAGAATATTTAAGGTACGTATGCTTACTTTGACTGAAGAGGAAGTGTACATTTCTTGTGGGAGTTGGATCATCAACATTGACACCTGTTGTCCTGGCGTCGACGCCTGCCATCGTATAGTTTGATCTCGGACAACGTGAGTTAAATGATCCTTTCCATGGTTAGCTCTTGACAGGGTTCGTGTGCGGAGAATGCATCACCAGGTGGTGGCGCGAATATTTTGTATTTTTTGTGGTTCCTACGTACGATGTTGAAGATATTAAAAACATATTCTGTTTAATCTACAATGAAGTATTTTTCTAATACTTTCATCCCACATTTCAAGTGAAAAATAATGAATTATTTAAGATGAATCAGTTTCTATGAAGTGGTTTTGTATTTTTAAAACCGGTTATACCGGCATGGAGGAGAGACATTGACTTACGGAATAACTCCCAAACACTGTGTATGTTTCTTGCATTGAAGTAAAATAGTAAACATTTCGATGTCCGAAAACATTTTACTATTGAATCGTTGCTATGTGTAGAAATCAATGTAGAGCACGTGAAATGTCTCATTCGCTGCAGCGAAGTATCTAAACATGACCTTGATCAGTGACGTCGACCTAGCTAGCACCCATTGGAATTCCTGTGTTGGAAGCTGCGAGCAAGCGGAGCATTCCAGCACCACTGCGTACCGATCTCGACGTGGGAAGAGTTTATTAAAACCTCTTGTAAATTCATTGCAAGTGCATTGAGCGCAGACAAGTCGTATGCAACGCATTTGTCGACTTAACACTCATTGCAGTAGATTTTGTTGCAGCCGATGGCGTAACCATAATTGATGACTTTTTACTTTCACCTTTAGTAACGAAAGAAAAGCATTGCTGTGAGGGATGAATTCCATGATGATTTTTTTCTTATTCTCTGGAACTGTAATAGCAATAGAGTGAGTTTTGGAACTTCTGTCCGTGTGCTGAGATTGTGAATCGTTAGACTTATGGCAATCCATTTATTCATGTACATTATATTTCGATCGCAAAGATGTAATGATCTCTAGTAAATATATCGACTAGTACGTAGCGATGTGGAGTTCTCGCTCCCCCCCCCCCCCACACACACACCGAAATTTGAAAAAAGTGATGGAAATTTTTATCTTTATAAAATATTGACAATTCAACATTCGTTTACCAATTAGCAGAGTAAGAAAATAAATGTCTTTTATTTTAAAAAATATTGGAAAGGACACAAAACTCTAAAGTAAAGTACAATAAATTTTTGGCGTAAAATATGAATATCTCCGCATGAAATTTCTAACTATGGACCTATGTGTCGATAACAGATTTTATCATGTTTCTTAGTTTTATGAATAAGCACTATCTATTATCGTACGCCCTCATATGTGATGTTTCACTGATGGTTACCATATAACCCTCAAAAGGAATTTGCTTATGACTCCACAAAACATCTATGGAAATTTATGGCATTTTTTTTTCTTAATTTCAGTATGTATAAATAAGTCGTTCAACATTCCGATGAGATTCTTTTGCTGAAAAATGTATACAAGATCGAAAAGAATTGATGTTCTTCCACACAAACTTTAACATCCCATTAAATCCTTTCTCTGGAGAATGCAACATTCGTTAAAATGTAGTTTTCCTCTTAGCAGGTGTATGAGTCCTCAATGAAATAGTAAGGACTAAAATTTTCAATTATATATTCTCGTAGTAATATATGCTCAATTATAGACGAATTGTTGTCACAATTGTAATATGGAGAACACATCGTAGTCACACTCTGAGTGCCTAGTCCTGTAAGGTGTTGATTTATCTGTTCTAAATAATTGGTCGTTTTGCATCGATATTAAGATGGAGCGAAGTTTCTTATGTGAAGTCTGTAATATCCTACTTGAGTGTGTGACTATTATTTACAAAGTATTCCATTAATTCATACAAATAAGGTTAATTATATTTGATCAAAAATGTTATCAAGTCTACTTATGCTTCTTTTGTTCTCTGAGTCAGCAAGAGGCCATTCAATTCAATGTATCACCGTGAACGATCAAAGAAAAACCGGGATCGGGTTGCAGCAACATAGATAATGCATAACCGTTATCGTTAATGAGCATGTCAAGGGGGTTAGGCAATACATTTAAGGAATGACGCCACGAAATAAAAAAATAGAATAGCATTAGTTGAAAGATAAACTGTTGTTTCAGGACGAGTGTAGAAATATAGTCGTGTTCCGAGAGATTCCTCCTCCAGAAATATCGATGGCAGGGAGATTCATGATATTATACTTTATCATAAAATATTCCCTTGAGCCAATACTATACGCCATTTCGATTCTTACGTTCTCACATATGAAGTCAGAAAACAATGCCATATTAATGACTGAGTGCATTGAAACAAATGACGTTCGATATCATTTGCTACATATTCAATAATCGGGTTGCATCGTATGTTTTATTGAAAGTAAAAATTACTCATATTCAGCTAATTCGTCTTCAATAAGATTGCAAAACATCTTTATTAATTCATAAATATAATTATTGGGGTGAACATACTGGTTCAAGAAGTGATACAAAGTTGTGATGATGTTAAATTTTCCGTTTCGCGTTTCTTATTGCTCGTGTTATCGTACATTAGGATGATGGTCTTTTGTGACCAAGTTATTTCTAAGTTACGCATTTCCTTTTTCATTTCTCCAGCGGATAAAATTCAAGATAGAATGAATTCAAATGAAGTATTATGAAATGGCTTTTAGTGAAATGCGACGTTTTGAGAATATTTACTTCCTCGTGACAGCATTAAAGTCTCCGTATGAGAGTAATCTCAGAATATAAAACAAGTGTGGAGTTAACAGCTCATAGAAACTATTCCGTATGTTTCCAACCTATTGAAGTTTTGTAGAAGATAGAAATAGACTTTTATTTCTTTATATTGTCATTTTATTCGATTACCATCGAATGTAAGAATCACTATTTCTGTTATATTAGGAATTGAAAATCTTAGAAATTTTATGTAGAATCTATGAATTATTTAACGAATGGAAACTTTGAACTAAAATATTTTTGAGTTACGTTCTTGCAATTTTTTTTAGGTTCCGCAAATTGTTTTCAAGGTTATTAATGAAACTTTTTGAGGTTTGTATTTGAAATTATACAACTTGATTTCTGGATGTTAGATCACTTAATGAATTGATATTCCTGTTATTACTTGGAAAATTTCTTAGAGAGTCCAAGACCGAATTGCTTGTATAATGTGAACATCTTGAAAAACAATAGACACCACAGACTAAACAGTAATTCTTGTAAAGTCAGCATAAAAAACACCGAGACAGATTCGCGGGTTGGTAAAATTAACATATGGAAATGTTTATTTTGTTGTAACGTAAGCTAATTTTATATACTTCCTAAAATGTTTGTAGTGCCATATTCTCTATTCAATCATTGTGTAGATCTTTTCATTACTTATTTTCGAATGATAATGAGCTCTGATTCTATCGTCACCGGAAATAAACATAAGTAATTTTACTTGTTTCTCGTATTTACTTAAAATATTTAGAAATTTTTGTTAAGATCAGAAATATACAAATGATCTACGAGTCAGTGTTCTTAAATGTTAAATATTCTCATTTAACTTTACTAGGGGAAAATGTAACTTTGTAACTCCTCTCATGACATTTATTATTTATTAATTACTAGTCTAATTGGCTTGGGTGTTGATACAGGGCTTGTACACAACGCTCTTACTTCATCATCATCTATAAGAGTAATAATAAGTGTGCCTGAGTTATGTTGGCGGTACGGTCGTTTAAGTTAGCAGTAGTTTGTTTTTTTTGTGGGGCTTTAGGGTTCGTCAACGGCAAGGTCATTAGAACCCTGTTAGCGGTAGTGTCGGATAAATTGATAGTTGTCAGTAATGTCGGATAAGAATGATAAAGTCGATAAGTTGGCAGTACATCTTAAAACTTGAAAGTCTGTCGCCAACATCGGCGTACAATTCAATTGCTCTTGTGACGCTATTCTGTTTCTTGTGCACCGTGCATGTGGAACGAATATTACCTTGAGTCTTAGTTTGCTGTGTTGTTAGCTTGTATTTTTACAGCATATAGTCGCTTTTGTGACAACTATTAATATTTATTCGGATATTATTTAAATTCGTAGCAGTTGGCAATTCGTGTTGGACAGCCACATTGCATTATTTTCGGTAAAGTTTCATGACTTACTGTGGTTCCTTATGTTTGTAAAATATATCGTGAATAGAAGTCTTCAGCTGCTGCCTACCCGTGGAGTCCACTGACCGGTGATTTTTCTGAACGGCGGCGCTGCGGCGCATCGCGTCGCTTTCTGTCTTGCTTAACTACTGCTACGCTCAGCGCTGAGTATAGCAGATTCACCGTTGAAAGTGAAGATCTAGAAACTTTCATTATAATCAATTACTAGTTAGTGCACAATTGCTTTAGTATTCTTGGAATAAAATTACTTTCGTTCTTTCTTCTCAACTTTCATCACTTTTACTTTTCGGTAAATGCTTTTGGACTCTATGATCGAATGAGCTGAAAACGTATTTTTTGTCTAACAAAAATATGTAAAAAAAGGCAGTCAAGATCTAACGTATCAAAAGGCATGAGATGCCATCTATTTCACTAATGAAAACATTTCCTTTAGTGTTAAACGTATGAAAAAATTTAAATAACGTGTAAAATCAAGTGGAATGACAGACAATTTCTATCTCCAGATTGCTTATTTCCCATATCCTGATTTTTAACTAGACAGATATCTTGCAATCCACCCGGATAAAGGACGATTAACTGTTTTTCTAAGAGGAGACCTATCTTTGTTAATTACGCAGATAACACCTATGTTATATTTAGGATACGCGTTTGAAGTATGGCGAACGGAACTCTTGCAGTATTGCTTGCTACAATATTCCGCGAACACACGTTGTTTCCGCATTATGTCGAATATACATACCGTTCGTTGTAAATACATAAGCATCATAGAACCAAACGAAGAATGAATTCTTTAATCTATGCGACATGTCTTTGCATTGTTCGATAAATTAGTTTGGTGGTAGCGTCCCTGCTTCCACGATCCAGCTGTGCCGTAGAACGTGGGTTCAAACCTTGCTCGGCCGAACTGGTTTTCAGCTGGGTTTTCCCTCACCTACTCCAGACAAATGTCGGTTCGGTACCTTAAGTTCCCTGGCAACCCAACATTTTCCTTCCCAATTCCCTTGCCTAAGTCGAACGGTTAGGTGGAAGAGCAGGCCTCATGGCCTGAACCTCGCTAAAAGGCATAAAATAAATAAATAAAATAAAATTGTTGTTAATGATCTGACGTAATCGTTCACAGTATAAATAAATAGTGTCTTCCTCACTCAAATATACAGATTACTTTTCAAACCACATCGTATGTTACTTTATTTATCTGATTTTTATTTTCTATCTTTTCCAATGAAATATCCGAAACGAAATATTTTTGAAGGATTTTTGGCCATCTGATTTAGAAGAACATAATGTTAGTTTTGGGAGTACTGATCCGCGTATAGGAAAGTTGTATTTCTCGTATGTGTTCCCAAAAACAACTTGAAATTTCACATTAAAATTCGTGATCTTGAATTAACTCATAATGGAACTAACCTTGCTTGATGGATATTCTTACATTGAAACAATAATGACTGACAAGTTTGTCGAATAGTTTCCTTGATTTTTATAGTAATTATTATAAATTTATGTTGTAGAGAAGTATAATGAAGTAAAAATATTTCTATAACTCCTCGCAAATCTTAGATATTTTTTTAAATTTCTGTATTATGAAACATATTAATTGGAACTCATATGTGAGTTTTAAATATCTGAAAGATTGGGTTGCTTTATTCTTCGATATTAGACGCGGAACGGATTCGTTAAAAACGTAAAACCTGGTGTCGTATGTATTTTTAGATTAGGTGTAAAATGCTACATGTTTCACATTACCACCCTACCGCCAATTTATTTTCACTTCTTCTGAACTGATACTGACGTATTTGTAGAAACCATCTTAAATAAATCACAAGTATTAGAAATATAAGTATTTGGATCTGTAATTTGAATTGAATTTTATTTGAGTCGAATATGGCTCACGCAATGAGTCCTGCTCCTCCACCATTTCATCTAAATCAAAGTACATAATGGAACATACAAAATATAAATAAATATTTCACTGAAAATTCTATACAATATTACAAATTCTAAACAATATAAAAATTATACTTCAAGAATAAAATTTAAATACGTGCCAAATAGAAATACAACACGAGAAAGAAAAGTAATATTCTGAAAATACTTTAAAAACACAAAAGTACTTATATTTGTTGGTAAATAATATTTTTCAGCAATTTTCAAATTAATTTTCTATTTGAGTAACTGATAGTTTCGTCTCTTTTGTATTCCCAAACGCTAAGAGAGAGATTTCATTCTTGAAGTTATTATTGCGTCTTAACTGACTGTGCTTTCAAAGCGTCTACCACGACGTCGCCGGTGCTTGGCCGCCTCTGACGAGGCTAGAACTCCTGGTTCCGACCCGCTGTTCGCGAATCGCGTGCTCGTTATCTAGCCATCAGCGTTGCCGCGTGCTGAGGTGCACCAGGCCGTGAGGTGCGCCAATGCGCCAGCGGCAGGAGCTCAGGAGTTAGCGGCGTATTATAGGTATGGATTTTGCGCACAGCAAATGATTGATTCACATGTTTTTTTAAAATTTATTTAGAAAACTTGATAATCTCTTTTTGTGGGTCGAGACATCATTTATCTCCTTCTCCATCCCTTAACGTGAATCATGTGGTTAGGTGCAAGAGCAGGTCTCATGGCCTGACTCTTACACTCTCGCCACATCGAATAATAATTTTGCATAGGTAATTCCATTTCGGTTTGTCAATGTAGCAAAAGTGAAGTGGCGAAGCAACCCGTATACCTGTCTAAATCAACCTGTCTAAATGCACGAGTTGCTGTACACTTCTTTTGAAAATTCATGGAGAAAATGAACGTAGAAGTATCGTCTATAAATGAAATAACACACCCTGGGTGAAGGGGGGATTTTGATATCGTTAGAATGCGTTACGAGGGGAGGGAGGTTAACCTTGGTGTTACGTAATGCTAGGTTTTACGTGTTATGGGGTGTATTTAAATATTTAAGTCTTTTACGATAATCCACGTTTACTCAATCGTTATGTGGGGCTACAGAAAATTGAGGAATTAAGTTAGTTCACCTAAATTATTTAGAAATAACGACGAACACTGTCTTATCGGGGAGGTGGGGGGTCGGGCTAGCGCTGCATTATTTATGGATAGCATCTATCAAGCTAATAGTTGAAAACTAATAAGAAAAATAAAGCTTTTAATTACTTTTTGTTTCTGAATATTTTGTGAATGCGTGCAACTCAGCCTTCCTTCCACCACTCAAATACTTCCCCTGAATAATTATTTAATTATAATTAATACATAATTAACAATTATAATAAGTAACATCAGTCTCATTAAAAATAATAACAATTAATTCAAATGTGAGCCTTGGAATCACTTGAATACATTTGTCAAATGTACATTATGTAATAATTAATACGAAATAGAATTTTGTATGTTATTTTTTCGTTTCACATATTTGCGAGACACTTGGAGAAGCTGTGTACTAGATCTAAACGAAACATGGCACAATTGGAAGCATAAAACGCGTCAGCGAACTTGTCAATTAAATAGTGGCAGGATGTAAAACGAGGAAAGAGAAAATTAAACAAAGAAACACAACCTAACGTCATCCTGTATATGCGGCTTTGTTTGTAAGCTTAAGGATGACTCACAACAGAGCAGAATTTGCTTGAATTTAGCAAACAGTGTTATACGTGTACTCCGTTTATTTTCCGATTTCAGTCTATTTTATTGAATTTTAAGTAAAGTTTCACTTTTTATGCTTGTTTTGTGTATGACGTACTACAATTCGCAAATTATTGTATTAGTTCTCTAAGTTTGTGAAACCTTCTTTGCATTTTCAAAACGTTGCATTGCATCGGAGGCATATACAAGAAATACCTTACTAGAAACAAGGCAAAGCTTTCTAGTCCTAAAAATTGAATTATATCTTTTCATTATTATATGAATATTTATTCTTCTACTATCGAGGCAACAAATTTAGTCAAGACATATGCATCATTTCGTCATTATGAAAGTCTGTAAATAGGTTCTATTTGACAAATTTTTGAGACTTGAAAGATCAGAAACTTTATTTTTTTTAGACGATTAAATTCACTTTGCTAAACAGGAATATCGGGAAGATAAAACTTATGGGGTAGGGGGGTGAGAGGGGTGAGAGAAAGCTCCAGAAGGGATGAGCAGGTACATTATTACAAATTTTTGAGTTTGATTATATTAATGCAGTGTCACTAGAACACAGCTTTTCATTTTAAAAATGATTTGAACGGGTTTAAAGGCATATATGAATTTTTGGCAAAAATAGGTAATTTTCAAAAATAATGTCAAGTTGGCAGCATATTGATTGGTGTAATCAATAAATTGAAAATCATTCAATGAATCAAAAATCAGTAAATTCAAAATAAATTTATTTTCAATTTGCTAACAAAAAAAATTGATTGTGTTTCTGATAATTTTACCCAAAAGTGTACCATTTATTAATTCTTGTCGAAAGTTGATAAAACTGTCGGAACCACAGATGTCCCGGCGTGCACCGTAATTTCTTTTCCTAAGGCACAAGGAGGAGACGATGTTCACCGTCAAGTTCCTACCACTTCTTTCTCTCATTGGTTTTTACATTTCGTCGGAAATTTTAACATTGATTTTTTAAACGATCATTTATTAATATTTGATTAACATTGACTATATTCTAAATTTATAACCCATATATTTTACAGTAGAGCAACTTTTAAATTAATAAGAGAAAAATTAAATTATTTTTTGGAGTATTTTGTGACATGTTTTGAAATTACGGTTTAAGTATGGGTTCCGATCCCAAATGAGGGATCTAAATTGGATGTACCTGTTGATAATTCAACGATAGCACGATAATAATCAAAGATTTATGCTTGTGGAATGTGTTTAGCGTTCCGTTACTTGTTTTGCTACTTGTTGGCAAAAGCAATGTGATCCGTAGACCTAATGCAAGACAACGTCGCGTGTTAATGCATTGAAGAGACTACGCCAGGAACATTATGTGTTCCTTGCAGCTGCTCCTTCCTTCCTGTCCGTCAGTAATTTCCTAATTCAAGGAGCGGACGAAATTTGTATCATAAAACCAGTTTGTGTATTCAGAAATCACGGGTGCGTGATACTTGGGGGTGGAGGTAGGGGACCGGCTCTCGTGTTTGCCCCCACCAACTTCTACACACGATAGAACAGCAGATAATAGATACTGCTTTCCGACATATTCTATGATATGTGCTATGGGTATTTTTTACTTAAATGCTGTAGATATTTCGATACAGTTCATTTATAGGTATGCTTCTCTTTCAATCTAATTTCTAATTGCATGCCATTTAACGCTTCTTCCCACACCGTTTCTCATTTTACTCTAGAATCTCTTGGTATTAAGTCGTCGCATTCTCTTATACACGTGGCCATTTCTTTTCGCTTTTTAAAATCTTCTGATATCCATTTCTTTTATCTCGCTTTTTTGTTTCACTTTGAAGATACTTATCAAATCGCTGTTTGCTGCACGCTTGAATCAATAATTGTCATTTTTCGATAAACAAACAAATCTCCTGAGGTTACAACTTTTTTCAGTTTTCTTTTCTCCCTTGGAACGTAACTCAAAGTCAAACATCTATCCAACAACAAAATCCCAAGGTGCCCAAGAGGTTCACGGAGGTTAGAGCTCCGCTATTACATCGGCACCGAGGAGATGTGACCAGCAGGACAAACCCGTTACTCATTTTACAACAGGCTGAGTAGGTCTCGGTGTCGATCTGGATTTTGAGATGTAACCCCCACGCCACCGGGGATCGAAACCCGGTCATCCAATCAGCAGCTCAGCACACTCAATTCGAACGTTAATTGCAAAAAAAGGGGGGGGGGAGATTTCATTAGAGATACATTTTTGACCATTTACTAAATAGTAGTCACGTAGAAATAAAATCAAGTTAGAATTGTATTACGTACAGGGCACTTAGCAGAAGGGGCATCGGAAAAACCGAGGGAGGACGAAATTCTTATGTTCCTGCAGGAATACGAAAAAGGGTCTTTGTATTCAGAATGTTCTGTTACGTATAAATAAAACCTGTTTCTGTTTAAAAGTTTATGTAGATTAGCTGATGCTATAATTTTACAATATATTAGCGTCACGGGTAACTCAACAGGGACATAAAAGGCCGAGCCTCTTTGACACTGAGTTTAGATTTCAAGTGGTTCAGTGCGGAGACTGAATGCAATAGGAAGAAGTTTAAGTTCTATTTTGAAATAATAAACGTGTAAATTATATTATGTGGAGTACTTTAAAATTTTTATTTTCCATGTCTGCTTTTGACTTATGACCATACATTAAGGTAAGTGTTAAATATGTATTGTTCTTACTCCCTCACTCCACTGTCAAGCATAAATGCAAAAATATTTTCCAGGGAAGTAAAAATAATGGTCAAACATATTTTTTACGTAGATGGAGTTCTCATGAAAAACATAATTCAGTAAAAGATAGTTACGATTTTTAAAACTTAATTATCGAGGTTACGTTCGGATGCTACCACCTACGTCAACCGATTCGTAGAACTGACTAATGGTGTGCCAACTGTGACAGACAGATGGCTTGAATACTAGCCTTTGGTCGCAAGGAGGCTGCCCGCAGTAAGCTTTTCCATGTGTTGTAGCGACCTTTCTCTAGACGCCACTGTATGCCGTCTGGAATGGGGCTACGCTAACAACCCCCTGCACCGGGACACACATATGATGACGACGCGCGCTCACTTCATTGGTCACGCCTCGTTACTATTCTTTCGCCGCGAGGGCTGTAGCATTTGGTACGTTTAAATTGTCGTAATGTTTCATTCTTTGTGTGCGCGAATAATTAGCTTAGGCTCTTCTTGTGTAATGGTCTTTCTAAGGTTGCGTCATATTTGGATAACCAAACAAATTTTTGGAATATTTCAAAAAATGGCATGGACAGGGACTCATGGTTTATAATTAAACGCTTATTATGTTACAGGGATTATAATGTATAACTAGGCACATCATATTGCCAAAAATGAATAAAATATTTAATTTTTGTGAAACTCAGTCCCGAACTGAGAAGAATTCTCACCTGAAATTATTTCATGTAAATGATTCAAATCTGCCTTAAATTATGAAACTGAATGAATGTTTTAAATATATTTGAGAAACAAATCTCGTGTGGATTAACAAAATTCTTTTGGGATCCATTTCATACAAATTACCTAGTAGTAAACAAGTTATAAAAATTACAATTTTGTATTCGCAAGTGAAACCGTCCTGGATAGCTAATTCGTTCCAAAATCTATTATGATTGTAAAATGTGTTAAAAACGATACCATTGTGTGATCAGGCACATATCATGTTGATAACAATGAACAAAAAGAGGTGCTGTCCGGTAAGGGCATCGAACCTTGATTCCCTTAGACCACTATACTGTTTGTACTGCATAATTTTTAATCTCGGTATGCTTATAGTGATTAGTGTAAAATTTAAAACAGATATGTATATGATATCTCATATGTAAGATTAAAGTCTGACACAAATGTTGTAGTAATTGCAAATAAAGGTGATAGATAACTTGGTATAGAAACTTGTGGGGTCATCAAAACTCACAGCAGTTCACAACGTAAACAGTTGAACGTTTGGAATCCGTAATATACGAATTTAGTATAGGATTTCCAGCATCTTTGTGATTAATGGTTACTTAACTCACAATAAGCTAAACCAAGAACGAACTTCTTTCCTATTACAATGCGACATGAATACCTCCACATTCCATTCTTTTAATCATTCGTGGAATCTTGTTTTATTTTGGAGTTACAATAGCAAGTTATTTTTCAGTTTTCTTTGAGTTCATTTGTACTTGGAGATCTCGATGTTCGGTCATGATGAAACATAAATGAACTTATTTTACTTTCGAAATGTGAGCAAATGTGGCGTTGTTAAGCCGTGTATAAGGTGAGTCAAACCGACTAAATATCCCCTAAAAACATTTCTGAAACATATCTGAAACAACGATTCTGTGCTAATTGTTGTTTTCAAATTTACCAAATACGAATGAATTTCTCTTGAGTCACGAGTGTCCACTCATTTTTTGTTTGTTTTATCTTTGTACGTGTTTATATTTTATCTTTGTTCTTAACGCATCTGTTGAATGACAGAGAGGAGCTAAAAGATAACACATGTGTAAATTACTAATTTAAACGCCATAAAATGAATTTTACGTAAATTCATTTTCGTAAACTTTTTTTGAAAATTAAATTTAAGTCAAATAATTGCCTTAACTGCTGACACATTTCAAAACTACCTCGCTATGGTTTTTGGAGAATATAGCGTTTTGAATTGTAGGTACAAGAAATCTTGTTCTAATATTGTTCGAAAGCTTATGAATGCAGATACTTCTAGACGTATACATTTAGTCCGAGATGTGAGGAGTATTGATGGGAAACGATAATTTGTTCCCCAAATCGCTTCCATTGTGCTACGCGGTCGCTGTGGCTGGTGTCTGCCGCTTAAAGGTCGGAGTTCGGGAGTGCTCGGTGGAAGATGCCGCCGCGTCGCCGCGCCGCGACCACTGATGGTGGTGGAGGGGGCTTTGGAATCTGCGGCACGCTGAACACCGCCGTTACCGCCACCAGCAACACCACCTCCACCGCTATGCGAGAGTTTCGTTTTATATTGTCGGAAAGGTGCTGGACAAACCTGAAAACGTTTTACTTCTTTTTTTAAATTGTAGTATTTGTAAATGTGAAATGTAGAGTGCTATTGAAGCTTATCTACTTCGGGCGATAGAAGGTAGAAGGTGGGTTATAGGGTTATTGTTAGTAGGTGGGCCGGTTAGCTGGGTTTGCTAACAACTTGGCCTACGTGGAGATGTTAGTAGAAGTAGTAATAGTAAGAGTTAGTGATACTAGGAGTCGTAGGAGGTGGATAGAACAAGGCTTTTTAGTAGTCACAGCTGTATAAATGGGACATTGAAGTGAAGAACTACAAATAACTTACTTACAAATTTACGTTACGATATTTTGAATGATGTAGCCTCAACTTGTAGGAAAATATTGGAATCGATATTTCGGGACTCGAATCAATTTTTCATTCATCTATGTAGCATTTCTTGGTAATTGTATCGATTTTTTAATAATAATTTTCTCATGAAAATATAGGTTGTCTAACAATTTCATCTTCAGCGTAAATGAATCTTCAGCTGTATACATTTTAATCGTGGCATAAGTGTTTTACATCAATATATTAAAGATCGGAAATATGTGTTTGCTTTTAATCATATGTTCTAAATATTTATGATCATGTGGTTGTATTGGAAACTGTTAAAGATTAGTGTCTATAAGGACATTACAAAGAAGTTTGCTTTATATTGCACAAATCATTTTAAGAGAAGAAACTATTCTGCAACACACGATATTTCGTAGAGCGAAGTATGAGCAATTTTGAAGCACGATTAGTTCTGCGTGCATTGGTGGTTCTGCAGAGAATTACTTCATACTCCCAGCCCTCTGCCTTCTTTCAATTAACATTACAATATTTACATCTCCTAAAGTAATAAAATTTAAAGATTTTACGTCTCATAACACTTCACTCCCGTTCTATTATTAGTCATTGAAATCGATCGATATTTCGTCACACGATTCCTATATGCTGTTTTTGTGTTTACAATCATTCAGTTTATCAATACCATTATATCAGTTTTAAAAGTATCGTGAACAAATCTGATTGATGGAAAGTTTATGTCCCTATCTTCCTTTCACTTGAACTTCGGTGATCTTTTTGGTTCTGGAATATTGTACTTTATATAATAATGACAAAAAATGCTTTTTCTAGTTGGTCGTGGCTCATAACTCAAGTTTTAAAAAATTGTTTAATACATTTGTTGTTTTATGAGACTAAATTTACGTATTGAAATCTCAATGTAATCTTGAGATATAGTAAATGGACGTACAAAATGCGCAGACTGTGACCTTTCTGGTATCGAACTCCCGAACCCGTCTCTAAGCCTCCCGAGTCATCCTATTTTCTCGTATAGGACGTTAATTACTCATGGACCATGTTAGGGGTTTCTTGACATTAATCAGTCACCAGTGTCAAGATTCCTTCTTTATTTCAAGACCGTTCTCTAAACCAGTTTAATTAAAGGCGAAGAGATTTATTCCTTTTTCGTCATTATCAATTAGTCTTATTGAGTTCTTATTTCCTCCTGTTAATGAGACGGTTTTCAACACAGTTTCCGCCGTCGCAGTGGATGGAGCTCATTCCCTCAAGGTTTACGTGTTCGACGAATGCCCTTGCTCTGCTGACTTTCCACCGTCTGTCGCTACTGCGTTCGCCCGCACCCATCGTTTCATGCTCTCGCTCCAAGCGAGAGAGCGATCCAAAGAGGCCCGTCCGCGCGCTAGAGCGCACTTCCGCCAAGGACGCCCCGACGTTGGGCGTCCTTCAAGCAGCCAGGGGTGCCCACCCCTTACTCCATTTTCTATATATCTTCCAAAAGGTGTACTTAAAGGCGGCTCCAGACATTCGTCATTCAGCGAATCTTCGCCATTGCTCGGCTTCCGTTTATGGGCCCAAAAGATCGGCACGTTGCGGGTAGGGCTTTGCCTCTGTATTCGCGACGCGGCGAAGAGCAAGCGACCATCCAAACTATTAGCTATTCGGCGAGCGGCGCTCGGGATTTTTCAAACGATGAATGTCTGGAACCGCCTTACGGCCGAATTACACTTCGCCACTAGTGGTCGAAGTCGTCAAATAACATAGTCTTTATTCAAACTTTTCGGGGACTTGTGGTTGACGTTGTTAGCTAAGCTCGTCCACTGCTCATCTCCTGGAAGGTCGTGACCTTTGGTTCCTATAAAGACAATGTTATTTGACTTCGTCAGAAACTACTGGCAGGCCACTTGGGTGTCATATGGCCCGTCAGCGTTTAGCTGTGAGGACTGTACTTAACTGCTGAAGTATTTTTGTGGACTGTTGAAAATGTGAGCTTGAAATTCATCAGCGTTCCCTGTCCAGACCCTTCTCTCTCCGTCAAGGTCACGTGCTCAAGTGGCCTGAGAGTATACATATTTCTAGTTTTGTAGTTTTGGAACGTCTATTCGGGACTTCGTTCGCGTTATTAAAAAAGGTGTTATACATAAATAACATTTTTTCCTCGTATATTCTTTTACCTTTGTCGGAAGCAAAATGTCTCATTAAATATGTTATTTGGCTCAGCAATTAGTGGATTCTTATCGAACCAACAAACAGTGAATACAGATTCTCTGTGTACTGAACTTACTTGTAAGACCTGATCGACTTTTAGATATAGTGCCTCCATTGTGATGTTCAAAATTGATTCAACATTTACTTTTACAGAAACTACGTGCAGACTCTTTTCAGCTGTTTTAGATTAATTATAGGAACACGCAAACATCCCTTGCATTTTAAATAATGGCGTACGACCATTTTGTTTGTCGAGTCATACAAGTGCGACGATGCGTTGTCATTTCACTCAGTACGTTGATGAAATGTGTAATATAACCCTTCTGACCGTATTGCCTCGAATGAAGCGAGATGAATCGTTAATTTTTTATGTCGGTGGATCTGCTCTCGCAACGCCAGGTTCGTAGTATCACAGTACTCATATTTTCTATGGTTTAACCCTCCAAAAGCGGCACAGGAATTTATGACAGGACACGGGAATTTCAAAAGATTTGGAATAGAGACAGATGACAAATGAGATTATAGATTAGAATAAGAAACACCTAACCATGTTCTATGGGATTGTTCAAATTATGGGAATGAGCGAGCAGAATATCTAAAAGATTATAAAAGGCGAGACATTAAATTTTAACACGAGAGAGTTAATATCATCGGGAAGAAAATAAAGACTATATGAAATTAATACATCAAGTACAGTAGGAATACGAGAAGCAATGGAATAGTAGGTGAAGCACACGCCTCCACGTGGTGGGAACAGATAACGTTACAATAGCAGCAAAGATACTCAGCGAATATTACGCAAATGAGACAAAACTGTTAAGAGATGCTTGTTTTGCGCAAGCCATATATACAATGAGACCAAGAGAGGTCGAAAGTAATGAAAAAAGTACTCATATTTTTTGTTCGTATGTGACAATATTGTTACCTTTTGAAAATATTATCCATATAACTTACTGCGTTCCATAATTGATATAAAATATAATTATGATCAATTTTGAGGGTCAAAAGGATAATGATTGTTTTAATCCTTTTTACGATCATTCAAAGCATAGTTGTACACTCTTTGGGATTATTTTGAAATTTTCCTGGCAGATGTTAAATATTAATTACAGGAACCTGACACCTCTTTTTACTTAATTTTTGAACTTGAAACGTGTCTAAAGAATTCTGCTTATGCATTCTTTACGCTATCGGAACTAATGTTTATTTGCTAAATTTTATGAAAAATGGGACAAAACGTTAATTAAATAGACCTTGTTATGATAGATGACTAAGAATTTGAAGGTATATCGAATTATCTTCAACTGTACTTACAAAGTAGAGATTATCATTAGACCCTCCAAAGAAGAGTTCAACTTTGAAATATATTAACAATATGTTATCTTCCGGTATTTTTATCAATGTAGGGAAGCTTTTTCGATCCCATAGTCTCATTATATCTAGGAGTATTAGGGTTTTCGTGTAGTTTGGTACGTTTATTTTAATTTAAGTTTACTCTTCATATATGTGGATTAATGAAGTGAAAAGTAAATACTTTACCAGTGAACTTATTTTTTCTTTCTTTCATATGAAGTGGAGCTCCTTCTGGACACCCATGTTTCGTTTATTCCACCCATTAAGTTGATTTAGGAAGTTTGGAAGGATTTGTTCGTTTGGATCAGTTTTTAGCGATTGGATTACGGGCGTACGAATGCGTTCGGAGATAATTAAATTAATGCTCAATTTGAAATTCCATCGATTTATTTGATCGAATAAACATCAAATGCTTATTAAAATGTTTGCTTTTACTAGATTTTGTGAATTTTCGTCAAACGTTTTTAATGATTACCATTATTTGAAATAATAAGTTCTTTAATTTTTTTGCTGAAATACATCTCAATTTCACAGCTGTTTTGCTGGTCCCCTTAAAATTTAAATTCTTTCGTTCTTTCTTAAAACTTTATTTGTTCTGATCGAGATATTTTTCCGGGTGTTTTCACGAAGGAACTCTCGCAGGTGGCAATGTTTCCACCCTTGTTTGGCTTTCGTGAAGTATATAATGAATTAAGCATTGATTCCTGCCGAAGGTTGACTGCAAAGTCAGTGGTTAAAGAGCCCTGTGACTATCGGAAGTTAATCTCATCACATGGTAAATAAACTGTCAGAATTCATTATTAATAATCAAATTAAGTGTTAATTCAATGGTCTATTCCCAAATTCGACGCTCTTTTAGTTTTTGAGAAAATTTTTATTCTGCCTGATTATGCATTTTGTCAAAATTAGTCTGCTTTCTTAATGGACGCAATATATTCATGCACGAAAACGCAACTCTTCACTCTATCAGGTTTTACTTACGTTTTCGGAAAAAACAGAAAATAAGTGAGGTACTTGTTAGGGAAGTATTTTTCTTCTTCTTAAATTTATATTTTCGGTGGTGAGAGAGGAGTGGTTGTGTTTGGTTAGGTGAAGAAACTCTCAATATGATTTTCAATGTACAGTTTTGATTATCTATTTAATAAGTATATTAATATAATAGCAGTATAGTGAATAAAATTTATTCGTAATTGTCACATGGAAAATATGACACACGGTAACAAATAAGATTCCAAAACAGGATAATTCTGTTGGTTCTTTTTGCATGTGGTCTGAGGGTAACGTTCTCTTTGATATTTATAGGGTTCATATTCGTGAAAAATATTTCTCAATAGTTAATGACTTACGAATTGATCATCTTAGTAAAATTGGAAGTATTTGTAAAGGAAACATAACCCATGTAGTTTTGAATCTCTTTCATACATTTGTTTCATACTTTGTATTTAATTGCATTCCAGTTATATAAAACATTAGAAAAGATATACCTACCAATATGAACTAAGATATAGTTAGACCTATTTCTGTCAATACGCCATCACATTTTAGGAAGATAAATTGAAATTTAGGAAATTGGAACACAAATATAAGTTAATGTAAATGTATCAGGTAAATGAGTTTTATTCCACTTTTATTTTGTTCTTGAAAATCTTAGTGAAGTCTTCATTCAACCATCTGGTGTGTGCTCAAGCTACCTATTGATGTCGTGTTCAATTACTGCAAGTAAGTGGACATCTGGCATCGCCGTTTTCACTCGTGAAAACACTGTGTTCCTATCAAATTGCATCGTGGACTCACATCTGCATCTTGCATCCGTCAGAGGCAAAAGTACTGTTGACTTGAATCACGAATTTCTAACTCGGATTGGAAACTTCTCTGGAAGGGGATTACGGATCTCGACTCCTTTAACTACCGTAGAAAAAGAAAAGGGAATTATAAAGCATTCCTCGTGATCGAAATTACGATGCCCGAGCGTTGTCGTTTCCCATGACGCGCAGTTGTGGGGTTTATGTATCCATATTCCCGGTATTTGACGATAAGTACTTAATATATATCGTTACCTCTCGATGAAAGACGAGGACGAATCTTCGAATAGAGACAAGATACCAATGACTAGTGCAGAACTAGTGTCCACTTCGTAACCAAATGTAGGCGAAAATAGCGTCTCGCCGTCCTTCATTTAATTTAAGGAGACACCGCTGCCGCTCCAGTTCAGAGGTCGTTTGAGCTTGCCTTATTCACAATACAAATAAAATATAATATTGTCTGTATATAACGATATCCAAGAAATTGGGTATTTTCATCGTCATGAAGAGATATCGGTATTGAGAAACCAAAATTGGATGAAATACTTTGAAACATAAATACCATAAACTCGCACAAATATATTTATTACATAAAATATTACAATTATTTGTTTATTATTTATTTGCATACTTTCCCCTATTACACCATATTGTTTCTCTATAATATTTACTTTAGAGGAAGAAGTCCGTCACCCTCGCTTGCTTCCTTTTTCCCTACCAAGGTATGGATTTGACTTTGTCCTGAATTCGCAAAGAACTGAAACTGAAGCGGTTTGAACGAATGGAATACCATCGTTATATACACACACAGAGAGAGAGAGAATAAACACAGAACTGTTATGGCAAACCAGACAACCCTTGTTCATTTAACTGTTATAGAGAGATTATCGTTATAAAGAGAGACTACTTTACAATCTTTACCTATATTGCTTTTTACTTATCGATAACTTCAGGAGACACTTCCCTACAGGGCAATTTCATCATGTACATTAATTATAATCAGTTCAGTTAAGTTTGAGAGGATTCAATCCTCTCACCAAGATAGAGGGAGGAAGTTTAATTGAGAGGTTTCATCTAGAGTAAAATATTGCAATGAAGAGGCGGATCCAAGATTTGAGTCCGGCGAGTGCTCCTAAAAATGGGCAAATGGGCAAATGGGCGCCGCGTCGATAACAAAGTGTGGGTTAATTACATGATAAATTTCAAACCTATTTAAATTAATTCGTTGTTATTAACTAAAAACGTGTCTCTTGGTTATCCGGGAATCCCCGCACCGTGGTGCGTAAAACCGACGTAACATTTCGGCCAACTTGCTGCTGGCCTTCATTAATTAACTCATGCATTCGATCGCGGAAGCCTACGCTCTCTTCTAAACATATTTTTTGCTTCATCGGGATTAAACCATTAGTAATTTATTTTCTTATTCTAGAATAAATAACGTAAATTTTTGGGGTTATGCAACTCTGAAACATCAACTTAGATAATTACTGTTAAATATATCATGCGACATATACCGCCTCTGATTTGAATCTGTATTAAGAGTGTCCTCTAATATCTATTATTTTGTGTTGAACTAAATGCGAATTTATTAGGATGTATTGTAAGTAGTTTTATTTCTTAATTGAGATTTGAATGCTGCTCTCTTATCGACCGACTTGTATGTTTATCTTCCTCAGATTATTACTCAATAGGTCCTATATTGTTTTTGACCTTTCGTTTGATACGTTAGGAAGAATCTATTGTTCATTAGAAGTTCTCTTTCACGAAAGGAAAGATGCACTGTAACGTAACCATAATGATCTGTATGGTTATCTACAAATATCAAGGCTATATTCTCGTTTTGTAAATATTGTTACTTGTGGCACGTCATTAAGATATCTTTGTTCTATTTTATCTTTATATATTATAAACATTGTATATACGTTTTGGGCGTAAATGTGAATCGAGAGATTGAATGAAATTAAATGTAACATTATGCGTTTAAAATTGTTCGTCGCTTTAATTGAAAACTGCTGATATTCCTATCTCTAGTTGAACACTACTCGCTGCCACAGTTTTCTCGGGCTGACTTCTATCATACGAATTTTGACGTGCACATTTTCGCCCACTCTTGCAAGAATGTAGCCAAAGGGACTCCAAAACCTCCCTATCCTCCCAAAAATTATACTGAAAAATATAACATTACGATGAATTTATTTATATCAAGGATTGTTGACGTATCGTGCATCAATGATTGATTTGGCTCTGAGTTTATATTAATATACACATTTTAAAAAAGTTGAACCTTTCCGAGGGATTATTTCATTTATACCTCAGACCCACTTCCCTTCTTTAGCTAAGTCTTGGCTACATGCCTGACAGTTGCTAGCTTCTCAATTCTCCATGCATGACTCCCACTTTCTTCTCCCTTCTTCGCACTTGACGAAAAAAATTATGTCGATTCTTTCAGCACTCTTATATTCACAGATTCCCTTTCCTTGACTTCAACGTGGTATTAAGGGGCATAAGTAAATCTGCAGTTCCGAAACACTTCACAACACCTTTACAATTGCTCGTGATGCTTCATAATGGGAGGCGAATAACGTACGCCCCACAAGTCTGTTGTGAACCGTCTGACTGAAGTAGCTGACATAGTACGACAATGCGCTTACTAACTATTATTAACTGAAACGCTTCTTGCCTTCCATCGAGGTTGAGTTTCATCCGATGACTCGTTAAACAAGTCTGTCTCTGCTGTCGAAATGGGAAAGTAATAATGAAATTATCTTAAATATATAAGAAGATAAATAAAGAGTGAAACGCCGCCCGAGTTTTTGATTTGAACTTTCTCTACTCTTGAGAAGCTTTTGCTGACACATTGAAGAATTGTCATTTGCTCGCTCTCGTGAAATAAACGTAGCTTCCTTCATCCAGAATTTCGCATTATTGAAAGTTGCTTCGACTATAACACTGATTCTTTACGGTATTCCAAAATAATTTATTCTCTCCCGTATCTGAGGATTCTGGTTCGCTACTCTTTTAGCAACTTTTATTACTTTGTTATTAGCTATAAATTTTCTTTCAGGAAACCGCACAAATGTGTTCTCTGGAAGAAGGATTTTATACTCCTATTTGTTTTCTTTTGATTTTGTGATACAAGCGTAATTATTTCAACAGAAAACGAGAGAGGTGTTTTGTAGCTAAAATTCACTTTGTCGCAATTTGTATACAGCAACACAGCCTAATTGAAAATACGAACCATTCATTAAATTCTGCTCATTTTTGGTCGGAGATTATGCCTTCCATGCAGTATGCCCTGCGCAAATTTTCGAGCCTAGTATAGTCTCGATGTAGAATTTCAGTGTCTTAACTTTCCTTTTATTCATGAACCGTTCTATGAGAAATTACAGTGGATATGAAATCCAAATTCATAGCAAGGAAAGAATTCTTCAAAACCATTTTGGATGTGACATCCCAATTTTTCAGTCCGAATACTGTAAGGTTAAGATGTTACATCAAAATGTTTGGAGAAGTCTATTCCTTCTTCTGTATTTGGATATCGCACCCATACTTTTTCTCTCGGTATAAAATCACATGTGTGAACTTCGTCCTTTGCGTGCTTCACCATCATTTTTAAAGTAATGAGACAAAAAACAATTGATTTGACTGGAAATATTTTAATAAGCTTCTTCCTTTAATACTACCGATTTAAAGGTAACTTGTGGACTCTGCAACCCTACATTGCAGAAACAAAACAAAAACAACAACTTAGAAGTAATAAAGTATGTACTGCGCATCTAACCTCTGAAAACCAGTTTGTCTACAGAAGAAAGTTTTGTTTCTGACACAATCTTTCTTTATTACATGAGTAGAGTAAAACGAGTATATTGATCCAGGAGATCTCACAGAATGAATTACCAGGTTAATATTCCTTCGCGCTCGTCAGAAAAAAATCTGTTTGTAGTGTTTTGGTAACTTTGCTCTGGTATTAAGAGGATTCCTTGCAAAAATAAAAATTCTTCATACGAATTTGTCTCCAATATCAGATAGAGTGTGCTTATTTAGTAATTTAGTGAATGATATGAATTTTGAGCGACCTCGGATGCAAGAAGCATGGCATTTGGACGATATGTAATGAAGGATTTGGTTCCATGATTTAATTGCTGTGGTCTTGCGAAAAATACTAAGTAATTTGCTTTCCCGTTATTCACTTCCGATTGCCTTGGGACAGTAATGAAGGGAAGTATAGTAATTATGAAGAAGTTGAAACTCACGCAACCATTTTGCGTCGATACACTGTTGAAATTCTGAACGTTACAATTGATGTAAAAGTACTTGAAGCTCGTTTAAGACTGCCTATGAAAAATATTGTATTTTCATGTCGAAGTATATTAAAATTACTGTATAGCACATTTAGTTCAATTTCTAAGTGCGTTATTTGTAAAAAGTGTTTAAACAATTGCAATCAGTATGAAAAAATACTATATTCTCAGATTCTGGTTAAACCATGGTTTTGCTATTTCGTTTTTGTCCTGTTCGTTATGGACCTTAATGGGTTTAAAAATAATGTATAATTAACTTTTTAATTTATAAATAACTAAATTTTTTTTTTTCTTTTAAGTAATTATTAAATAAATATTAAATGCAAAGTTAATGAGTGTGTTCATTAAATACTCAACGGTAAATTACGTTTCAAGAAATTGTTCATTAATTTTAAATTCAAACAAGGTATAGAGAATTTAATGCATGTGCGCGCGTTAAAAGTCATATTTAATGATATTTCTTACAGTTTACGACTCGTGTCGAAAAAAATTGGTTTGATGTTCGTAAGGTTTAAAACTGAAATACGATTATTTCTTGTATAACCATCGTTTTCTGATGTACGTGAATATCGTAATGTACCAAGTGATTTGTGACGATCTTGAAGAAACTTTCAAGAGATTTGTAATGTAAGAGCGATAGCGAAATTTTTAAATTCATTAGCATATATATGGGTGAAAACTTTCAGCTGGATAATGAAGCATACGGGTGTATTAAAAATTTTGAATGGTTCTATTACTGTTTGTGTTAGTGTATGATATACTGATATTTCGCTACGTATGTCCTAATAAATTTTCCGAAGTGGACGGCAAGCAACGGAACTTAGTGGCTAGTACGCTGTTCTCCTGTCTGATTGTCCGGAGTTCGGATTCGTGTGAAGTCATGGGATTGTCCTACACATTCCAACGTCCGGACTACTCAGCATTGCGTTGAGGCCAAGAAGTTCCGAACCTCTTCTCTCCTTGAGCTCCATGAACAGGACAGGACAATTTTACACAATTAGAGTAAGCAATTATCTTTTGAGGTATTCTTTATTTATTTATACTACGTGAAAGAATGGTATCGAAATAATCAGATGCTGCCAGAAAGAATTATTGGGGATGCAACGGAGATTAACATCGCAATGTTACTTTTCAATGCGAAAGAACAAACTTGATCAAAATGACTAACATTATTTAATGTGGAGTGTACTTGCTGCTCTTAGAAATATTAGTGAGTTCAATCTTTTAAAAATATTGTATATTTATTTGTTTTCTGACTTATGTTCCTCCAAGACAAACAGAACGCTTTTGATGGACAGATTTAAAAAGGTGCGTGGATCCACTTAAAATGATGTGCGGATAATTGAGGAAATTGCTCGGGTGGCAATAATGTATAAGTCAAATACGTTGATTTTTTTTTCAATTAACTTGTAAAACATAGTTCCAACGTATAAGCATATTATTACATTCATCAGAGTAAATAAGATAATACACATCATCCGGTGTTGATCGAATGAGCAAACTGTTTGTGAGAACTGTTTGAGAGGTGACTCATTCACGTATAAATGTTTATAGATTTATAAAGTACTAGACAATTGATCCTTCTGAGAATTATGACCTTGTTTGATCGTCTTTTTAATTACAAAACGCATGACTGGCTAGCTAGCTGCGATCGCTTTGTATCGCTGTTGCCACAAGTTGTGCAAATATATTCAACCTTTTATTTATTTCATTTAGTTGCATTCTAATGTTATTTTAGAAAATATTTATCAGTAAAAGTAAAATGATCTACGCTACATGCTAAAATTTTATTTTAAAAAACACGTTCTCAAATGGCTAAAATTTTATTTTAAAAAACACGTTCTCAAATACTCTCTTCGGGGTGGAAGGACGGATATTAGACTAATTTTTTCATGAACAACTATTTTGAAATGTCTTCCAAAATCAATGAGAAAAATCAGACCTACATGGTCCAAGAGCCAATTACAGGTCATACGTGATATTGTGAAACGAAGTAAAATTATGTAATTATATTATATATTTGCGTGATCCATTTAGACGGGCGCGTGGACCTATTTAAAGGTTTCGTTCACATTGGACTGTAAGGTATATCACAAAACATAAAAAACAATACGACTAAAACAAATAAAGATTTAAGAAGAGTTATCCACTTAAAATTCCATACTTAATTGCGAAAGAAGATGTGGATACTCATCTACTTTGGTAAATAAATATATACGTTTTGAGATAATTAGCACAACTTTATACATACTCATTTTACGACGTAAAGTAACACAGCGGAGATTCTAAAGAAAGTTGTCTTTTCACTGTCCTTCATCTTTAGAGACTCAGAAATGAAAGTATCTGATGTTTTACATTTTTAGTTGCAACAGCCAACCCATACTAACAGGTTGCTACTAACATTTTGTTTCTGGTGTCATAGAAGAAAAAAAGAAAAAAAAACTTGAAAAGTGTTAAAAATGTCACAAATGGTATTGCCCCTGGCGTACTGTTACTTGGAGAAAATGGAGTTTTTCAACAAGAAACGGGTATAGAAAATTTGGAAAAGTATGTGAATTTGAAATATGCCTTCCAATTAAGAAATTCCATGATGGATTTGAGAAAAAAGATATTGTGAGGAGATTGTACAAATTTTTAAAGATTTGTTCCTCAGTTTTCTTAAACAACCTCGCCACCAATGTTATCGACATCTGTGCTCTTCGTAGTGAAAAATGAAGGGACGGTTCTTGCCAAGTGATTGTATCAGCCTAAGCAACCAACCTTCGATTCTGGAATCTAGTAGTGTGAGCTCGTGTTAAGGGGGGTAGCAGTATTTTTATAAGCTGTCACAACTGTTACTTCCGTTCTTTGTCTTATCCTCGGTTCGTTTTTTTATTTCAAAATTGATTTCTATTACTATGATATGTCAAGTTTATTTAAAATAATTAACAACATTTAATGTCGTTAAATATTTTGTCAGTTATAGAAAATCGATTGGAAAACGAGAACCTGAAACCGTGTCAGAAACGTTATTCTTATAGTAAAACGTGTGACTCAATGTTAACATTACATATTCACGGTCTTCTGTAAAATAAAAAGGTTTCAACGGTTACGAATTCTGTCTTTTCTATACTACCTAGATCATTTGTCACAAATGTTACTCAACCCTTATTCTTAGTTTTCACTTTTAAGAACTACGTGCCTTCCAACAGTTATTAATATTTCGCACTAAATATTAAATGATCATTACATTTATGGTCAGAGCTGAATCTTTGAAAATGGAAACATTTATAAAGATTTTTTGTAACATTTGTGACAGAGACGTTCTGAGTTCCATTCCAAGCTTTGAAAATGAGTTTCCGCGCTTTCTATGTAACCATTTAGATCACAAAGAAAATGGTGTACTTAAAAAAATTGGAAAACAAGAAAAAAGAACATTAACTTAGGCAACATTTGTGATACATTTACTGGGTACACTAAGGTTCAAAAAATCATAAGGCTAAAAAATTCAGAGAACCCGCGATTGCAGTGCATGTCGTTATACTTCAGAACTAGTAATAAGATTGAGAAAAGGGTTTTATTTTTTAACTTGGGGTCCATTATGAGGAGGGCCAAAACGACTACATTGTTTAGAATCACCCATAAATCAAATTTAATCCATGGTTTTGTAATGGAAGGGAAAAGTAATCTAAAATGTGTCCTGCAATAATTTATTTCCTGAGAATTATAATTGTAAATGTTCTTTTCATTTGTGCGACGGTGAATCGCATTATGGGAAGAAGTTGGTGTTCGTGCAGAGTAGATTGGTGAAAAAGTTAGACCGCAGCAAAGAATGTAGTTGGGGATTATGGGATTTGCTTCACGTAGGGTGAAGATAAGATGAAGGCGAGGAAGAAACGGTTCTCGTTACGGAAATGCCCCTTCCACCGAAAATGAGAATCTCTGCTGCTGCCAACACTTGACAACACTTTAATGTTTTACCCGTTAATGAATTTCATGTGAATCTTTTAGAAATTGATTCATTTTTCGTGTTTTCCCCAATAAAATTTCCATAATAACGTTTACGTGGAATACCTTGTGATAATACTGCAATTAATTTGGGTACTTGAAAGGAAAATAAAAACACTTTTTCATTGTATAAAGAGAAAATATTCCATTTATCACGTAAATGAGATACGAACTAATACGATCTCCGGTATTGTGATATTCTGAAGAATTGAAGGGAAAAAAGACACGAACAGATGAAAAATATTACAAATATAAATGTTGAGCACATAAGTATGCGTGAAAATAATTCGGATTTAATGAGATTGTCTAATTTATGTTATTTTTTTGCTCAACTTACAAAGATTAACGATAATAACAACTTACGTAGATCAGTAGTGTAAGGAGGTTTTTAGAGATAACATTTTTTTGTTCAGCAAGTGTCAAGTAATATGAGGAGTTCCAGACTGTTTATGAGAACGCGGAAAGAGACGGGGAAGTTTTGTCCGTCATTCCACTACTGCGCAGCGCCGGAAGTAGCTGAAGCAGTGGCGGCAGATAACGCTGCCATAGATAGAGGCTCAAAGCTATGCGGAAGGCTCCTACATCCGGCAACTGGGCCTTTTAGTCTCACCCACGTCCTCCGTATGGATGTTCCTTTCCAAATATGAGATTGAGATACTCGTTTTCCTCATCGAACTTAGCCACACTCATAGATTCAGGTGAAGGCGTATTGAGCGTGTCAACCGCTGGCCAGTGAAGCTGATAACCATTTAGAAAACTTTCAATAATATTATCTATTGCGTTCATTTAATAATAATCGTTATATAAGTAAGGTTCTCGCAGCGAAATATGAGTAACGAGATGTAACCAATGGATCAAATGAGCGGTGTTGTCGAATGTCTGCTGTGGCGGTGGCATAGCGTAGCTCCATCCATTCCAGATGGACACGGCACCCACGCTAGGCTGCTGTAATCCGTAGAAGAGCGTACTTCAGGCTGTTTCAGGCAAGCCAAAGATTAGAGATAAGACCATCTGTCCGTCACCGTTGGCATCTCTATTACTGCCCGTTCTACGAATCGGGGAATGTTGGCGGCAGCATCCGATCGTGAACTCCCTAAATTAAGCTGACACGAGTGAAATACCCACGGGTCCACAGCGAGAGAGTGTCGGCAATCTCGCAATACAGACATTGGCTCCTCAATGATCACGTGGTCTTTAGGCCCCTCCCTTATTACTTTTGATTTCGCTGCGAACACTGTAATTGATGAATTATGATGTATTAAAACTCCGAACCATTAATTATAGCGGATAAATTGTAGCAGTGTACTTGAGCTATTTCTCTATTTCTGGGACATTTTTCCTTGAATAAGTTTCTAAATTGTACGGAAACGCAAGACAAATTTTATGCTCTTCTGTTCGGCATGTGATAGCAGCACCCCCAACATCCATTTTTTTAAAAAGTATGTGCATCTGGATTGCCCAAGGTTAGCCTCTATATGCCCACCCAAATAATTTCCCTCCCCCCCAAAAAAGAATGTTATGGGCAAAATAAAATTTTGAAGAAATTTTTTTTCCAGCACCCCCAAAATTGAAATTGACCGGAAATAATGCACAATTGGATTGCTCAAAATTAACTAACTTATGCCCGCCCGATTAATGTTTTTGGGCTACTCCAAAATCACACAGAAAAATAAATGTCAAGTTGAAAACCACTGATAGTGACTAATGTTTTAATAAGTCCCTCTGATAGTGCAGGTTTTTGCCCAATACAGTAAATCATTTGTCCAATCAACAAAATGTTAAATTCATTGCAAACAAATTACTTAGGAAATCATCGCTTTTTGATATAAATTGAGTTCCATCGACCTATATTTAATGAACAAATGTGCAATTACACTATTTTCGAACTTGCCTTCTTTGCAGAGACGTCGTATCCGAATACCCATGCATCAAATTAATGATGAATCCATTGATAAAGAAGTTATATAAATGAAAATTGCGTTTCAATGTGACTTTTACTGGATTGAGCAATAATAATTTAACAAAATAAGTTGTTAACATTTTTTACGTCTGTTAATTTGCACAAAGGATTAATAGGAATATCGATTCATTGCAAAGAGATTATATACGACATCGTCGTGTTTAAATGTTAGTCATACTTCATCGGTCCATATACAAATAACAAATGGAAGAATCGACAATTTTCGAACCTAGTTCGTTTGCCCAGTGGATCCATTACGCAAGCAAGAATAACCAGTAGCACTGATATATAACAAGTAATGATTGAAATGACTATCTCTTTGAAAAAATCTTTATTCCTTAGGCAATATATGTTAAACAAAATAGGTAATTCAGAGATTTTGAAGTCTGTTGGTTTGCCCACTGCACTAATTCATTTGCCCAAGCAAAAATCGGTAAATTCATTTATTACTAATGAATTATACACAAAATTATCGTGGGCGAAATATAGTCATACTTCATCGTCCCATACTGTGGCATAACGAATCTTTTACGTGTTATAAATATAATAAAATTCTCTAAAACTTATAACTTTGATCTTTAAGGCGCCTCGGCTAATTAATCCCAGGGTTCCACAAATTTCTAGGGTTCGCATTTTTTTATGAAGGGAAAGACCATACTAGGGTTCCACTACAGGAAAACGCTATTGACAAATTGAAATCCATTAAATTTAATTAACATGAATCACATACAACAAAAAAAAACCTTCATGCTATCCCCCAAAAGAAACACACATAACTGGTAACCCATGTAAACATGAAATACACTAGTATTTCCGCCGAATTCGGCTTCTCAACGACAAACATAAATTTTAAACAAATTGAACATCTTGAATAAACATTAAGATATTCTCTCCTTTGACAAATAAAACAAACACTGAATTTATAATGATTCTTGCTTCTTGAAATGCAATTACTTTGATATTGTATTTAAAATATATAATTAAGTGGAGTTTTTTTCTTGCTAATTGGGCCTTCTTCATTAATCATAAAGTCCAAAGTTCTGAGCCCCTCTGAACAATAAGACCCGCACTCGTCTTCTCGCAATAGCGCATGACGATAT